>CM068964.1:86196197-86203697 GCA_035128595.1 Eptatretus atami
GTGGGCAATGGCGACCGGGTTGAGTGCGGGTCGGTGTCGATGTTGTTGTTGTTGTAGATGTAACAAGCCGGGAGGCGACGATGGTTGGCGGGCATTATTGAACAATGCCACGATAGGTACAATTGAGTTGGTGGAAGCTTTTGAGGAAGCCCTACCGTAAAAACCTATACTATCTCTTCCGTCAAAATTGACCAAATCAAATCGGATTTTTTTTATATGTTGTACTTATGGACATTACACACAGCTTCTAGGAAATGAAATTTCAAGAAAAAAAGTTCAAGTGGGTGTGGCTCCGCCTACAAGGGGCGTGGGACGCCCCTCATACAAAGAGACACAACTACACCATGATATCTAGCTTGTGTCCAAGTTTCATCAAGACCGCATCAAACGTCACGGAGCTATGCTCTGGAGAGAGTCACAAACAGACAGACAGACACACAGACACAACGAAAACAGTGGTCACTGCTGGCGCCCGCGAACCAACTGCTGGCGCCCGCGAACCAACTGCTGGCGCCCGCGAACCAACTGCTGGCGCCCGCGAACCAAAAAATAGTGGTCACTGCTGGCACCCGCGAACCAACACTGCTGGCACCCGCGAACCAATAAAAACCGAACTAAAAAATAACTCACAGCGCACACACGAAATTCCCATTAGACATAGGGGATGGATTCTAACTATACACATACTTATCGAAATAACTGAACTACGGGGACTCTGGCTGTTTGTGTGCAGAAGGTTTCCAAATCCGTAACAATATATGTCAGGATACAGGAAGGATCCCAGTGCAGCAATGGTGTGTCCATGAACGACATTGTGATCTTGAGAGTTGTTTGTTACCCTCGCCGAAGGAGAGGGGATTGTATTTGGGTCCATTTGTTTGTTTGTTTGGCCACACAGAACTTCAGTGTTTTTCTCTGCAACTGCTTGTCTGATTGAGATGAAAGTTTCACCACACGAGCGACAACTCATGCAGAATGTTTTAATGATAATTATGGCATCATAGGTCACATGGTGTGGCAGCCATGTTGGGAAAACGGAAAAACTTTGGACCTCCTGTGTCTGTGAAACCGCACGAAGGAAAAAATTGAAACTTGGCACACGGCACATACACCGCATGGGGAACAAGTGTGATTTTTTTTTGTATGATGTCATAGGCGCCTTCGTTATGACGTCATAATTGCAGATGTAGAACGCCACATCTGATCAGTGGGAAAAAATTTTGAGGATCATCTCGGGATAAAATGGTCCACAGGAAAAAAAATATATTGATGACGTCATCAGTCACGTGATTCGTAAGCCGCATTGTTTTTGTTTTTTTTGAAAACCTTCAAAAATCTTCTCTGAAGTGGCTGAACAAATCGAGGTGAAACTTTACACTTATGACCGCCTATCAATTATGACCGAACTTATGAAAAGGTTCACACATATGACATCATAGGTCACATGGTTTGGCAGCCATATTGGATTTACCCTAAAACCCATAAAATTTTTCTCCAGAATGGCTGGACAGATCGAGGGGAAACTTCACACAAATATTCCCCAAGCCATGGGTGTACAGTTTTGTTTAGGAATAATTGAGAGATCACATGGTTTGGCAGCAATATTGGATTGAAGAACAATATTAAATAATGTTTTCTCTGGAACCGCTTGATCAATCGACATGAACCTTTACAATTATGATACAGTAGTGATTGGGAATACATGTTTTAAATTTCAACTTGGTTGGACACATGGCCTGGCAGCCAGAATTATTTAATTTTTAGATCTGTGTTCTTTTTGCTTTTTTATCCCCCGCCGCGTGGCGGAAGGGGGATATTGTTTTTGTTTGTTTTGTTTTAACAAGGCTCATTTAGCTGTGCCTGGATGGGCTTGAGGGTAGAGGAGTAGCAGCTGAAATGTGAATCCTATCCAGGTTCCTCCTGATGACTTCATCCTTACTTTTTGCTCATTCGGGTACCTTCTGATGACTCCATTGCAGGACTGTACCGAATTGGTCTTCCATTTGATTTGAATTGAATTCATTTTAATCCCATTCTGAATTCAATTGAATAATAATTTTAAAAAGTCATGAGTCAGGGTCAGGTGTCCGATCAAAGCGGGACGTCTTGGTACTCGGTCATCATTGCCAGTAGTTATAAAGTGGCAGTTCTAGTTATGTCTCTTATTAATTACGTAACACACCGGTACACAAACGCCACTCAAAACTACACAACACACCACACAAAACAAGCCCTGGCGAGGGTCTGCAATCTCTGATTACTCTTTTTCTTGTTTTTCTTGTTTTCTCCAGATTTTACTTTTTATTTTGTTATCGTCGATTTTGGAAGCATCTTTGTGCATACAATTTATTGTTGTCATTTTCCCCTGTTTTTGTTTTCACTAAATCCCAACAAATGCCAGCAGCAAGAGAATGTGCCATTACTCAATGTGTTGTAATGCTGTAAGGATAAGTTTTACTTTTTATATCATCACAGAATTTGGGCCTTTAGATAATATAATCATCATCCAAAAATACACAATTTGGTGTCTGCCTGTCTGTGTGTATGTACGTGATACATTCGGTCATTACTTGTCCAATTTCAACCAAACTTGACAGGAGGATTAAGAGTCACACGCCAACTGAGGTTATAGCGACTTCATTTCCCCCCCTCTCCAAAGGGGTTTTCCATCATGGGTGAATTCTGTGTTGAGGTGTATAAATAACTAATTCTTTGCTGATGACTCCACCCTCTGCCACCATCTGTCATCCCTCAGATCGGCAAGCAGCAGCCTCTTTGCTCACTGCAGATCTGGGTAAAATCATAAGCTGCTCCAACACTTGAAGCATGCCTTTCAATCCTGACAAATCTCAAACTCTCACGATGTCTCTCTGAAAGATCGTCTTTCAACCCCCCTCCCCCCCCCCCATCTACTTTCTCAACAATCATCTTGAAGAAGTCCTTTCATTCAAGCTTTTGGGTCTCACTATCTGCCATGATCTTTCCTGAGAAAGGCACATTTCCGAGCTGGCCTCCAAAGCAGTCGCCAACTGGGAATCCTCCGTCGTCAAAGTCCTTCCTTGGCACACCTGAGCTCCTGACCACATACAAACTTTCGTCCGCAGCCTGATGGAGTACTGCTCTCCCTCTGGGCTGGTGCTCCCACCTCTCACATTTCTCGGCTTCACCTGTGGAAACCAAGGCATTTAGGATCATTGGTATTTCCCCGATGAAGCTGAGTCTTTGGGTCTCTCACTTTCTCACCGCAGGCAAGTCGGTGGTCTTTCATCTTCTACCGTCTCCTCTCCAGCCTTTCTCCCCCTGACTGTATCTGTCCCCCTCATATTTCCGCAGGGCGTTCAAGGTCTGCCAGCAACCCCCTTCTGGTGAAACTGCCAAAATGAAGAATCACTGCTCACCTTCACTCTTTCATTCCTCTTTTTTTCCCACTTCTGCAACAAACTCCCACACTCTCTTCATTCCCACTCTTCCCTCCAGGTTTTCAAAACTGCTGTTCATCATCATTTCATATCTTCCCCCATCCAAAACCACAATATTTTCTACCCCAAACCCACCTCCTTCAAATTCCCTACTTTCCTTCCTGAAAGTCCCTGTAATGTCCATCTTGTATTCCCCGTGTTCCACACCCCATCCCTCTCCCTTCCACAGATCTCCTAATGTCTCTGTTCCCCCCTGTTTTGTCCTTCCCTCTCCCGCCCCTCTTATCTCATGCCCCCCTTGTTATACATTTTGTGTGTTAGCTCTTATATAAGCCTCAATATCGTATACAAAAAAATAATTGTGGCATTCTTCCGAAGCCTCTTCTAATAAAATAAAAAAGTAAAAACAACCCCAATGATAATCGCATAATATTAATGTTATTACAAACCGATATTAATCCTTATAATAACCCCTCTTTACAAGGGGCTTTTCCTCTTTGGACGAATGCCGTGTTAACGTGTATAAATAACTCATCGTGGCATTTCATGGGGTAACCCTACCAGAAGTAAATAATGTAAACCACAAACGTATGATTATAACAATCGCCATTGCTGTTTAACACTAAACTGAAAGGGAGGAAACCCGACGATCCTTAGGCCCGAGCCTCGATCTACAGTAATCCATATAACCCACAGAGGATAATAAAATGACCTTTTCTTCCATTCCTGCGGAGAGTGGGTGTACTATAGTATCTGAAATATCGAAAAACCTTAAACAAAGTATTATTCCAAAAAGTGATGTTATAAAGATGTTTTTTTTTAAAATTAAAAAACCGTTCAGCTGGCAAAGTGGTGACTGTTGTGTTATCTGGATGAAGATGTCATACTTATGCATTTTATCATGCTACAAGACAAAAGGCTCGTAGAGGAATCCGCTGTGGCAGGTGTGCTTCATTGTTCCTCTCTAGTCAAGCGCATGCACCGACTCTCTTTCCGTACCTACCTCATTGCTGAAGGACAGCCAGGTGTGACCCATCACAGACACATGTGGCATTATGGACTTCATGCACGAGGAGCCGGTCATTTCTCACAGGCATCTGATGACCCCAGCGTAAGCGGGACCATGATGAGGCTGGAGACCGCTTTTTGTTGTTTGCACGTGCAGCGATGAATGAATACGATGTGTACTCTTGTTGTACTGCGGTAGGACTTCTCCATAATACGTACACACTATCCTGTAATTTACAACCACTCCCCCCCTCCCACCCTCACCCATCAAAATCTGCCATGTGCATGTAATAAACAGATACCCTTACCTGTTGCTTATTCATGCAGATTACAATTCTCCGCAAACCAGAATATAAAGCATTTTGGGCCGAGGAGTAAATATTTGAGCATTTTGGGGTTGATATTTAAAAACTAAAACATTGGCCTGGAGTAAAAAAAATAAATAATGGAGCATTTGTGGATCTAGGAATAAAAGATTGTGGATTAAATTATTGAGCATTTTTGTGTCGAGTCGAAGTGGATGTTTTTTTGTTTTTTTTTGGTCGAGGAGTAAAAAAAATAAATCCAGCATTTTGGGATCGATGAATAAAAATAATGGCAGAAGTTTTTGAGTATTGAGCATTTTGGGCCACGTTGTAAAAACTGAGGTGTTTTTCATTCTGGGTTATTAAAAAGGACCATTTTTGGCTCTAGAAATAAAATATTCGGGCATTTTTATGTCGACGATGAAGTAATTGAGCATTTCTTGGTCTAGGAATAAAAGAATGAGCATTTTGGAGGGGGAAAAGAAAAGGAGCATTTTTGTGTCAAGGAGGAAATAATTGAGCATTTTCGGTGGAGGTATGAAATATTATAAGTATATTGTTGGGCTTTGGAGTAAAAAAAAAAATGGAGCCTTTTTGTGGTCGATGTGTAAAAAAAGAAGTAACGCATTGGGTCGCGGAGTAAAATAATTAGAGCATTTTAGGGTTGAGTGTTGAGTAACAAAATCATCTCACATTTTGAGTTAAAGACTGAAACAAATGGAGAATTTTTGGGTGGAGGAGTAAGAAAAGGAACATTTTTGTCAAGGAAAATAATTCAGCATTTTTCGGTCAATAAGTAAACAGAAATTCAACATTTTGCATCGTCGTAAAAAAAAATAAAAAAATCTCGCATTTTGGGTGAAGGACGAAAACAAATGGAGCTTTTTTGAGTCGAGGAGTAAAAAAGATGGAATTTTTCGAATGAAGGAATAAATTTTTCCCCCCATTTTGGGGTCAAGGTATAAATATTAAGTATTTTTGTGTCGAAGAAGCTGTTCAGGTTGCTTTGTTATGTATCATACTATACCGTGTATATTGTCCTGTGGCAGGCCATGTCCGTTTTGAGCTACTGCTTTTGCTCTGACTCGGAATAAACTCAAGTTTGGAGTTCAACCACCTGCCAGTGCAGACTGATCAGGTAAATAACTTAAACATTTAGTGACATTTGTAATTGTGTTAAACAGCAATGATGTGGGAGGGCTGAGGAGACTCATCCAGTGCTTGTTCTTTGAATCCCTGACTATCATGTTCACGCTATGTACGCAATGCACTCCTTTGTACAGAGCATGTTTTTCCAGAGGGTTGGTAGTGTTGATTGAATAATTAAGTGCAAATAATAATAACTAGAACGGCACTCGGTGGAGCGCATACCTCCACCAGACTGAACAATTTACGTTTGTATCCCACCGATTGTATCCCACCGATTGTATCCCACCGATTGTATCCCACCGATTGGCTGGATCCAGACCGAAACCAAAATCGAATCAGCTTGTTCATGTCACCGAACCAACTCTTCCACCAAGTTTTGTCAGAATCTATCCACAACTTTTTGAGATATCATGCTATGTATTGTTTTTGGCCCTATCTCGCAATTGTGAAGAGTCACTTATAAAATCCTCGTATCCAGATTGGTATCTGGATCTTCACCCAAATCGAATCAATTTGTTCTTGGCACACACCCAACCTGGCCACCAAGTTTCGTCCGAATCCTCCACAACGTTTTGAGATATCCTGGTCACAGACAGACAAACAGACGGGTGCAACGGGTTGGAAAAACGGGAAAACTTTAGACCTCTATCTCCGAAACTGCACCAAGGAAAAAATTGAAACTTGGCACACGGAAAGTACTCCTCATGGGGAATGAGTGATTTTTGATGATGTCATAGGTGCCTCCGTTATGACGTCATAATTGCATATGTATAACGCCACATCTGATCAGTATGAAAACTTTTGAGGGTCATCTAGGGATAAAATTGTCCAAAGAAAAATTTTTGATGATGTCATCGGTTACGTGATTCAGCAACCATATTGTTTAAAAAAAATAAAAAAACCTTCAAAAATCTTCTCTGAAGTGGTTGAACAGATCGAGGCGAAACTTTACAAGTACAATCGCCTATCCATGAAGAACAAAAGGTTCACACAATCATATGACGTCATAGGTCACATAGTTTGTCAGCCATATTGGATTTTCCCTCAAACCTATAAAAAAAATCTTCTTCTCCAGAACGCTGGACAGATCGAGGGGAAACGTCACACAATGTTCCCCAAGCCACGTGTGTACAAGATTGTTCCGGAATAATTGATCGGTCACATGGTTTGGCAGCCGCATAAGATTGAAGAAAATATTAAATAATGTTTTCTCTGGAACTGCTTCATCAATCGACGTGAAAGTTCACATTTATGATGTAGTGGTGATTGGGAATACAGGTTTAAAATTTAAACTTCATTGGATGCATGGTCTGGCAGCCAGAATTATTTAATTTTTTGATATGGGTTCTTTTTTTTGGTCTTATATATATATTTATTTATTTTTTTAGATCCTCGTGGAGGATCTCGAAGTCTTACTCACGTTGTTGTTCTTCTTGTGGACTTTTTTGTTTCACAGCCTACAGTTTTCATCGAAACTTCCTGAAACTTGGCAGATATATGTACAAATACCCTGCGCAGACAGTAACCATCTCCGATTTTGAAAATTCCTCCTAGAAAAAAGTTATGACGTCATAATGTCTCCGTTAATGGAAATCGCCTAAAAAATTATCTCCGAAACT
>CM068964.1:86232765-86260447 GCA_035128595.1 Eptatretus atami
TTTTCTCATCATCCCATTTCACCTGCAAACTGAAGGTGTTAATCTTTCTGTTTATCTATATGAACCCTTTTCACTCTACTGTGTGGCTCAAAAATAAAAAACAAATTGTGGAATCTGGTTTAAATTTGGAAGCCATTTGACCTTTCTATCATATATGTTAATGCCAGACTCGGTGGTGTGATGGTTCGAGCATCCATTCCGAGTCTGGGAGGTCGGCGGTTCAGACTCTGCCAAGTCGTACCAAAGACTTTTAAAATGGTACGTGCTGCTTCCTTGCTTGACGTTCATCATTTAAAGGTATAAAGCACCAACAATCCCCATAGATTGGCATCCAAGGGGAGGAGGGAATTCCTCTTTAGAAAATGCCCTGCTGAGTGCGGTGAGAAAGGTGGCACCACTGAAGTGATGGCACTTCCCCCATTTCAGTGGCTGTGTTTCTCTCATCTAACAGTATTGCCTCGTGTGTGTGTGTGTGTGTGGTGTGTTGTTGTGTGTGTGTGTGTGTGTGTGTGTGTGTGTGTGTGTGTGTGTGCTCCACTACGAGCTTTAGATCCTGTGAAGAAAAACAAAATGCTAGTCCCTTCTCCCCAATATATGCAATGATGGATCCGTGAATGCAACAGAAGGCGAGATGTGAAAAATGGAATTTGTTGCTTCGTGCAGTATTTGGTATCTTGGGATATTTTGATTTGGCTGTGCAGAGGTTCCATCTATCCATTGGGACCATACTCTGTGCAGAGCGTTGGTGCTGCCTAATTCAGTCTCCTTGGCTATTGGACACAATCCTGGACAGGTCGCCACTCCGACACAGGATACCAGCATTGCCAATACCGACACAGGATACCGTCCCGTACTTGATTTCAAATTTTTCAAAATTTGGATTTTCAAATGGCCAATCGGGCAGATTTGATCAGAAAGCCCTGCAGAAGCGAAATGCCAAATTTGATGCTTGTATCATAATTTGCACGATTTTTCTACTATCTACGACACTACAAACGATATTCACGATTTCCTTTTTGAGAAACGAGTCGCACAATTACTTGCAATTTTTCCTATTCCTTGTGCATTTTATCACGTCACTTCCTGGTCATTCATGGTATGAAAAGTATTCAACTGATTTTGGATTTTAATCGGTCACATGCAATTTTGGGGTAATCGTAGAATGCCTACTAACTTGCAATTGTTTACAGTTCTCACAAAGGAAGAGACCAAAGATCCAGGAGTTTTCACAGGTAAAGCCGTCGGTATTGCCTCCTTGAATAATCACTGTTTATTTTTATTTTGGAAGTATGACGTGTCAGATGATTGTGAAGGATGAGGGCTATGTTGCATATCTCTGCATCGGCTTGAGGTTTAACATTGACATCAAATAATGAAATCCGATATTGATGAGACATTGCACTCTGCTTATGCTTTAAAAAAAATCTCACTGGGGCTGACTGGATGGCCGAGAGGTATGTACACTCACGTCTAAGCTGTCTAGCCTGAGTTTGAATCCCAACACAGTTCCAAACTGTCATGCCAGTGTTTCACAGACAAGGTGATTCATCCCTCGGATTGACGTTAAACTGGCGTCCCATCTGCCGGCATTAGTCGGTGGATGTTGAAGATCCTACGGTATTCTTCGCGAAGAGTAGGCAAGCTATCGCCAACACCCTGAACAAAATTCCAAATTCCTGTGTCAGAACGGTGACCCAACCAGCATTGTAAACCCCAGGCAAAAAATTGCTTCGGCAGGACCGACACTCTTCATAGAGCATGACCCATTATGATAATGAAAATATCACCTCTCCTGCTCAATGCCTGGTAGTTTTGCTATAATTCAGGAAATGCTTCAACAAAATGGTGAACCAAATTTATTATGAAACGCTTTTTTTGTTTGCAAGTGCCTTGACATATTTCAAATGCATTGCAAATGTGAGAAAAGATATTCAGTTGGATTTGTGATTAAGTAACCGAGATAAATCCATTGGATTGGTGTTACACCTTGGAGTTATGCACACTCACCTCTTAGCTGTCTAACCTGGAGTTTTAATCTCGACACAGCTATAAACTGTCCCCCTCATATGTTGCATGCAGGGCGGGCCTCAGTGTGTACCCTGCCAATCGGGAAGGACGTTGAACTGGGCTCCCGTTTCCCGGCACGGATCGTTGGTGGGCGTTAAAGATCCCACCGTGTCTTTCTCAAAGAATAGGCGAGTTATCGCCGGCACCCTGACCAAATTAAGAATTCCTGCCACCTGCAGTCGAATGTCGGGTCTGGACAAAAACGGTCTTTGGCTAACCTAACAAAGGTGGGAATAACTCGGATTATTACCCGTTAAAGAACAACTGGGATAAATGCAAACAAATATGACTCGGCACTATTACTGGTAGGTGACTCCCCCACAAGGGTCTCGACACCTTGCCTTAAACAACCATATTATCACGCCTCCTCGTGATACAAATGACACCTTTTATTTCTCCTACAAATAGCTAAGTTGTGACATGCAATTTTGTGTCCTTTTAAGAGGTTACCAAATATGTAATACTTTCAAGCATGTTTTGAATACTTTCACCATTAAGGGTTTTATGATCAAGCATTACCAGCATGTATAACCATATGGAGTAAGTCAAATATTACCTTCCCCCCCCCTTGAGGGAAAGAAAAGTACATTTTACTGCCAGTCTCAAAATGGAAAAATAACTAATTTCTTCCACATCAGAATATCACCATCTATTTATATACAGGACGAGTCAAAGTCACATCCAATCGGATTCTTTATATTTTTACAAATCTTACAATAAGTGTTCAAATTGTGCTCCCTGGAGTCGAGAACAAAGGTCAATACGACAGACGAAGTTGTCTCTCACATTCTGGAGGATTTGTCCTGAGCTTGCTGCACATTGTGTTTGAACTCTTTCAAAGTTTTTTGGCGTCCTTCGTATACACGCGTTAAAACAGCCCCACAAAAGTTCCACTTTTTCCGACGGTTTATACCTCATGGCAGTGATCTTCACTATTGTTTTAGGGGAGGACCACTTTTGCCGATAAGGCATCAGTGTGAGAGCCACCACACTGCCTGCAGGATCTCTGTAATGGCTGCTATTAGGCCACGCCCCCACGTACTCTTCTTTGTTGTGGTTTAAGCCCAAGTCACATTTGCTCTACGGCTAGGATACGGTGGCCATACCCCCCTGAATTGACAGAAACGTGCGGCGCCGCAGAGTTTCTGAGGTGGCCTCAGGGTGGACCTACGCCGTATGGCTATCTTTTACAGGCCGTAGGGGTCGCCGTGGAATATAGCGCGGAGTTATAACTTTTTTCATTTCTACATTGGCCATAGCAATTCGACAAGCCAAGCTGTGACGTAGATGTGTTCCACATCGACCGTACGTAGGGCGTACGCTGGGCTTGCGTTATTTGTGCGGCTGCCGTAGGCTCTTATCAATGAAAAATGAATTTTGCCAACCCCCAAAAAATTACGGCGGCCGCACTATTTCCACGGTCACCATAGGGTAGTCCTAAGGCGTCCCTGTGTTCAACGTACGGTGGCCTTGCGGTCTGTTGTGACTACCTGCGGGCAACGCAGGGTCGACGCACGGTTCCCCTACGCCCGCCGTACGTCCTACGTACGGCCTCCGTGGCAGTCTGCGTCGACCGTGCGTCCACCGTGCGCTACCGCTAGAGATCGGAGTATAGGTGTTTGCCTATACTCCGAACTGGTATATTCATTTATATATATTATAGTTATAGTATATTCAGTTATATATACTGGTATTATCCGAACTGTTATATTTTTATTTCAGTAAAAAAAGAACTGGTATATATACCCACTCGTTACCGTCCGTCTGGCCGCACGTTCGCCTTAGGGCCCCCCTGCGGTCGCCTTGCGGGCACCTTGAGGCTACTTGCGTCTGCCTTGAAAATTCTATGGCCGCCGCAGGGACGCCCTAAGGTCACCGTGTGACATCAAATCAAAGACCGTACGGCACCCCCACGTTTTCGGTCTCCACAATTTATAAATATGCCGTGCGGCTCCCCGAAAAATAAAAACATATGTGACTGCTACATTGTGTGACCGTGGAAATACTGCGGCCGCCCTATAATTGCTATGTGGCCGTAGATTTTGTAGACCCCACGGCCGCCGTGGCAAATGTGACTTAGGCCTAACTGGGCTGCAAGCATAATTGTGTACTCCCACCATATCCTGATGTTACTTCTATGCTTCACATTGGAACACTCATTTGAAACCATTGTGTCACTTGATGCATTATTGTGGATTATGATTGGGTTTTTCACATTTGTGTATTTTAATATCGGCCACACGTCAAGGGCCGCACTTTAGGCCACCAGTGGCTCGCCGGCCGTGCAATGAAGAACAGTGCCTCATGGGGGTCAGCCATCTCGAGTACTTATCTGAAACATAAACAGATAAAAAATTCCCATTGGACGTGACTTATGACTCACCCTGTATATTATAGGCTAACGCTGTCTGTCGGTCTCACCCTGAAACGCTCCTCAAAGAGGGAGAGAAAAAAAATACAGAAAGGTTGCTTCAAATTAATCAAATGCTACGGTAAAAATGTTTTTGTTTTTTTTCAGACAAAAAAAAATTGAATCTGGGCAGTGTATAGGGAACAGACTGCTGTCTCGTTTGCTCCTGAAAAACTATTTGCTGTTAACAAAATATATAATCTCCCATTTTGAGCTCTTTCGACCAGCACAAGAATAAAAAGCTTCCTTTTTTTTAATACCGTGGTATTTTTACCACGGGTTTCTGCGAGTAATATTATAAATACCAGATGTGAGGCCGATCTCATCACTGCCAATGGTGATGAAATGTGATCGTCTATCTGGGGCCCAGATTCTGAGCCACGATTCTAAGTGTTCCCCCCCCCCCCCAGGCACATTCACTCTCTGAAATAAACAAGAAAATCAGGTCATTGCAGAATACGTTGATGAAGAAACAACTGGAGTCCATGAAAGATGATCAATCATGATTAATTTGTTCCTAATTTATTTTTCGTCGTTTTCTGTGTTATAAATGCAATACCAATGTTTCCCACATCTGTTTTGAAATTTGAATATGTGCCGAGAAGGATAAATCATCTCTTGCAGTCGTGTTGGCAGTGAAAGTGTGTGTAGTTGAGACATTGTATGGTTCATACTTGTCGGAATGTTGGGATGCATGGCCTCTGTGTGTCATCAAGCATGCTTTATGGATTGAGCCTGAAACAAATGTTGGCAATATTTATTACATAGCTCTTTCATCTCAACTCACAACCACTTCACAAGATGGGTCCTCAATCCAGTGTATACACAACCTTCATCTTCGAATGGCATAATTTATTAAATATGGAGCCCGTTCTTAAATTAGGTCACGTGACTTCACCTTTGAGCGATAACAAAGACAGTGTCCATCGTCTTGTAAAATATCCTTTTATTAGCTAACTTAATAGTGTCCCGACTATACTTTAAATGTACTTGTTGATGAAAGCCTTCATTGAGTGTGATGTTTGAATCACTATAGGAAGCATTTAGTTACAGTGTGCAATTGTTTCTTGATAATCAGACCTTTTATAATTATTTAACCATCAGAGTCAATGTGCTTCAAAGATATGTAACAGGCACAACTTTTTTTTTTCTGCAGTAGCTATGTCGTGTTTAATAAAAATGGCTCCAAACTATTATTGACATTCGACATATTTATTTATTTTCAACCTGGCACCACAAAGTTACCTTTGAAGTCTTCAGACCCATTGTTAAACATGTTCAATACAAAATGCCATTGAAAGTGTCGGTCACTTTCTGCTTTAGAGTTGTGAGTTGTGGTGATTCGATCTCTGACTTATTTCCAGTTGTTACTGGAGTTTGTTAGGGGTGTGTATTGGCCCCTACACTCTCCAACACTTGCATGGACTGGATTTCGGGAAGATGTCTGAGAGATCAAGCTGCGGTGCATCACTTGGGAATATCAAGATCTCTGACCTTTATTTCGCAGATGATGCAGTCATCCTTGTGAAAACACTGGATATCCTTGTAGGGGCCCTCGAGGCACTGAATGAGGAATCATAGCCACTGAGACTATGGGTTTCCTGGGTCAAATTAAAGATCCATGCTTTCAATGACATCTTAGATGCTGCCATCTTGTCTGTACCTGCTTGTGGTGAGGATGTTGAGGTCACGGAGAGATTCACTTATCTTGGCAGTGATATTCATGTCTCCGCAGGTTGTGAGCCAGAGGTCAATTGATGTCTGGGTCGGGCCTGGGGAGTCATGGATTCAATAGATCGTGGGGTGTAGCACTGTCAGTACCTGTGCAGGAGGACAAAAGTCCAAGTCTTCAGGTCCTTGGTGCTTCCAGTCTTCCTCTACGGATGTGAGACTTGGACTCTGACAAAGGAGCTGAGACAAAGACTTAACTCCTTCGGTACCAGGTCTCTTCGTAGAATCTTTGGCTATTACTGGTCAGACTGTGTCCAACGAGTGGTTGCTGAGAGAGACTGAAATGAGATTTATTATCTGTATAGTCCGTGAGTATCAACTGCGGCTGTATGGACATGTGGCTCGATTTTGTGACGCTGTTTCTGCTCACCAGATTTTCTCAGTGAGGGAGCCTCGTGAGTGAAGGCCAATGGGACGACTGCGTGTCTCGTGGTTGCAGCTTGATTGGCATCTCAAGGAGATGGGGATTGGCCAGGCATCTGCCTGGGAGATGGCCAGACGGAGGCCCTTGGAGTACCGAAGGAAAGTGGATGCAGTGACACGCTGCTCCGGCGCATGCTCCCATATCTAACCTAACCTAACTTTCTGCTTAACACTCCTTTCAAAAACAGTTTTTCAAGTACTGGAAAAGTTTTTTTTCCTTTTTAATGCGCAAACTATTATTGACATTCGACATATTTATTTATTTTCAGGTTCATCACAAATAGGTTCATCACAAATCCAAAGTCCTGTCCCAAACCTGGAAAACCCTTATCAATGACTGCCATCAGAACTTGACACAGATACAGATGCAAGGACTATCCCACTCCACCCCTCCTCTTACCCCCTTAAACTCAGGGAATAAGGAACTGCATTAAGACATAATATTCACCTCTTTTATATCTTTAGTCAAATTCAACCACCCCCCAGACCCCAACTCTTGACTGTTGTCAATGGCATGACATTTGATACCAATTTTCAATGAGGAATTGCAAACCATTTTTCCTGTGAAGAGTAAAACTTTTTAGGTTTAATAGCTTCCAAAATGTGCTGAAAGGAATTGCTTTTCTTTTTTTCAAAGGACAAATTCTGGGTAATTTCTTTTCAGGGGTGGAATTTTAGTGCTCATTGCCTTGGAAACGAGTCGACCGTCATGTGTGGACCGGGATAAGTCGATCACAACAGTTAATGCAGACAGACTATCCCCTCATTGAAGGCCATGAAACAGCTGGCTACGTTTTTATGAACAATCCAGCAGCAACACGACTGTTTTTCTCAAGACTATCTGTTTCTAGATGCTGAAAATTGAAGTCCTTGTACTTCTACCTTGAGCCAGATTTTAACTCAAAACCTTTAGAATCCTGCCTCAGCAGTCCTCACTATTTGGCACCACATGTATTTCAATTTGTGCCTCTCTACCCAAACCCCTCACAAGACTCATATGGACAACTGTCCAGCTCAGAGACACCTTAAAAAGGTTTTCCTATAAATCTATACAGTAAGAGATGTGTCTGTCTGTCGTTTCCATGTTTCTCAGAGAAAGCCGAACGAATCTTCGTCAAACTTTGAAAGGGTCATCAATGAGTTACAAAAAGTATTTTAGGGAAAACAAAGGTTGGATTTTTATTTTATTTTAAATCACTATTTTACCGAAGCTTTTGTAGCTCCAGTGCCTTCAGAAAGTATTAACACCCCTCAACGTTTGTCACATTTTGTTGTGTTACAGCCTGAATTTAAAAAGGATTAAATATATATTTTTTGTCACCAGTCCACATAAAATACCTCATAATGGCAAAGTGAATACGTGTTTTTTGAAAATTTTACAACTCCATTCAAATTTAAAAGCTGTGTCAATAAGTACCTGTTTGTGGATGCTGAGGAAGTAAAAATAGAGCAAGACTGGAAGGAAAAAATCGTTGCATCATAAGTATTAAATTATGTATGTATATATATATTATATGTATGTATATATATATATTGTTGCGGGCCGGGGACCGTGGCGAGAACGACACTAGGTGGGGGAGGTTACGTCCTCCACCAGACTCCCGGAATTGTAACCGTTGCCTCGGATAACTCCGTAAGCCGGCGGTCGCTGAACCGACCGTGGACGCCAATATCTCAACCGCGTAGCGTAGGTCTTTTTGTCTAGAACAATTTACCTAATTAACTACGCGATTTCGACTACAGGGGAACCACGCCCTCGGTACCTCTTGCTCGAACCGGGTCACTCTACGACTGCGGTAGAGTTCCAACTACCGACTACCAACTCCGGTTCGGGTGCAGTCGAGCGGAACTGCCAAGGCCGTGCCGGATGAACCGATTTATCGGGTATAAAAACCCGGCTAAACTCAGATCCGAACCATGCTGGACCAATGAAAGAAAGACGGAAAGAGCTGGGAACATTTCTAATAATGGTAATTTATTTACAATAAGCAGGACACGAGCAAGACTTATCGTGGAAATCAAGGCAGGCAAAATTTACAAGGATTCAAGCACTTACACAGTTTCTACTTAATGGACTGGCACCACACACACAGACACGCACTCAGATGATAAAAACCCAGATGTTTTATTGGACCCCCGCAGCAGGGAGAGAGATGAGCTGGGGTCGCGGTTCGGCGGGGTACCTGCCGTTGGAGGGATGGGGTTCTCCGTGGTGCGCCACCTGTTAATGGTCGTGCGGCTCGGTCACAGCCGCAACGGTGGAGACTGTGTCTGCAAGGAGACGCGGGTCGAGTAGAGCGGAGTCCGAGGAGGGGATCAGGGCCCAGCTCTCCCGCTCTCAGGGTTGCTTCACGAACTCCAAGCCTTTCACTGCAAGCACTGTACGAACTCCACGACCTCTCACGGCAAGCTCCTCGCAACCCTCCGAACTCCAGCGCAACCCAACAACCAAGACGACGAACGACCCCCCAAGAACTCTCGTCCACAGAACTCTTTCTCCACCGACTCTTGCTGAGGATGGCGTCGTAACTTTATGGACCTCCCCGAACGGGGCGGGGCTCGTGGAACAGACGTCACTGTCGCCCACTATTGGACAGGGCCTCCATGGGTCCGCCCCTTCTGGTCGGGTTCGCCATGCGGGAAAACCCCGCCCCACTCCAGGTGCCCATACTCCTCAAAAAAGTTACAAAGTTTGTGGAAGCCGAGAAGGAACGCCAGAGATTCTGCCTCGGACAGCGAGTCGCCGGTCAGGCAGTGAAGCGCTTGTTCAGTGGTGTTGTCGGTTTTGTTTTGATGGTTTGTTGGATGGTTCGTTGGATGTAAAGATTTAATAACCTACCTAAAAGGACATCCAACCACACCTTTGATTTCCCCTAGACAAAAGGAAGGGACCTGTCTCACATGTACTAACGGAATAACTGACCTTTGGGACCTCTGTATGTTTGAATGCTTATGGTTTCCAGATCCGAACAATATGTAATATATATATATATATATATATATATATATATATATATATATATTGTTGTAGATTTCCGCCCGTCCGGCGTGCGGGCGACGCCTTTAGCTCAATTGCGGCCGCGCGCGCCCACCCGAACGAGCAATCTAGTCGCAGCTTTCGGATCAACGCCGAAACCCAGCTACGTGTTTTTAACCACACCATAAACCAGCCAACTCTTCTGTCCATGCGCTACAGGGTCGATGTCGAATTGTCGATGTACCTAATTATTCGCGCAGACAGAAATGCCGGGAGTTTATACCTCGACGGAGCCTGCACGAAAACGAGCCGCTCAAGTATCTCGTTCCTATGCGATTGCCGAGCGGTTTTATATCGCCAAGTCCCGTCGGACCCGATTATTTTATCGGCGTTAAAAGCCAGCTAATATTCCGAACGCAATTATGGCAGTCAATGGCAGAAAGGGACACAACGAGCAGGTGACATTCAACAATGGGACATTTATTTGCACACGTAAGCAATGCAATGAATGGGGATAGGGGACAAGACACAAGTAAACCTACAGCCGATATCTATTTATTATGTACATGCACTTGTCAGTTCTACTTGGTAGACAAGGCGCCAGACTTTCATCCAAAACCCCAGAAAGAAGGAACAGGGCTCGTGAGCCTTTATAGTTGCTCGGAGCCTGGATGACCGAAGGGGCTCCGAGAGACCGGGCGGGCTACCTGGCCACCCTCGTGGTGACTCGCTGGGTCCTGGTTCGGCGACCCTCGTGTCTCTGCCCGCACTCCAACCTCGAACTCTCCAGCTCTCCACACCAACTCTGAACAGCTTTCCACTGCCTCCGAGCTCTCTCTCCAAGCCCGAACTCGACTCAGAACTCAAGCCCGAACTCCACTCAACTCTCCACTTCGAGCTCCACTCGCTCTCCCCGAACTCGACTGGACTGTCCACCTCCGAACTCGACTCAGACTCCAAGCCCGAACTCCACTCGACTCCACCAACTCTCCACTCGACTGGACTCACCAACTCGACTGCAACTCGTTCTCCAACCCGTTCTCCTTTGTCGACGACTCTTCAAACCGCTCAACTACCTTGTCGGCTAGCGAACGCGGCCTTATAGCCCCGGGGCTTCGCTCCTTCACCTTTGACCCTTCACCCCCGCTGGCTCCGCCCTTTCGCCGTTTGATCCGATCTTGCCGTCAAACGGGCGTGTTGGAACACGTTCACGCGCGTGTTAGAATCACCGTCTTCACGCGCGTGTTGGAATCACGGCTTCACGCGGTGTGGTGAAGATGGTGAGGAGATATGGCGTTGTGGAGAAGATGGTGAGGAGATGATGGCGGTTGTGGAAAGATGGTGAGGAGATGGGGCGGTTTGTGGAGAAGATGGGAGGAATGATGTGTGGAGAAGATGGTGAGGAGTGTTGTAAAAATAAAAGACAGAAAAGAATAACACTACCTCAAAGGTTCACAGCCCGGCACACAATAAATCCCTTATACATCGGTGGGGAAATCTAACCTGGAAACACACACTTACCGAAATAACTGACCTTCGGGGAACCTGAAATGGTGATCTGTGAATTTCCACAACCGTAACATATGTATATATATATTGTATGTAGTGTGTGTATATTATTATAATGTATGATATGTATATTTTTATGTATATATACATACAGTGGGGAGAACAGTATTTGATACACTGCCGATTTTGCAGGTTTCCACTTACAAAGCACGTAGAGGTCTGTAATTTTATCATAGGTACACTTCAACTGTGAAAGACGGAATCTAAAACAAAAATCCTGAAATCACATTGTATGATTTTTAAATAATTAATTTGCATTTTATTGCATGAATAAGTATTTGATACATCAGAAAAACAGAACTTAATATTTTGTACAGAAACCTTTGTTTGCAATTACAGAGATCAGACTTTCCTGTAGTTCTTAACCAGGTTTGCACAGACTGCAGCAGGGATTTTGGCCCACTCCTCCATACAGATCTTCTCCAGATCCTTCATGTTTCGGGGCTGTCGCTGGGCAACACAGACTTTCAGCTCCCTCCAAAGATTTTCATTGGGTTCAGGTCTGGAGACTGGCTAGGCCATTCCAGGACCTTGAGATGCTTCTTACGGAGCCACTCCTTAGTTGCCCTGGCTGTGTGTTTCGGGGCGTTGTCATGCTGGAAGACCCAGCCACGCCCCATCTTCAATGCTCTTGTAGGGAAGGAGGTTGTTGGCCAAGATCTCGCGATACATGGCCCCATCCATCCTCCCCTCAATACGTGCAGTCGCCTGTCCCCTTTGCAGAAAAGCATCCCAAAGAATGATGTTTCCACCTCCATGCTCCACGGTTGGGATGGTGTTCTTGGGGTTGTACTCATCCTTCTTCTTCTCCAAACACGGCGAGTGGAGTTTAAAACCAAGAAGCTCTATTTTGGTCTCATCAGACCACATGACCTTCTCCCATTCCTCCTCTGGATCATCCAGATGATCATTGGCAAACTTCAGACGGGCCTGGGCATGTGCTGGCTTGAGCAGAGGGCCCTTGCGTGCGCTGCAGGATTTTAATCCATGACGGCGTAGTGTGTTACTTATGGTTTCTTTGATACTGTGGTCCCAGCTCTCTTCAGGTCATTGACCAGGTCCTGCCGTGTAGTTCTGGGCTGATCCCTCACCTTTCTCATGATCATTGAGGCTCCACGAGGTGAGATCTTGCATGGAGCCCCAGACTGAGGGAGCTTGACTGTTATCTTGAAACTTCTCATTTTCTAATAATTGTGCCAACAGTTGTTGCCTTCTCACCAAGCTGCTTGCCTATTGTCCTGTAGCCGCATCCCAGCCTTGTGCAAGTCTAACAATTTTGTCCCTGATGTCCTTAGACAGCTCTCTGGTCTTGCCCATTGTGGAGAGGTTGGAGTCTGAATTGATTGAGTGTGGACAGCTGTCTTTTATGCAGATAACGAGTTCAAACAGGTGCAGTTAAATACAGGTAATGAGTGGAGAATGGGAGGCTTCTTCTAAGAAAAACTAACAGGTCTGTGAGAGCCAGAATTCTTACTGGTTGGTAGGTGATCAACTACTTATTTCATGCAATAAAATTGAAATTAATTATTTAAAATCATGCATGTGACTTTCAGGATTTTTGTTTTTCGATTCCGTCTTTTCACAGTTGAATGTACCTATGATAAAAATTACAAGACTCTAGTCGTGCTTTGGTAAGTGGGAAAACCTGCAAAATCGGCAGTGTATCAAATACCTTGTTCTCCCCACTGTATATATATATATACATATGGGATACAAACAACACGACATAAATAGTGACCGAAGCTTTTTTCGTGCAGCACTCCTCAGGGTAAAAAATCAGGTAACCTCAGGGTAAAAAAAACATATATATATATACTATTGTATATGTATGGAAATATATGTATGTAATGTATTAATATATATAATATGAAAATCTATTATCCACATAATTTTAAAAAATATTAAAATCATAAATTTAAAAAATTATATTATTTTTAAAAAAATATCAAAAATTATATATAAATAATTACACTATATATATATATTTTATTAATATTATTAAATAATTTAATTAAACTAAAAAAAAATATAATTAAAAATTAAAATTCAAAATAAAAAAATAAATCTCAAAAAAATAATAAATCATTTAAATTATAAATTCAATAAATAATAAAAATATAAAAAAAATTAAATCCATTAAAATATATTATAAATATATCCAAATAGTAAATAATTTAATTAATATAATTAATAAATAAAATATAATATAAAATTTCATAAAAAAAATATAAATATTTATAAATAAAACAAAAAAGAAATTAAATATTATAAAAAATAATATATAAAAAAATATAATTAAATAAATTTAAATCTATAATAATATCAAAAAAAATAGATCAATAAAATAAAAATCAATTAAATAATCAAATATCAAAAATAATATCCCAATTAAAAAATAAAAATAAAAATAAAATCATATTCAATAAAAAATAAAAATATAAAATAAAAAAATGTTTTATAAGAATAAAAAATCTAATAAAATTTTATTAAAAATAAATTAATAATATATTTAAAAAATATAATATAAATAAAAAAAAAAAAAAAATTCATAAAAAAGAATAAATATCAATTAAAATTATGAATAAAATAATATAAATTAATCAAATATATAAATTTGATTAATAAAATATTTTATCAAATTTCATAATCCAAATAATTAATACAATATAATCAAACTTTAAATTAATTATAAATTCCTAAAAAAAATCAATATTAATTATTAATTTAATTTAAAATAATATCTAATAAATATATTAAAATAAATCAATTTACAAAATCAAAATTCAAAAAAAAATCATTCAAAAAATAAAAATAAACAATAAAATAAAAATAAAATCTTAAATTTTAAATAAAAAAAATAAATATTAAAAAAATTAAAAAATTAAAATAAAAATAAATAAAAAAAACTTATAAATATAAAATTCCTATATAAGAAAATAAATAAATAATTATTATAAAAATAATCATTAAAAAATTTTTTAATAATAAATTTAAAATATTAATTTATTAAAAAAATAAAAATAAATATTTAAAATATAATTAATATAAATAATTTAAAAAAAATTTATTAAAAAAAAATATAAATAAAAATAAAAAAAAAAATAATATTAAAAATAATAAATAAATAAAAATAAAAAATCAAAAATTAATAAAAAAAAAATTTAATGATAAAAAATTTTAAATCAAATAATTAATATTCATTATTTCATAAATTTAAAATTATTAAAAATTTATATATATATTAAATAAATAAAATATAAAATATATAAAATATATAAAAAATTATTTTAAAATAATCATTAACAAAATAAAATAAAAAAATTTTAAAATAAACATTATATACTCATAAAATATATGTATAATTAAATCAGTAATTAAATTGAAAAAAAAAAAAATATATAATAATATAATAAAATCAAATATCAATAACTTAAATAATATTGAAAAAAAAAAAATTATAATAAAAAATTATATTAAATTAATTATATTAATTATAAAAAAAAAAATATCATAATAGTAAATATAAAATAATTATTATAAATATTAATAATATAAATAATTTCAATATATAAAAAAAATTCAACATATCACGTAAAATAAAAAAAATTTCTACTAAAATAATAAATAAAAAATTAAATAATATTCAAAAAAATTTAAAAAAATAAAATAAAATCTTTAAAAAAAAAACATTAAAAAAATTATAAAAATATATTATAAAAGATAAAATCAAAAGTAAAATAAAAAAATTCAAATCAAAATTAAAATAAATATCAATATATAATAAAAAAAATAAATTCAAAAAAAAATTAAAATCTCAAAAGAAAATAAATCGAATCAACTTTTAAAAAAAAAAAAAAATAAAAAAAAAAAAAAAAAAAATATTATTATTAAATCAAAAAATGTAATCAATAAACAATATAATAATAAATTTAAAAAAAAATTAAATTAATATATACAAATTCTTTAAATAGAAAAATAAACAATTAGAATCATTTAAAAAATATTTAAATCCTTCAATTATTAATTTTAACAAATAATTTAAAAATAAAAATAAATAATTCCATAAAATCTAAAAAATAATATTTAATCCTAATAAAAAAATTCATATAAACATAATAAATACAATATATCAAAGTATAAAAGTTTCAATTTAATTAAATTAAAAGAATATAAATTCACATAAAAATATAAATTAAAATTATCAAATTTAAAAAAAAATTTTATTAAAACAAGTAAATAATCTAAATAATAATAATATATAGATAAAAAAAAATATAAATAATAAAATTATCAATAAATGAAAAAAAAAATTAAAAAATATAAAAAAAAAAATAAAAATCATTAATTTTATTTAAATATAATTAATATTAATAAAATAATTTAATAAATTTTTAATAATCATACTTATATTATTATTAATATCAATAAATTATTTAAAAATATTAAATTATTCTTTATTTTTATTAAAATTATTATTTTATAAAAAAATAAAAATAAATCAAATTAAAAAATCACAAAATAAAATAATAATTAATCAATAAAAGTATATAAAAATATAAAAATTTATTTTATAATATAAGTAATTAAAATAAATAAATATAATAAAATATTATAAAAAAAAAGATAATTAAAAAAATAATATATTAATATAATCAAAATTTATAATAAAATTCACTAATAAAAATAAATCAAAGATTCAAAATTTAAATTAATTATAACTTATAAATAATAGTTGTATTATAATATAGTACTTTTATATATATAATCAATCAGTATAATTTTTTTAAATTAAATCCATTTTAAATTAAGGCTGTAACAACAAAATGTCACAAAAGTCAAAGGGTGTGAATAATTTTGAAGGCACTGTATGTGGAGGTAACATTAAATGATGCCTGACCCCATTCCTTAGTGGTATAGGGAAATGTTTTACCCCCTCCCCTCTCCCAAAAAAAATTAAATTTCAAAATGTCAACAGATTAGAAAATCATCAGGCAACGCCGGGTACCCCTCCTGCTGGTGGCCAATAGAGGGGGGGGGAGGGATTTTTTTTATTTAAACCAATCACAATTGAACCTGTGGAAAATTTTGGTAAAATTAATGACAACTCAGCTTCGTTACTCTGCTTTAAGTGCAAATGAAACGCCCCTAATGCAGTGAAGCTGAACATTTTGCATCAAAATTGATTTGTGCAAGTTGCAAATGTGAAGTATACCAATCAACTTTGATGAACGTGTTCCTCATCCGATAATTTTCTAAACAACCATTTTCCATATAGATTTTAAATTGGTCACTTTTTTTGTTCTTATAACCATTCATAATTTGGCAACTACAGCTATGATCACAGCAAAAAATAAAGTACACATGGTGTTCTCCAACTTTGAGAAATGTTTTAGCCAAAAGGCTGTCGATGCATCACATGCTGTCAGGTCACCCAAAACATCAAAGGGTGGCACACTGAGGTAGATCACTATGGTAGTTCTGTGGCCCTTTCTTTTTGTTTATTGCACAGTATTTCTTGACCAAGGCCTCTCCAATGTTTGAAGTCATTGCTTTAACTCTGAAACAAGAGGAAAATGAAAAAAGGCAAAATGTTCAACTTTCAAGAAAGATAATGTCACAAAACTACTGGAACTGAATCATGCTTTCATGTTGATTTCTACCCAATACAGTGTCAGGGTGAAATTATATAATATACATAACCGGTCAAAAGTTTTAGAACACCCCCATTTTTCCAGTTTTTACTGAAATTTAAGCAGTTTAATGTTTCAATGTACTCTGAAATTAAAGCATAGAACAAATAAACAATTGCAGATAAAAAAAGAATCATGGAATCGTTTTGTTGAAACAAAATTTAATCTAAATTTTTGACTCATCAAAGGAGCCACCTTTTGCAGATATACCAGCCGAACATACTCGTGGCATTCTTTCTATAATGGAAATCAAATATTGTTCGGAAAGTTCTTTCCAACACTGTTGCAGAAGTTCCCACAAATGTGTTGCACTTGTAGGTTGCTTTGCTTTCACCCTTCTGTCCAGTTCATCCCAAACCAGCTCGATGGGGTTTAAGTCTGGAGACTGTGCTGGCCATTCCATGATTTGAAGCCTACCATCTTGTTTCTTTTTTCTAAGGTAGTTCTGACATTAAGCCTGGAGTTATGTTTTGGGTCGTTATCTTGCTGTAGGATGAACCCTGACCAACTAGGCGTAGACCAGAGGGTATTGCATGGCGCTGCAAAATGCTGTGGTAGCCCTTTTGGTCAGGGTGCCAGTCTCTCTGTGGAAGTCGCCGACTCTGGATCCAGAAAAAGAGCCCCAGATCATCACGCTTCCTCCTCCATGTTTGACAGTTGGTGTCACACACTGAGGAACCATCCTTTCGCCTACTCGACAGCGTACGAAAACCCTGCGTGATGAACCAAAGATTTCAAATTTTGATTCTTCTAAGGTCCATAAGACCTTCCAGTTTTCAGTAGTCCACTCGTGGTGCTTCATGGCCAGGCAAGCACACTTTTTCTTATTTGCCATTTTAGCAATGGCTTTCTTACTGCCACTCGACCTGTCAAACCTGCAGCTCGAAGTCTTCTCTTCACAGTTGAAACTGAGACTTCCTTACTTCGACCAGTGTTAAGCTGTGCTTGAAGCTGCTGTCCTGTGAGCCACCTATCACGCAAGCTGTTGACTCTCAGAAACTTGTCTTCTGATTGTGTTGTGGCTTTGGTCTGCCAGACCTCTTCCTGTCAGAGTTTCCAAGTGCCTTTTGATGGTGCAGGAAACTGTACTCACTGACACCTTGGCTTCTTTGCAATTTCTCTGAAGGAAAGACCTACACATTTAAGGGTTATAATGGTCCGTCTGTCTTCCTTTGTTAATTGTCTTTTTCTCGCCATTATGATAGCAATATACTACTTCCTGCAGCGCAATATTGTCCAAATTATGCTTCAGAGGGTGTAGCAACACAGTCTGTTCCACACACCGCTTTTATGCAGACAGAGGGTTTGTAACTAATCAACAAAAGTTGGGAAACCTGTAGGAATTGTTTGCATCAACTTTCAAGGCTTAATTTACTTCCATTGCTGCAGAACAGCTGCAGTTGCTAAAGGCACTGTCACACCTTGACGTTTTAGCCAGCAATGGCAACGTATAAAAATGTATGTAAAACGTTGGCGTACGCTGAAGTTTTGAGGTTTTTAAAAAAGTTTTGGTCGTATTCATAACGTGTTGGTCGTATGCATAACATATTAGTAACGGGCACAGAACGTTTCGTTGTCTTATAGATAACTTATACCAACGAATGCTTAGCCTGTTGTCGGCGTTCACAACCTATGCCCAACGATAGTTTAACTTAGGCATAGCGCGCTGCACGTATCGCCGACGAACTCATGGCGTTCTCTGTTAAAAACCTGCCGCACGCCGATTTAATCATAACCGCCTGAAAATTGGAAGTGTCAACATCGCAGTCACACCTTGACGATTTAGCCAGCGTATGCCGACCTATGAAAATGTGTCTAAAACGCTGGCACACGTCGAATACGGTATGGGTAAGTTGTGTATGCGCTAGGAGCACGCTGAAAAACAATGAAGTACGCTGTCATATTCCGTGGTACGTCTAGTACGTTGTGAAATTTCAAGCATGCTGAAAATTTTACGACGTACTCGATGTATGGCTCACAAGTTCCGCATACGCTGGCATAAGTTCTCGGCGCGCTCCGCGATCGTTGACACACGTCGGACACACGTTACTTGTAAGTTACTCATAAGTCGAAACATGTCGAGGTAATGTTTAGCATACCCGAAACTTAATTTTTAACCTATGAGTAACGTGCTTGAACCTATGAGTAGCGTGCTTTGAACCTATGTGTAACGTATCTCAAACGCACATTGTCGTATGTAAGATGAATTTGACGTCTTCCGGACGACCACAGAACTTAATGAACGTGTTTCTAACTTACATCTACCGTATAATGGCGATTTGGCAGCGTTTAGGGGAATTTGTATATACAAATGGGCTTCACAAGAGGAACCCGTCAGTGTTCCAGACTCCATGTTGAGTAGATGTCAATGTCAGTAGTATCAGTAGTAGTAGTATTAGGTGAGCGTGTCAGTAGTAGTAGTAGTAGTAGTAGTATTGGTAGTAGTAGGTCAATGTCAGTAGAAGTAGGTGAGCGTGATGGGGAGGGTGTGGGTGATGATGGATCCTCGTTGCGTCCACGAATAGGAGACAACTTTGCACCATTGTTCGATGTTCTTTCGGCTAATTTTTTTTTCTCATTCCCACGATGAACTATTTTTTTGTTTCAGTTTTTAAAGTATTCAAAACGACTTGGACAAATGCATAATGTACTAGTAATGAACACAGAACGCTTCGATAACTTATAGATAAGTTATACCAAACGATTGATTAGCGTGTTTTAGGCGTCCACAACCTATGCCCAACTATAGTCTAACGTATGCATAGCGTGGCAGCGTATCGTCGACGATTACGTGAGGTTTTCTATTCATAGGCTGCAACTTCACTTTTAATAAATGCCTGTCACTCGCCTATTGTTTTTGGACGCTGGTGCTCGGCAATTGAAATTGTTTTCATTGAACGAGTTAAATCACTTCCACAGCACTGCAGTCACGGCACCAACAGCAGCAGGCTCAGTGCCAGCCTCATGCCAGGCTCAAGCAGATCCCTGTAGAAGGTGTACTGCTTGGTTATCCTTGGACCCACTCTGGCTAGCAGCTCGTCGAACATCGCTGGGGGCATTCGCAGGAAGTTGATGAAGGATGCATGGTCCTCGTTCCGGAGTTCCACCATGAGCTGGTCATATATGCCGTAATGGCGTCGCCTCCCGATCCATGGTCTGACCCAGTTCCTTCTCCTCCGTTCACGTCTTCTTCTCCCGGCTCTATTGGCACGCAACTGGTGCAGTGTCAACTCGATGAGGTCATGTTGATGTTGGAGGACAGCTAGTGGGTATTTTCGTCTCAGCCTTGCCGGATCCTCCATCTCTCGGATGACATGGACATCTGCTCACCATGGAGTCTGGAACACTGACGGGTTCCTCCTGTGAACCCCATTTTTTATACCAATTCCCCTAATCGCTGCCAATACGCCATTATACGGTATCTGTTAGTTAGAAACACGTTCAGTAAGTTCTGTGGTCGTCCTGAAGACGTCAAATACATCTACATACGTATTTGTGCGTAGGACATGCTTTACAAATAATTCCCAAGCACGTTACTCATAGGTTATAAATAAGTCACGGGTACCCTAAACATTACTTTGACGTATTTCGACGTATGAGGAACTTTCAAGTAACGTGTTGCGAAGTGTGAACAACGTTCGTGTAGCGTGCTTACAAAACGTTACTCATAGGTTAGAAATAAGTTTCGGGTACGCTAAACATTACCTCGACGTGTTTCGACTTATGAGTAACTTACAAGTAACGTGTGTCGACGTGTGTCAACGATCGCATAACGTGCCTACAACTTATGGCCAGCGTAGCGGAACGTGTGAGTCATACGCCGGCATACGTCGTAAAATTTCAAGCATGCAAAAATTTGAGGACAACCCAAAAGTACAACGTTTAAAGCCAGCGTACTACAACGTATGGCAGTGTTTTTCAGCGTGCTCTTAACGTATACAAAACGTACCCATAACGTATTCGACGTGTGCCAGCGTTTTAGACAAATTTTTCATAAATCGGCATACGCTGGCTAAATCGTCAAGGTGTGACAGCGGCTTAACCCTGACTTGTTCTCTGAAAAGGCTTTTTTAACAACTCTGAAATTTACATTATTTTTCAGTTTTTGGTAACCTACACTTTTTTTAACCTCTGGCAGTTTACCACTTAGCTTTGCACCATTTCAGGTTATTCACTGGACTTGAACTGCTTAAATTTCAGTAAAAACTGGAAAAATGGGGCTGTTCTAAAACTTTTGACCAGTAGTGTATGTATGTATGTAATATATATATATATTTTCGTTGTGCTCTCTTCAGGTGAATTCGCACAAAATGAGTAATGATGAAGAACAGTCTAATAGACACCTATCAACAAAGTCAATTCTGATTTGACGTTCCCTACTGATGCCTCATCTCCCAACGGTGTCGGTGGAGGAGCCTGTTCAGTGTTCAGCTTCTCCAATT
This sequence comes from Eptatretus atami, assembly GCA_035128595.1. NCBI lineage: Eukaryota > Metazoa > Chordata > Myxini > Myxiniformes > Myxinidae > Eptatretus > Eptatretus atami. The sequence goes on from CM068964.1 coordinate 86,254,075, forward strand.
GGAGAGCTGAACACTGAACAGGCTCCTCCCACCGAGACCATTGGGAGATGACGCATCAGTAGAGAATGTCCAATCAGAATTGTATTTATTTATTTGTATACATGTATGTCAAGAGATAAACCGTGTACAGGAGGGCCTTGCAGGATGGATCAGAGGTAGTGCACCCTAATCTGGTTTGATTCTGGACATGACTATACCCTGTCATGTCATGAGTGCATGACATTTAGCCAGCTATTCCTCTGCTAGCATTCCCCAGTGGGCATTAACAATCCCATTTACCCTCCAAAATACAAAAACAGTTGGCCATTTATGTGTTGGTGCCCTGGCCAATTCCAAATACCTGCCTTGATTCAGCAGCAGCTTGCATTGAGTAGCAACTTGGTCTCTCTCTACACCTTCTGGCAACATAATCATAATCATATATGTGGGTAGATGGGTGATGAGTCTTTGCAAAACACATGACAACTTTACAATCTAATTGTGAAATGGAATAACAGCCTTAATTACAAGAGTGCACCAACTGGATGTTAATTTGTCTTTTGAGATGCAAACACCTTCCCAACACTTGATTATGGCATTCATTCGGTGTCCACTTACAAATGCACATTGTGTGTGTCAATGAGATTGTGTGCATTGTTAAATTTGTCATCAAAATGTACTGTGGAGGGAAACAAATCGTGTAAAAACAGTGGACTGTGTCATTGAGCAAGCACATTTTTAACACAAGATTAAACCTCGAGCTCACCTTCTTTATTTTCGCCCAGTCCTCCAAAATATCCATATCTCTCAGCATGTAAACAATATATGGACGTGCAGTGATGTCAAGGATAATGGTGTTCAACAGAGATCTGTCCTTAAAAAATAATAAACTGTAAAAACAATAAATAAATAAGGTGTAACGAAGTCGTCATTTCTGTTTTTTTTTAATTAACCTTCATGGGGTTTTTTTTTTGGGGGGGGGGGTTTGGTATACAAGGAGGTCCTTGCAGTTGGGGATGATTGCATCTAATGAACTAGCTTGGGATTTTGAGACAGCACTTGAGCATGGTGAAAGTTTGGTCAGCAATTTCTTCAAGGAATGCATGTTCTCTGATGAAAAGACCTTTGATGCAACAATCCTCAAGAGCTCAAGACGCACCTTCACCCGACCACCTGAAGTCAAAGGGACAGGGAAAGCTAATGGTCATAGACTGATGCAATGGAAAACAAAGCTATGGCACAGATGATCTCCCTCACCCAGAAAATCACAGAAAATATGGATCCGCAACGAGTGATGGCACAGAGTCACTGATGAAAGTCTATCGTTGCTCAACATCAATGGCACCATGAAGAAGCTGCAAAAATCCAAGCTTGTTGAGAAGCTTAACCTGCAAGAGTTGCATGTTGATCGTTACATTGTATTAGTAGGCATGGGGTTAGTGCAGAGACTTGCCACCCCATCTGCTGAAGACAGAGAGAAACAGAATGAGACTGACTTCACTTGGGGAGATTATGCAGAGAAATGTTCTCACTTGTTCTAGCACAGCATCCCAATGCATCAGAGGTTGTCATTGTCAATGATCCTTACGACTTGGAAACGACCATCAAAGAAAGTGAGCATGAACGTCATGCTGGAGACACTATACACAGGAGGGTCAAATGACATATACATGAGGAGAGAGCATAAACTTCCTGCATCAAAATATTTTCAGTTTGGTTCAGAAATTCAGATAACAAACTTCGGCTGCAGGAGTTTCTGTTGAGTGAGTTCAGGACTCTGGCACTCCAACATCCATCCATTGGATTTGTGTACTCTGTCAGAGACAACTGCTGGGATTTATCTGCTGATTGAGAAAATGACTGCATTGAAGAGTAACAGTGTCACCACATAGAAGCAGACAAAATACTTCTCTACATCTACTCTGAAATCAGAAAGTCTGGAATGAAAGATCCAGTTGTCATCGATGCTGAAGACATTGATATGGTGGTGTTGGCGGTACATGCGGCACACCGTCTGGAGGGCTTGCGATGTATAAAGATGAAAGCATCCATCCTCGACTGCAAAGCGTTGTGTTCAAAATAAGTTGCTGAAGTAATAGTTCTACTCCACATACATAGTGGAGCATATGCCATATCTGGATTCTTCGGCCATGGGAAAAGGACAGTTTTTGACGCCCTCAAAACAGCAGATGCACGACAGTTACTGACAGGAGTAGGAACCTCACTCCCTGTTTATTCAAAGACACTACATGACGTGACCATATTAACTACAAGACACATACCTGGAGAAGACAAGCGATGCTGAGCGAGGCACGTGCTTTGAAATGGGGCGAGATGAAACGGAAGTCGACACAAAGGATCCCCCCATATCGGGTTAACTAGTAATGCGGGTTAAGTACCAGGTCTTCATCTGACTCAACTACCACAACCCGAGTGCTCCATCACCACTTAACCATGGATGGACCATTAAGGACAGGGCATGTGTCCCAATTCACTTCACCAAGCCAGCTCTTCCAAAGAATCTCACTGATAAAGCTGCACAAATAAAAGTAAAACAACGAAACACAGAAACAGATACAGACTGGATGGAGAAACTGAAACTGAGGATGAAGGGGATAACCAAACAGACTGGATTCAGCAACTCATCCCCACCAACACAAAATGTATGCCAAATGTAAGTTTCATTATTTAATGCCAAATATAAAATGCATGCTGAAAGTTATTAGTTGGTGGTCTCCTGATTTTAAGCTTTAGTGATGCGACATCTACGAAAGTCGAATACCTGTATCTTGGATATATTTTGCAATTGTCATCTTGTTGATGAAGTTGAAATGACATACATGTAAAATAATTTCTCCTCCCAACAAACCCCTGATTACCCTTTATAACAGAAACCTACCAGTCTGATGAGACATCTAAACTAATAAGTGTGTGTGTGTGTGTGTGTGTGTGTGTGTGTGTGTGTGTGTGTGTGTGTGTGTGTGTGTGTGTGTGTCTAATCCATAATTCCAAAACCATGAAACCTAGCGGCCTGAAACTTTGCATGCATAACCAAGGGAAATCCAAGGTAGTGCATCAGTGAAAATTGGGTGTTTGGGTTAATTTAAACACCCCTTTTTGGCCTCTGTCAGCTTGCAGGGGGCCTCAATTCGCCATTTTGTTCGGCCTATTCAAACATGCCTTGAATTGGAAACACGATCTCCTCTTACAGGCTAATTAAAGTGTATAATCCAAATATTATGCTTGATTTGAGAATCGGATCTGGTGGATTAAGTGAGTGTCGAAATAAAGAATGAAATCTGAAAATTTTAACAAATTAGCAATTTTTATAACTAAGTCTCTTGATTTAAGCAAAGCATTTAGCTTAATTTTTTCTACTGTTTGGACAATTATATTTAGTGAAGAAAAGATTAAGGAAAGTGCAGAAAGTGGAACTTCATTTGGTGCAACGCCGTGCTATCGAACCTGCTTTTGCAACTCATGATGATCCAGTCGACGGGTCTTTTTTTTGGCAATTATGCATGGTTTTCTTTTTACTGTTTTGTGCAATCTGCTTTCATGAAAAAATATTAATATAAATATACTAATAAATAATTGCTGCAATATATTAAGTCAGCAGTGCCTGAAAATGAAGAGGTACGGAGACAGCACACAAGGATGTGCTGGGGTTTGTGCGTGCCTGCATGCGAGGAGGTTGGAGGAATGTGTATGGGTCGGGGAATGCATACAGGTTGGCCTTTGGCAGGTAGATAGCATGGGTTTAAATTTTTTAATGCTCCTACCCGATTTTTAAATGCTCAAGCTGCCTCCCCTTTCCCTCAGGCTGCCTTCCCCTCCCCTGATGCTGCCTTCCCCTCCCCTGATGCTGCCTCCCCTTTCCCTCATGCTGCCTTCCCCTCCTCACACTGCCTCACCCCCCCCCCTCGCGCTGCCTCCCCATTCCCTCCCCTCACACTGCTCCCCATTCCCTCCCCTCACGCTGCCTTCTCCTCCCCTCACGCTGCCTTCTCCTCCCCTCACGCTGCCTTTCCTCCTCACGTGCCTTCTCCTCCCCTCACGCTGCCTTCTCCTCCCCTCACGCTGCCTTCTCCTCCCCTCACGCTGCCTTCTCCTCCCTCACGCTGCCTTCTCCTCCCCTCACGCTGCCTTCCCCTCCCCTCACGCTGCCTTCCCCTCCCCTCACGCTGCCTTCCCTCCCTCACGCTGCCTTCCCCTCCCTCACGCTGCCTCCCCTTTCACTCACGCTGCCTCCCCTTTCACTCACGCTGCCTCCCTTTCACTCACGCTGCCCCCCCCCTCGCACTGCCTAACCCCCTTGCACTGTCTAACCCCCCCCCTCACGCTGCCTCCCCTCCCCTCACACTGCCTTCTCCTCCCCTCACGCTGCCTTCCCCTCCCTCATGCTGCCTTCCTCTTTCCCTCACGCTGCCTCCCCTTTCACTCAGGCTGCCTCCCCTCCTCGCACTGCCTCACCCCCCCCCCATCGCGCTGCCTCCAATTCCCTCCCCTCATGCTGCTTCCCATTCCCTCCCCTCACACTGCCTTCCCCTCCCCTCATGCTGCCTTCCCCTCCCCTCACACTGCCTTCCCCTTTCCCTCAAGCTGCCTCCCCATTCCATCCCCTCGAACTGCCTTCCCATTCTCTCCCTCAAGCTGCCTTCCCTTCCCTCCCCTCAAGCTGCCTTCCCATTTGCTTCTCTCATGTTGCCTTCCACTCCCTCCCCTCAAGCCGCCTTCTCATTTGCTTCCCTCACGCTTTTTTCCCTCCACTCTCCCCTTGCGCTGTCTTCCCATCCCCTCTCTCTCCCTCGCACTGCCTCCCCTCTCTCTCGCTGCCTTCCCTTCCCTCCCCTCATGCTATCCTCCTCCAAACTCCTCCTTTACCATACAACTCTCCAGAGATCGAGGAGAGGAAGGTTGTCAAAGAATGTACAAATTGGACAAATGAAATGAAAGCTTTTTTCTTTTAGCAGTAGGAACTTTTGCACGGATCAATTCCGCAATTCGTCTCAGGTTAAGAGATTCTCGAGCTTATCAAATGTGTGGAAATTAAATAAAGGCACAAACACTGGCGCAGCTTTTTCGATGACTGAAGGAAAATGCCCTTTCTTCCCTTCCCTTTCCCTCACGCTTACCTCCTACTAAAGCCCCTCCACCCTCACGAACCTCTCTGGGCGTTCTTTAGTATGACCCGTTTGAACGTGCTGTTTTAACATACCCTTTGTACAATCCCGTACCAATGCTGGCATAAGGAAACCCCCACCCCCTTGCTTTCCTTAAGTCCCCCTATCAAACACATGTCAGAACACCCCTTCCCCTCCACACTACCCCCTCTCTCCCCCATCCTTCTCTCTGCCTCCTCTCCCCCCCCCCCCTCCTTAATATTCCTGTCAGAGAAGTGATGGTTGTATTTGCTAGTGACTAAATAAAGTGAACTTGGAGATAATGGCAGCCACGTTTCATTATTTTGGTCACCATTTTGTATTTTTCCTTTGTATGCTTGGTGTTAGCTTAATGGTTAGGGTGGTGGGCTTTGGATGCAAGGGTCCTGAGTTAAAATCCTGCTCAGCTGTTGAATTAATACCAGGTGGGTTAAATCGGCCTGTCATCCTTCGAGGTCGGCAAAATGAGTTGCAAACATGGCTGGTATCCTGTGTCGGAGTTGCGACCCGTCCAGGATTGTGCCCAATAGCCAAGGAGACTGCTTAAGCAGCACCAACGCTCTGCATAGAGCATGGTCCCGATCTCCTCCTCCTCCTCCTCCTCCTCTTGAGGAAATTTTGAAATGCAAAACTGAATTCTCTGACCCAGAAAAACTATATTTCGACACAAGAACCAGTGTTGTAGTCGAGATCACCATGTCAGAGACAGACCTACAAAACTGATGAGAACATCTGTATCCGGATCCAAGCAGAGTTTTTATGGCAGCCAACTCAGATTTTAGAGGCAATCTTGGATTTTGGGCACTTACTTTTGCTTGGGCAAAAGATTGGCAGATGGAATTTAACCTGAGCAAGTGTAAGGTGTTGGGGATGGGAAAGAACAATGAATAATAGAGATTAACAGGATGTAAAGGTAATTTTGGAGTGGTCACATGAGGAACGGATCAGAGGGTAATAGATAGGGAGGTAACAGCAGCACAATGCCAGCAGCTAACAGGTAAAGAAATAGGGTTTTAGTGTATCGGAGGGGATCATTTATAAAATCAAAAGACCGGTGGTTGTTAACATTGTACAGGAATTTAGTGAGGGCCCCATGTAGAATATTGTGTGCAGTTTTGGTTACCACAGTTCCGGAAGGACATAGATGCCATAGAGAGGGTTCAGCGCAGGGCTACTCCATTGATTCCTAGCTAGACTCAGCTATAAGGAGCGGCTGAAGGAGACAGGGCTTT
>CM068964.1:86271919-86289150 GCA_035128595.1 Eptatretus atami
TAACGTCATCAATTTTCCCCTTATACAATTATCCAAGATGAGACCCTCAAAAAGTTTTCTACTAGATCGGATAAATTTTAGTATGCATTATGACCTCGTAACAACCACCTATGACATCATCCAAAAAAAATCACACTTTTTCCCCATGCGGGAACCCTTAACAGCCAGTTTTAAATTTTTCCCCATGGAGCGTTGGAGAGCCAGAGGTCCAAATTTTCCTTTTTTCCAACAGGACGCCCACACCACCTGATCTATGACGACATAATTACAGATATAAAAAAATTCTACATGAGTACCACTACGGTGAAAATTCGTGTCAATCGAAATAACGGTTCCAGAGAAAACAGAAAAAAATACGCAATGGACTGACGTAGAGATGGATGCCAGCATTCTCCCTAAGGATGGCCAACGCGGACGGCCCGAGCACATACGGCGGAATGACGCAGCGACTCGCTTACTCGCCAGCTCCCATACCTGACCTAACCTGACCTGTACGACGACATATTATGTACGACCAATCCCGAAAACATAATACCCAAAACTTTGTCAGCAGAACATTAAAAAATATATTTTTAATCAATTATATAAATGGAAAATTCCTTCAATGCACAAAAATCTTATACATATGAGTGATTACAAACCACAATTGTCTGATCTTATCAATCTCTTATCTCTCCACTCCTGCCTGATCCCACCACCCCCCACCCCCTTCAGAGTATGCATTGCTGCATCCACCTACTTCCTAACACGAATTTGAAGTCTGCCTGTAGCCCTGCCAATCCACTCGTACTCCGACTGCCTCGCACAAACACTTCCTCCAGCGTTGTCATAACTTGTGCAGCCGCCCTGTATAACCTCCCAAAGGGGTAGAAAATATTTATGTATTAAATGCACCTGAAAAACGACAACATTACAAACAACTACCAAATATATGCTCCGTTGTAAGCGAACTAAAAATGTTCTTTGTTTTTTTCAATTCAAATAATTAAAGTTGAGCCTGAATCTACATCAAGTGAATGCATAATACATAACGATACTATTAACTAACTTTATAAAGTAGAATCAAATAAATCATAACTATATTTTATCCTTAGCTCTTGGGGAGAGCCGCCTTCGCAGAACCACAACAATAACATGATCTCCAGCCCGCTCTTGTAGGGATGCTTTACTAGTATCTTAAAATTAACAAAAACCCTTCAGCCTTCAAGAGCAAATCATCATTTTCATGTCTACAAATCAATCATTATAGTGATGATCAATTCATTACGATTTCATGATCAATGGGTACAAAATTAGATGAATGTTACGTACAGACTTGTATATCACCAATCTGTAGTTATGTGTGAATCCCGATATTAACTTAAATCTATTCCACATCATAATATCTGTGTGGCTTCTTAAATCCACTCAAACGAAGATGCCTTTAAATCTTTCCTCGGCTTAAAAGAAAATCTCACTTTCTTCAAGTCCATTAAATCTCATGCTCCAGTTCAGACATTCTCATCCGACATTCCATCTTTCGTTTGACATTCCAGTTCGTCAGTCTGAGAACAGAAAAAACACTTCAAACATAACCAGCACCTATACATCATTTCACCATTACAATTATAGAAACAGTCTTCTTGTTAGCAGATGACAAGCCCCAAATGAAGCATTGCCAAATATATATATACGCAATATATATATATAAATATATTATATATATACTAGTATATACATACACACTCATCATGTTCCTTCCCCTCCCCTCATGCCCTCCTCCCATCTCTCACACTGCCCCTTTTCCTTCCTCACACCGCCTCCCTTAACCCTCACGCTGCCTCCCCCACCCCTTCCACGCTTGCCAAACCCCACCCTTCATGCTTCTTCCCCCACCCCCTTTGCTGCCCCTTCCCCACTTCCTCCTCTCACCTGCCTCCCTCCCTCTCCACCTCCTCCCCTCCCTCATGCCATTCCCTTCCCTCCCCTCACGCTAGCTCCTTACTAACACTTCATCCCCTCTCCACCCCCGATGACATTCTCCCGCATTCTCATGCTGTTTTAACGTTACCCCATTCTCTCAATCCTGTATTGCTCCCCCCCCTCCACCTTCATCCCCCAAATCTCCGACTATCAATACACAAGTCTGAAAACCTCCCCTCATGCCCGATACCCTCCCCAAAACCTCCTCCTCCCCACTCCCCTCTCGCCACCTCCCACCCACCCCCACCCTCTCCCGGAGGTAAAGTATTGTTTGTAAGTCAAATTGCTCTCCCCACCCCCTTCTTCGCTCTTCCCCCCCCCCCTCCTAGTCCTCCTTCCTCACTTCTATGAGCCATCACCACCCCTCCTCCCTCTCTCTCCCCTCCCCCTCTTTCATGAATCGATTTGATGAATTTAAAGTTCAGCTTGTGAATTTATAAATAATCCCCCAGAGTGTATTGTATCTATCCACGAATCAGATCAGAGACCAACAGAGGGTGCAAAGGTCACACTACTGGTCATGACATCAGCAGCAGCAAAATAGGCAGGCAAGCAGGCAGTCAGGAACATCCAGCAGTCAGGCATCAGCAGCAATAGCAGCACAGCAGCCATACAGCAAGAGTCACGCAGCAGCAGCAGGCAGACAATTAGCAGGCAGCAGCATCAGCAGGCATAGTAGGCAGTCAGAGCAAGCAGCAGCAAAGCATGCAGTCAGGCAAGCAGTCAGCAGCAGGCACTCAGCAGCTATTCAGCAGGCAATGCAGCATTCAGCAAAGCAGCAGCACAGGCACGTCAGCAGCAAGTAGCCAGTCAAGTCAGCAGACTAAGTAGGCAGCAAGTTGCAGCAAGCAGCAGCAGCAGGCAAGCCTTCCTGCACGAGTGTGGCCTTTAAATGCTCCCGTTCTTATTCGAACATGGTGTCAAAGAAAATGTTCTGTTTGGCGTGTTTTATTCCATTCCGCTCTCTTGTACTCTCTGTCTCTCTGTCTCTCTGGCTCTCTTCTTCTCCTTCTCTCTCTCTCTCTCTGTCTCTCTTCTCCTGTCTCTGTCTCTCTTCTCTCGTCTCTCTGTCTCTACTTCTCTCGTCTCATCTCGTTCTCTCTCTCTCTACTCTCTCCTGTCTCTCTCTCTCTCTCTCGTCTCTTCTCTTCTCTGTCCTCTCTGTCTCTCTCGGTCTCTCTCTGTCTCTTCTCTGTCTCTCTCTGTCTCTCTCTGTCTCTCTCTGTCTCTCTCTCCTCGCTTCTCGTCTCTGTCTCTTCTCTGTTCTTCTGCTCTCTCTCTCTCTCCTCTCTCTCTCTCTCCTGCTCTCTGTCTCTCTCTCTCTCTCTCTCTCTCTCTCTCTCTCCCCCCCTAACAGCGAAGCGACGGGTGTTATTTGATCGTTGTTTATCACCAAGAAAGCCCCGAGAGGCCTACGGCCTCGACTGGCCGAGTATCCTCGTACCGGAGGACGTTTCCCCGCCATCCGACGCGAACGAGCCGCTCTCCTCCTCCTCCTCCTCCTCAGAACTGTCCGCAATCTCATCCTCCGCATCGTCATTCAGCTCCCTCACGTCTCTCCGCGCTCGGCTCGGCATGGCCGCCGCAACCTTTCTGACAGGTACAAAATTCCAAACACAACGTCGGTTTTTAACGTTCATGAAGAGATCTCAGTTCCCGACCGCTCGCCATTGCCGGAAGTGCTAAATGACGGAATTATTTTTCTGGACACGACGAACGTGAAAAAAAATCTCTCGGGTTATTATTAAACACAAAGCCAAAGCAATTGATGAGGGAAAGTAAAGCTCGAGTCCTCTCAAACGGAACAATAAAGAAACGTGAAGCGAACGACGTCACAAACGTTTTGTTCCGCCGTCCTGACGTCACTGATGGAGGAGGAAGATTCCTGGTTCCTCGAGTTAGGCCCGAGGCGTTAGTTGAGTTTTTGTTACTCGATGTTAGAGACTTTTACTTTGTTCCTTCATCACCGTCACCGTCGTTGCTCAGATTTTGTGACATCAAAGTTTCATCATGGCGACGACAGGCGGGAAGCTCCGTATCCCCAAGGTGGCGAAGGTGAGTTCAAAGCAAACCCGGGATGTTGTGTACCCTGGAGAATCGAAAATGCCTTGGCCGAGCTGCACATTTTGCATGTGGGGGTAGATGTGATTGGGGTCCATTGGGGGTATTGTGATTTGGGTTCATTGGGGTAGCTATGTGATTGGGGTCATATGTGGGGAACATGTGATTGGGGGTCCATTGGGGGTACATGTTGATTGGGGTCATTGGGGTAATGTGATTGGGTCATTGGGTTAAATGTGATTGGATCAGGGTACATGTGATGGGGATCCATTGGGGGTACATGTGATTAGGGTAGAGTTTGGTCCATATGGGGTACATTGATTGGGGTACATTGTGGGTACCATTGGGTATGTAGGGGTTCATTGGGGGTACATGTGATTGGGGTCCATTGGGGGAACATGTGATTGGGTCTTGGGGTACTGTGATTGGGGTCATTGGGGGTACATCGTGATTGTGGGTCCATTGGGGGTACATGTGATTGGGATCGATTTGGGGGTACATGTGATTGGGTCCATTGGGGGTAAACATGTGATTGGGGTCCATTGGGGGTACATGTGATTGGGGTCCATTGGGGGACATCGGTGATGATGGGGTCCATTGGCGGTATCATGTGATTGTGGTCCATTGGGGGTACATGTGATGTGGGGTCGCTCGAGGTATACATGTGCATCGTGGTCCACTTGGGGTACATGTGATTGGGGTCCATTGTGGGGTGTAACATGTCGATTGTGGTCATGGGTATGTGGATTGTATGGTAATGCCTGATTCGGGATGCGCATTTTAGGATGTGTCATTGGGGGTACGACTGTGATTGGGGATCCATTTGGGGTAGATGCTGTATGTACGGTCCATTGCGGGTGACGTGTGGATTGAGGAGTCCATTTGGGGGTACGAGTGATCCTGGGGGTACCATGCTGGACGGGTTGGGGGTAGATCCTCTGGGGTCATGCTGGGGTGACTTCAAGTTGGGGGTACGGGAGTGTGAATTGGCGGCATGAGGGTTCTGTGTTGGTCGGCATTGGGGTAGATCTTGATTGGGCGTCCATTGGGGGTGATGTGATTGGGGTAACATGTGATTGGGGCCATTGGGGTATATGTGATTGGGGTACATGTGATTGGGGTCCATTGGGGGTAGATGTGATGGGTCTGTGGGGTACATGTGATGGTCCTTCGGGGTACATGTTGATTGGGGATGCATTGGGGGCTCATGTGGGGGGGTACATTGTTGTTGGGGTCCATTGGGTACACTGTGATTGGGGTCCTCGTCGTTGGGGAATGTGATTGGGGTCCATTGGGGGTACATGTGATTGGGTGTCATTGGGGGTAGACTGTGATTGGGTCCATTGGGGTGATGGATGGTCTGGACAGATGTGGATTGGGGGTACCTATGTGATCGGCGGTCCATTGGGGGTAGATGTGATTGGGGTGCCATTGGGGGTAGATGTGAATTGGGGTCCATTGGGGGTACTGTGATTGGGGGTACATGTGATTGGGGGTCATTGGGGGTAGTGTGATTGGGGTCCATTGGGGTACATCGTGATTGGGGTCCATTGGGTACATGTGAATTGGGTCCATTTGGGGTTACATGTGATTGGGGTCATTGGGGGTACATGTGATTGGGGTCCATTGGGGGTACTGTGATTGGGGTTCCATTGGGGGTACAATGTGATTGGGATCCATTTGGGGGTAGCATGTGATTGGGGTCCATTGGGGGTCCCATTTGGGGTACATGTGAATTGGGGTCCATTGGGGTACATGTGATTGGGTCCATTTGGGGTACATGGTGATGGGGTCCATTGGGGTACATGTGATTGGGGTCCATTTGGGGTACATGTGATTGGGGTCCATTGGGGGTACATGTGAGCCGGCCATTGGCGCAATTAAAATTTCCCTCTTTCCTCCTGAGGATGGGAGAGGGCTGATGACACATTCAAGTCGTTTATCCCGTAATGCTGATTATTATATAAAGGATAGAGGGGAGGGGCAACCAGAATTTCTATGGAGGGCGGGGGCTTTGATGGAATATTTAATTTTTATAAAGCTCTACAGTCGACACTGTCACTACTTATCATCAGAGATTGGCCGACTATCAAGTTGTATTATTAGGTTTTGAAGGATATGTTAGGAAGTTTGGTCCATCATGCCTCTTCTATATCCACAACCCCTATTAATTTAATGATAAATAGCATCGACAAGCAAGGAGTTTAGTCGTCTATTGGCACACATTGGCCTGCTGTTTTCAAGAGGCAGCCGAGGTACGTTAACGTCCACACCGTAAATGCAGATGGGGAAACTGCCTTGAGGTCCCAATCCGAAGGACCGCATGCTCTGACATGTGCACGTTGTCCTGGTGCTGCATCAGGGCATATTTTGTGTCACGTTAATATGTGAGCGAGCGAACCCAGGTTACACTGCTCGGTGGTGAGCACGCTGCTAATGCAGCTTATCCCGCCGCCTCGATTTACAGCAGCAGCATTTGCAAGTAAAGTAAATTCACTGGAATGGAAAGAGGGCATTAAACAGAAACTTCTTGGGAAGTGTAGGAATAAACGACTGCAGCTCTTGGTTGAGAGCTTTTCCTGTTAAATTGGCGTGTGAATGAATGTGCTTGCTACCACCATTGTATTCACAATGCACGTTGCCACTATATCCGCATCGGTCACCGTCGCTCTGTCGTGCAGGTGAAGAACAAGGCCCCGGCCGATGTGCAGATCACAGCGGAGCAGCTCCTACGTGAAGCCAAAGAGAGGGAGCTCGAGCTTCTGCCGCCACCTCCTCGCCAGAAGATCTCTGATGAGGAAGAGCTTGCTGATTATAAACTCCGCAAGAGGAAGGCATGCCATGCTTTTGAACTGGTTTTCTCACCTCTGACCAAAAGAATCTTAGTTGTACTCATTTTTATGTGTCACGAATTCTGGTTCACCGTTCACTTGCCTCTGTCGAGTATGCTCTCGGTTTTGTGTTAACTCGGAAAGGTTCGTTTATTGCAGGCTTTTGAAGACAATATCAGAAAGAACCGGACCGTGATAAGTAATTGGATAAAGTACGCACAATGGGAGGACAGTTTGAAGGAGATTCAGAGGTAAGAAAGTCCAGTACTAGTATTATTCTTTTCCTTCTTCTTCCGTGTGGCCTCATACAATTATTGATTCTAATTTACATGTCTGTGCTGTTAAGTTCACGCTATGCCTGCCCAATTCCTGAAGCATTTTCACTCTCCTGCGTGAAGCCCAGTCGAGCTGGAACTTGACCATAATAATGAGCCTGGTTTCATTTGGTCTGTACTATTATTCTTATTATTACTACCACTACTAGTATAATGAGCATACTCTGCTCTCTACTTTTGTTCTGGACCTTGCATCATTACTGTAGTGGCATTTTTGTTTTCCTCTAGTTTACAAAAAGTCTCAACTCTGTAGCCAAAGATGATATCGTGTGGGTTATAGTGGTGTGTTTATGACCATTTGGTGATTTACACCATCTGAGCCTTGAACACACACTTGAAGGTTTATTATTATGTTGGGAAATGCGATTACGGGAACATTTCAAAACATTTTTAATGAAACTTTGTATATTGATCAACATTGGAGGATGCATGAAATATGTAACGGTTTTTTGGATTTGACCCCCACCCCCGGTTCATACACTAAAAAAGGGGGGAGGGGTGGGACCTGGGGTCTCGGGAATCAAAACGGGGAAAAAAATTAACCCAAAATTTGATATTGTGTCATTCCTGGTGGAACTTTTTGCTGTCTTTCAACTTTGCGTTATGAAGGAAGTGTGTGGGGATTTGCGATGGCGTGCCATCGACTTCGTTGGAGTTTAATTTTTAGATCGTCTTTTTTTAATGTTTTTTCTTAATTTTGAAAAATTTAATGAAGTTTAATTTTTTTTTTTAGAGTTTAATTTTTAGATCGTGGAGGATCTCTAAGTCTTACTCACGTTGTGTTTCTTGTGGACTTTTTTGTTTCACAGCCTACAGTTTTCATCAAAACTTCTGAAACTTGCGTACATATGTAGAAATATCCTGCGCAGAGAGTAACCATCTCCGATTTTGAAAAATCCTCCGAGAAAAAAGTTATGACTTCAAATATCTCCGCTCATGGAAATCGCCTAAAAATTATCTCAAACTCGGCAAGCTTTTTGAATTCCGTTTGCGGGAATCGAACAGGGCATTAGCAGAGATGAATTACCGCACATAAGATACATCACTATGACATCATATCAATTTTTATGCGTCATTCCTATTTTTTGACATTTTTTGTTTCATAACCCAGAGTTATTCAATCGAGAAATTTCAAGTGAACTTCCAATGTAATGCAGACAGCGAAATGCGCCAGGCAGTAACCATCTCTGATGTTGGAAATTCTTCAAAGAAAAAAAGTTAATGTCATAATACCGCCGCTAATGGAAATCGCCTATACCATTATCTCCTAAACTAGTTTGTTTCACAGCCTACAGTTTTCATCGAAACTTCCTGAAACTTGGCATATATATGTAAAAATACTCTGCGCAGACAGTAACCATCTCCGATTTTGAAAATTCCTCTGAAAAAAAAGTTATGACGTTCAAAATATCTCCGCTAGGAAATCGCCTAAAAATTATCTCCAAACTGGCAAGCTTTTTGAATTCTGTTTGTGGGAATCGAAAAGGGCATTAGCAGAGATGAATTACCGCACATAAGATACATCACTATGACATCATATCAATTTTATGACGTCATTCCTATTTTTTGACATTTTTTGTTTCATAACCAGAGTTTTCATCGGATCTTCGTGAAACTTGCCATGTATATGCAAAAAGCCCACGCCAGAGCAGTAACCATCTCGATTTTGGAAATTCTTCAGAAAAAAAAGTTGAGTCATATATCGCCGCTAATGGAAATCGCCATACCATTATCTCGAAACTAGGCAAGCTGTTTGAATTTTGTTTGCGGGAATCAAGCGGGCATTAGCACAGTACATTTGCAAAACTGATACATTCACAATGACGTCATATCGTTTTTATGACGTCATCATTAAGAGGACGAGGATCTTAGCTCATTCGAGCTTGTTTTTAAGGGTTGTACTGTATATGTTTATATGTATATATTTATATATACATATATATTTTTTTCTGGTTCTTCTCAGGGCTCGATCCATCTACGAACGTGCTTTGGATGTAGATCACCGCAATGTGACACTGTGGTTAAAGTATGCCGAGATGGAAATGAAAAACCGGCAGGTGAACCATGCTCGAAACATTTGGGACAGGGCTGTCACCATCTTACCTCGGGTTAACCAATTCTGGTAAGGCCTCCTCCACATAAAAACAAAACGATCTTCGTATTGGCATAGATTAAATGTGGTGAGAAAATGTGGTTTTCTTTTGACGACGGAGCAGCACAATATTTTGCTGTGTTATGCAGGTACAAGTACACCTACATGGAGGAGATGCTGTCCAACGTCGCAGGAGCACGGCAGGTGTTTGAGCGCTGGATGGAGTGGCAACCAGATGAGCAGGCTTGGCATTCTTACATCAACTTCGAGCTTCGCTACAAGGAAGTGGATTGGGCACGAAGCATTTATGAGAGATATATCCTTATCACTTGAATAACATTAGTATATCTAAACATATTTTGCAATTAAGCCTGGTGTTGGCTTGATGGTAAAGGTGGCTGGCTTAAGATCTTAGAGTTTTGAGTTTGAGCCCCTTTCCTTCCGTTAAATAATACTAGGTGGGTTGACTCAGCCTGTCGTCCATCCGAAGTCAGGAATATAAGTACCAGCTTCATTAAAACAATGGGCATTGCACTGGCAGCACAACTGTGCTCCCAGCAATGATGCAACCAGAAGCCACAGGCTGCATGTGAAATGAATGAATTTTGCAAATCAAGCAAAAAAAATTGCACATTTTGGAGATAATTTCCACTTTATAATTTTCTTATTCAGAGTATTAATTAGAATTATTGTAATAGTTGCACCAATGCATTTTAAACATTGAGTAAGAAGGGAGGGATAGGGGATGTAAAATTTCCTGTCTTTTTCCATCATATGTAATATGTAGACAACACATTCGATTTGCATGTCCTTCTGGCGGAATAGCTTTCATTCTGACTTCTTAGATATATTGTGGCTTTTATCAATGACTTCTGGGGATTTCTGCTGCATCGTGAACCTGTGCTGCAGATGAGCACAGGTTAAGTGCCTCTGCTGGTTAAGGCAGGAATTTGTAATTTGACCATGGTGCCCGGTGATAGCTAGCCTACTCTTTGCGGAGGACACCATTGAATCTTTAACGTATACCAACGAATGCTAGTCGACGGGACACCAGTTTAACATCCATACGAAGGACGGCACACACATTGATGAATCGCTCTGCCTGTGAAACACTGCAATAACAGTTTATAGCTGCGGTGGGATTCTAACCCAGGGTAGACAGCTTCGAGGCGAGTATGTGTACGTGTATGCCATCCTGCCAGCCCAGAAAACAGGTAGGGTTAGTATTCAGTGTATCTAAATATCCTGTACTTACCGGACATGCATCTTCATTGTGTTGCCTTTACTGTTCATACTTGTCATCGTGCACCCGGAAGTGAAGAACTGGATAAAGTACGCACGTTTTGAGGATAAGCATGGCTATGTGGCTCTGGCTCGCCGTGTGTACGAGCGCGCAGTCGAGTTCTTTGGTGAGGACTACGTTGAAGAACAGCTTTTCGTAGCTTTTTCACGCTTTGAGGAGCACCAGAAGGAGGTTCTTATTGCTGTTTTTATTTTTACAAGCATTACACATATTCCTGAGCTTAAGCCTTTTATTCCTCACTGTACATGTATTTTCATTTTGTCATTTTATTTTGTATAATGTGGTTCTGCGTCTGTTTGGGTGCTTCGGACGTGTGCTTGTTTGCTCAACAGTTTGATCGCGTTCGTGTGATCTACAAGTATGCACTAGATCTCATCCCCAAGCAGAATGCTCAAGAACTCTTCAAGTACTACACGACCTTTGAAAAAAAGTACGGGGATCGTCGTGGAATCGAGGACGTCATTGTTGGCAAACGTCGGTTTCAGTATGAAGAGGAGGTCAAGGTAGGCACTTTTGCTCTTCCTGCTTTTCTCTACATGTTCCGCCTAATTTCCTCTGCTGTTAAAACGCAGGCATGGGCATTAGATCCATTTCCCTGTTGTCATGCTGGAATCCACTAATTGTACAACTGGGTTTGCCTGTTAGTGGTGCTTCAATGGAAAATAATTCAGCAGGTGCTCTGGAGCCACACAAATGTTGCACAAATAAGAAAAGGAGATGTAATATTAATACGAGTTCCGTTACAAGGAACTTCAATGCATGAGGAGGCCATTCGCGCCCTTCAAGCCTGCACAATGTTTTTGGTTATTTGTCCGTGCTCTATCCTTTTTTTAAATGCAGTGTCGAGCAAGGAAGCAGCTCGGGCTGGGCGATACCTAAATATTATCTGCTCGATAAGATCATGTAAAAATGTCATCAATGAGATAATACATTTCTCAAACTGTCGATATATCAGCACATTCGATAATGGAAAAAGTGGTTTGCGGTCTCGTAAACTGAAGATTTTGAAACGGATTTTCATTGATTTAGTAAGAGTATCGACATGAAGGACTCATTTTATCGTAATGCGATAAGACGTATGCAAGACTCTCACTTTTCATGCGAATGGTGAGAAAACTTCGTCCCATCTCAATTGCTAGTTCTCCTGCTTCATCATCAGGGTCTTCTCTTGAGTATCCTGAGCCTGTGTCTGTGGAGGAGGATAACTATTTGCACCGGTACAATCACCACATCTGAACTCGGGCTCAGGACTCGGGGCCCCGTGCAGGAGAGCTTTTATTAAGATGGCGAAGCACACACACACAAAGCACTGCCCACTGGCCAGCTCACAAACATTCTGCCCTCAGAGCGTCAAACACCATAGTCAAACACAACACTTCCTCCATCTCCCCTCCCACCATCGTGGTCAATTTGCATTTCAAATAACTGACCAAATACAGCACTGGAGCATCAGGAGGAACAAACAGACAGAGATGGAGTCATCGGGAGGAATCTGGATAGGATTCGGGTTTCGGCTGCTACAACTCTACCCTGAAACCCATCCAGGTGCAGCCAAGTGAACCCTACAAAAACTATTTGCAAGATTCACCCCTCCATAGACAAAGAAAAAGCAAGAAAGAGATATAGAGAACAGAAAGACATATGGAGGACAAAAGAAAGAAAGAGATGGACAGAAAAAAAACATACACACTCACTCACACAAACACATACACCAACATAAACCAGCCACACTACATACCAATGGAACAAAGAAAAGTATCCCAGAAGCAAGAACAAAGAAAGAATGCTGGATGCCGGGATGACGTGCACGTCTGTAAAGGCCTAGCCTAGTGCTCAACCTAATGATATCCCAGACGTCCCGTAATGAGCGTGACAGGCAGAGGGACGGACAAAGAAATCTGGACACTTTAATATACAATATAGATGAAGTCCGATGTTGAGCCACAGCGACTTCTTTGCCACTCTGCAAAAGTGCAGTTAATATTCAAAAATACCCATTAATATGATGTTGTGTTTGTATGACAATGACACAAACGCAAACACCTTTATTTAAGAAAGGATCCAGAGAAGAATTGGAAACTATAGACCTGTAAGTTTGACTTCAGTTGTGGGGAAGGTTTGGAGACATTAACTAGGGACCAGATGAGGAACCATTTAAACAAATACAAACTAATTAAAGGTAGTCAGCATCGGTTTACCAAAGGTAGTAGTCAGGTTCCTTGTGTCCATAATTTGACGTCCGTTGGAATTTTTTGGAGAGTAGCTAACCCCACATTTTTGGAAAGCTTAAACAATACCAAAACAGAAAATCCATGTTTCACATTTTTTTCAATGCATATAATGTCAAATAGGTCGTTTTGGGGTAAAACCCGTTTTTTTTTATTTCAGCTCGAAAATTCAAAATTAATCGCAAGCAAGCAACTGATGAGCATAATGTTTAACTCGAGACAGTTCTTAATATAGAATACATATATGTATTTTGAGCAATGGTTGCCATGGAAACGGCTATCATTTTGTCAAATTACCTGTTTATTAATGTATTGCTTTTCAAATCTTGAAACAAGTAACGCATGAATATGGTGATCAGTGAAATGTACTTAATGTCAAATATGAGTTTGTAGCCAATTGGCATCACTGTCTCGAATGTCACTCATCATTGCCATCGTCATCATCACTATCTATCGTGGTCATGCCGTTCAATGTTTGAGTCCTCGTCATTCTCACACGAAGTGCTGCACATGCAAAGATCGGTGCATGTTAAGTTCTTGGCCCTGCAGGAACATTCTGTGATGAACATTCTGTCTCAAGAAGCAAGATACGGCTGTATGGAACGCAGTACCCCTGTGCATTGAGAGTTCTACCATCTTTTTATTCCTTGTGGCATGGTGGACGGTAGAGCCATACCGATACAATAGGATTTTCCCTTTGACGTTGCGGACGGAATAGAGCAGATTCGTTCGTGGTTTGTACATTGCCTGCCTCCTTGACTTGAGGCCCGTACATGATGGTTTGGCTTACAGTTAATACTGATCTGTCCACAACATTTGTCCGTGCTTCTGATTGCATCTCTTCCACTGGGCCAAGCATTATCCAATGTACCATTGCCTTAAGCTCTCCGGGGACGTCCTGTTCACTGCTAGAAAGTTGTAATATTCATCTTGTTGGTCCTTGGTGGAGAAGTTTCTCTAGACTTTTGCGAACAAGCATAGCTGCTTTGTATATAGCATCCATATGGTCCATTGTATCGTCATTTGTAATGCTAGCATTGACCATATCTTCCTCGCATGTCTCAGGTGAATAGAGAATAGAAGATTTCCGTCTGTTCTTTTGGAGCACTGACCTTACATTGGGTAACGCTGTAAGATTCTATTCTTCAGCCATTTTCACTGAACGTGGTACATGATGTTCTAAGGCATCTTTACCACCTAGAAGGTTAACATAAGTTGTCTCGATGTCCTCCATACGGAGTTGAGTTTGCTGCTTGGTTAGGACATCTACCAAGTTGATCAGTTCAATTAAACTCACAACTTGTGTCATTGATGCTTTATCCTTCTCTCCCTTTGGTGCCGTGATCTCGCAAGACATGGAAGACATGTTTCGTCCAGCAAGACCTGTGCTACATAACGTCATTGCATGTGCATCACTTGGCGCCTATAGCAGTGTTCAATCGAGTAATAAAAACAGGGTTCTGAGCAACATCAACAGCTTCTCTCAGCGATATTTCCCGCACTGTCACTCCGTACTAAGGTAAATAGGTTGACCATCAGTCCTCTGGCAAAAGAAGCACAAGCCTTGTCATAGGGGTCGTGTGATGACCGAGTGAATGGTGTGAGGAGCTTGATGACTCCAGACATACTTCGGGCATTTTTCTCTTTCGACCTGGCCCTTTGGCGATATGCGACCCTGATGATAGTGCCTGATCATAACGAACCCTGGCACAAACGAATTTGGTCCTTGTTAGTTGCGTTGGAATAGCATGTT
The DNA here is from genome assembly GCA_035128595.1 of Eptatretus atami. Lineage (NCBI taxonomy): Eukaryota > Metazoa > Chordata > Myxini > Myxiniformes > Myxinidae > Eptatretus > Eptatretus atami. The sequence continues at coordinate 86,286,485 of CM068964.1, forward strand.
CCGTGCCAGACAGCCTTCTCCTTTTGCAACAGTTCTGCTGACATCCCCTCAAGTCGTTTATGAATCTGTACATAATCACCATTCTGTAAAGTGGCTCGCTCCTGTATTGTCTCTATCAAACGCAGAACGACTCAACTTTGGTTGCAACACCAAGGACCCTTTCAGGGAAAATTATCTTTGCATAGGACACATTTTGTCCAGTTCGTTGATCCTTCGTCTGGCATGAATCCTTGCCACTCAGTGGTACTTCATCCATCATGTTGTTGGTCCTGCAAATATAAAAATAAATCGTCAGCTCATGAATGTCAAATCTGTCATACGTGATACAGCCTATAAAACTCGGGCTGTGCCATGTCTAGGGCCATATCAAGGCACAAATAACATTCATCACCATAAAAGCAAACAGATGAGAAAAACAACATCCTTATTTCTTTGACTAATTATTGACCTAAACTTATGTGATTTAAACGGAAGATGCGGGTAAATGTCGCAATGATAGAACTTTATTAGAATCCAAAATAAAAACCGCTACTAAGACGTAAAGTTACCTGAATAAAATAAAAAGCAGAAATGAGTGGGAAATCAACAATACGCGCTAACTACATGCCAGTAAACTAAATAGAAACTCCAAATAGACTCCCTCTTAATTCCAACCCCCGGGCACAAAGCTAACCTAATCCTATCTATTATACAGCAGTTAATCTAATGGAACAAAATACGTCAGTGACTGATTACATTGATGGTGACTTTCTTTCCGGATAAATGAAAGCACGAACCAGCACATAAGGACATATTTAAGATCAACCCGAATATATAAAAAGGATAAACACATAGCTCTAACATGACGACTGCCCGACTTCCAACTCCTCGCCTAACAGGAAACGCAATTAAAACCTCCAACCCCGTGGCCATTCAAACCATAATCCTACCTCATACAGAAGAACATGAAATGACAAAAAGGTACATACGCCTCAAAGGCGATCACAACTTACCGAAAAAAGGAAGAAAGGTGTTGAAAACGAGTATGATGAAACGAAGCTCCGAAGTAAACTGTCATGAATAAATCGAGAATAAACGAAGCGAACTGAAAATGACGTCATAGTGCTGCACGTGCTTGGACGCGCGCCGCGCCACATCACGACGTCATGCCACGCCCAGCAACCGTAACCTGAGGCGATGGCATGGCGTCGCGACGTGGCGTCACCTATGTTCCCTACAAGATCACACTTACAATACATCAAACTGCAAAAACTTAAAATCAAACGTTTTACTACTGAAGGTGCCGAAACCTTCTGATATTGAACAACAGACACACCAAAGTTTCATTGCACAGATGGCCGTTTCCATGGCAACCAACTGTTCCAATACTTGAAAATCATAATACTTATGTGTAAGTTAGTCATGGTCACTCTATTTAACAATTATTTAGGCCATCCGATGGAAAATATAATTTAAAAAACTATATATTTAAAAATGGCAATTCCACTCCAAAAATGCTGTTTCCATGGCAACCGACAGTCAAAATGCAACATTTTATTATCTTATAAAATCCATTATTAATTATTAATATAAATTATAATTATATATTTAATTTTAAATATATAAAAAATATTTTTATTAATTTTAATTTATAAATTTATTTTAAAATTTTAATTAATTTAATAAATTTATTAATAATTTTAAAATATTAAATTTTATTAAATTAATTAAATAAATTTATTTAATATTAATTAAATTTATTTAATTATATTATTATACATTATTATTTTATAATATTAATTATTAATAAAATTTATTATTTTATTATTATTTATAATTTTAAATTTTTATATTTTAATTTATATTAATACTTAATTAATATTATTATAAAATTAATATATTAAAAAATAATTAAAATGTATATAATATTAAATTGATAAACTTTATTTTTTAAAATAATAAAAAATTTTATAATTTAATTAATTCTTATTCAATTATAAAATTATGGTTGTTAATCAATTTTTAATTATTTTTTATTAAAAATAAGAGCAAAAATTCTATTATTTAATTAATAATAATTTTCAATTTATATATTTAATTTTATTCTTAACATATATTTTATTTAAAATTATAGAATTATTTTATATTTATTTAAATTTATTTTATTAAAATAAAATAGTATTATATTAGAATTTATATTTAAATATATTATTTAAATAATATAAATTAATATTTATTAATAAATATTTATATTATTATTTAAAATTAATTAATTTTATAATATTAAAATTTAAAAAAATATAAAAATAAAATATTTAAAATAATTTATTAAATTTAATTTAATTTTTTAATTATAAATAGATTAATTTTTTTTTTTTTATAATTAGCCATTTAACAGAATATCCATCATCAGTGGGTTATTTTGTATGTTTTCAACATTTTTAAATTGGAATTCAAAAAAAGCGTTTTTTCACCCCAAAACGACCTTTCCAAAAGTTGAAAAAATGTGAAACATCATTTTTTTATTTAAATAGATTCTAAACTTCTCAAAAATCTATAGGTTTGCTACTCTCCATAAAATTCCAACGAAATTACACAAGGAACCTGACTATGGTTCCTGTCAAACAAATCTTTTAGAGTTCTATGAGGCAGTGTCTGATTGGGTGGATGAGGGAAAGGCAGTGAAC
>CM068964.1:86299574-86346211 GCA_035128595.1 Eptatretus atami
GTGTAGGGACTATATGGATTATTTCAATATGTGTATAACCGTTCCAGAAGAGCAGCTTAGTGTATGTATTTTGCATTTTTACCATTTTTACCATTCTGAGATATTGACGTTTTGGGGGAAAATCAAAAAAACAAAAAAAAACAAGGACCACTGGAGGAAGTGGCAGACTGAAATCCACGCAGGAGGAAGCAGACACCCGAATGCTTCTGCATGCAGCAGAGGCTGGGTTACAAGGCTGTGGTGATCACTGCCGAAGATACAGATGTCCTCGTGCTGTGTCTTGCCTTCAATAAGGACATCCCATGCCCCGTGTATCAGAAGTGTGGTACGCAAACCCGCACACGGTTCCTAGACATGACAAGCTTGCTAGATCGATGGAGACGGTGTCTGTGATGCCCTGGTTGGACTGCACGTGTTCCCGGTTGTGATACAGTCAGTGCCTTTGCAGGCCGGGGAAAGATGGGCGCCTTGAAGCAAATGAAGTCGGATAAGACCTACCAAGAGGCCTTCAGTCAGCTCGGTCATTCATGGGAAGTATCCACCGAGCTCTTTCAAGAAGCTGCAAGAGGTCACCTGCCACATGTACATGCCGTCTACCAACACCACGAAAGTCAATGAACTCCGACATCAACTCTTCTGTGCCAGACGGGGAGAGATAGAGTCCAGTCAGCTTCCACCATGTGAAGACTGCCTCTTCATGCACGTCCTCCGTGCAAACTACCAGGCTGCTATTTGGAGGCGCTGTCTGCAATGCATTTTTACCCTGAATGTCTGCAACCCTATGTTCCAAGTCCCAAGGGTTGTGGATGGACCACTGATGATGACGGAAGCTGGCCATCGAGTGGATGCAGGTTCTCCAGCACCGGATGCAGTGTTGCAACTGCTTTCCTGCAAGTGTGGACGGTCGTGCAAACTCCCAGACTGCACGTCCTTGCCAATAGCCTGAAGTACACTGACATGTGCAAGTTGCGAACCTGCAGCAACCAGCCCGCTTATGTCGAGGAAGAGGTTGTAGACCTCGAGACTCTGATGCTGATAAACGTGATGAAGACTAGACTACTGATCCATGTGAATGTTTTGGCACAATCACAAGGACATTCATGGCTACAAATATGCATGATAAAACATAGTACATAAACATGCCACAGTAGCGTGGTGAAATTTGGGTTATCCGTAAATTTCACATTTTGGACGCTTGTTGGAACTAGGGTAGGGGAAGGGCAATTCCTTAACTGTGGTAAAAACTTGTAAAATGTTCATAAATGTTTTCCTCATACAACATGTGCATGTTGTAGGCTACTGCGGTTCAATAGCATTACCCAGGGAACTTGTATGACAATATTATAAATTAAAATGTACTGACAATCACTAATCAGCAACATTTTGATAGGCCCTATTGTTCGCCCCTTTCTGCCATAAACAATATCTGCCTTCAGGAATGACAGAAAGGATTATTCGGATGGTATAAATAAAGCATTTCAGACATGTATTTGTGGTTTGCAGTTCATTCTAGCCCATGTGGAAACAGCAAATGCATCATTAGTGAATGTTTCTGAGTTTGCCTTTTCGCTTTCATTATGCGGAGTGGGTACATTCCAGAGATGATAACTACCAATAAGCTGCCAGTCTGCAATGGTTATCACATCAAAATATGATCTATATATATACACCAATTCAAAAATCATAACTAGGATTGGTTTCCTTAGATGGTACCGACAAGTGGAATTTCTGGCCTGGGCCCATGGACAACAGGGCCAAGTCGGGGCTGGTGATCCTTTGTGCCAGGACTCCATTGACCATCTCTTACCCTCAGGATTGTAATGGTTCACCCAATTGTCATCTCTAGTCATCTAATCTCCATCATTATCTACTCCATTCCACTTCATCTCATCCAACTCTCATCTCCAGCCTGTCAGTCAGTCATCCCAACTCTCATCTCCAGCGCTTCACTCTTCATAGCACTGCAATTGCGTGCTGCCCTCTGCCATCTTGACCAGCATAGAACTGAGACATCTCGTGTCAATCACAAATTTTCCCACCCAATGCGGGAAGAACGAATGTGTGGACTGCACTTTGTTTAATTTGAACGTCTCGTTTTTTTTCTTCTTTGTGTTTTTTACCTCCGCCACCGAAGGTGGATGGAAATTACGTTTTTACTCATGTCTGTCTGTTTGTTTGTTTTACTTGGCGAACAAAAATTTTCGACAAGAATGTTGGTCTATAGTATTTGTCTGTCTGTCTGTCTCAATTTTTGGCCACAGTTTTCAAGCAATCGTTCTGAATTTTTTTGTTTGTGTAAGTGACCGGCCAAGGACAGCAACGCTTAATTTTGGTGAAGATCCGAATCCAGAACTGGATACAATAATTATTTCATTTTTTAACTGATTCTTCACCATTGAGAGATGGGGCTAAAAACGATATTGCATGATATCTCAAAAAGTTATGGACAGATTTGGAACGAAAAGCTGTGGGGAGCTTGGGTATGTGACAAGGACAAAGTGATTAGATTTTGGTGAAGATTTTTGAATCGGTCTGGATCTGACAATTTTTAAAGTGATTCTTCACCTTTGAGAGATGTGGCAAAAACTATATATATGCATGATATTCAAAAGGTTGTGGACTAGTTATGACAAACTTGGTGGATGAGTTGTTAGGTGACAAAACAAGCCAATTCGATTTTGGTTAAGTCTGGATTCAGATCCGACCTATCAGTGAGATACAAAATTTAAAACTGTTCAGCCTGGCAGAGGTGTGCTCTCTACCGAGTGCCCTTCGAGTTTTAAAATACAATGTCGAGGCTCGTATAAGAGCTAACACACAAACGTATAACAAGGAGAGCAGGAAACGAGGGCGGGAGAGGGAAGCACAAAACATGGGGAACAGAGACATTAGATCTGTGGAAGGAGAGGGATGGGTGGGGTACACAGGGTAAACAAGATGGACACTACAGGGACTTTCAGGTCCTTACACGGCAGGGACTTTCAGGAAAGAAAGCAGGGAATGTGAAGGAGGTGGGTTTGGATGGATTAATGGGGTAGAAAAGATCATGGTTTTGGATGGGGGAAGATAAGAGATGGTGGTGAACATCTGTTTTGAAGACCTGGAGGGAAGAGTGGGATTGAAGAGAGTGTGGGAGTTGTTCCAAAGGTGGGAAAAAGAGGAATGAAAGAGTGAAGTTGAGCAGTGATTCTTGATATTTGTTAGTTCTACCAGAAGGGGGTTTGTTGGCGGACCGTGAACACCCTGCGGAAATATTTGGGGGGGGGGGAGAACGGATCGCAGACAGAGCGGGTGGGCGAGGCCGAAGAGAGACTGCAGAAGACAAAGACCACCGACCTGCCTGCGGTGAGAGAGTGAGAGACCCAAAGACTCAGCCTCATTGTGGGAGATTCCAATGATCCAAAATGCCTTGGTTTTCACAGCGTGAAGCCGAGAAAGGTGATGCAGGAGCACCAGCCTAGAGGGGGAGAGCAGAATTCCATCAGGCTGTGGATGAAAGTTTGTACATGGTCAGGAGGTCAGTGTGCCAAGGAAGGACTTTGCATGACGGAGGATGCCGAGTCGATGACTGGCTTTGGAGGCCAGCTTGGAAATGTGGCTTCCCAGGAAAGATCATGGCTGAAAGTGAGCCCAAAGCTTGAATGAAAGGACTTCTTCAAGAGGTTGTTTGAGAAAGTGGATGGGTGGGGGGGGCTTCAGATGGTCCTTTCGGAGAACATAGTGAAAGTTTGAGATTCGTCAGGATTGAAAGACATGTTCCAAGTGTTGGACCAGCTAGTGATTTTATCCAGATCTGCAGAGGGAAGAGCTACTGCTTGCCGATCTGAGGGATGACGGATGGTACGGCAGAGAGTGGAGTCATCAGCAAAAGAGATAAGAGGATTTTCCAGCGAGTCAGAGAAATTGTTTATGAAAACAAGAAAAAGCACAGGGCACAGAACACTGCCTTGAGGAACTCCAGCCTGGACGGGAAGAGGGGATGAGAGAACTCCATTAAGTGCCACACGTTGACTGTGAAAGGATGGACGTCTTTGAGCCATGAGTGGAGATTGCCTTGGATACCATAGAAGAGAGTTTGGTGAGCAGGGCAGGGCGCCAGACCATCTTACCTGTTTTGAGAAAAAGAATGGGAGGCATTACTTTTCAACACATTCTAGTAGTTTACAAACTTTCATTCCAACCTGCTTTTGATTTGCAGGAGTTTAAATACCTTTGGAGCATGTAGGATGATTAGGGCAAGGTGTAGTTTGTGTTACCTTCCAATTTCTCAATATACTGATTGCATGTAAAAAGCTTGCAATTCACATGACATAATATGAGGAAAGGGCATCTCATTAGTGGGACCTTATAGTTTGACAATGCCATGTACAACTGCATTCCCTCATTGTCTCATACAGGGAGCATCCATTGGTAAGTGTCCCAAGAGCAAACCTTTAAGGGATACATTGAACTGGAACTACAGCTGCGTGAGTTTGACCGCTGTCGTAAGCTCTACGAAAAGTTTCTTGAGTACACTCCTGAGAACTGCACAACATGGATGAAGTTTGCCGAGCTTGAGAGCATCCTTGGCGACGTTGAGCAAGCCGTGCTGTTTACGAGCTTGCAATCGGACAATCGCGGCTTGACATGCCAGAGGTGAGATGCTTGGCCAAAGTCAGGTGATGTAAAGAAGGACCTTCGCCTTCTCTTAACGAACATTAACTTTTCTCAAGTTAGAATTGCAGTCCGATGTTTGAGAATTTGTTATACTTCACTTGAATACTCGTCATCATTTTATTCCTAGTTTTATGGCCAATGTGTGCTTTGCAACCCTCTTGGGTTCTGTAAAAGTGCTTTGCACATTAAGTTCCTTTCCACTGGACAGGCAATGACATCTGCCTTACCATCCTGTAACTATTTTTAGTTGTTTGTAAGTTTAAGGTCCAGTCATTGAAAAGGTAATTAGCCGTCTCGCCCGGAGAATGAGACGGACAGAGACGTTGGTTGTTATCTCCACATGGAGGTTTCAGAAGGTGGAATGTAATGGAAACCTCCCAGATCTCAAAGTATCCACTTGTGCGTGTGTGTGATATTTGTGTTTTCATATCGAGGGTTGAGAGACATAATATTGTAACTTGAAAATTTTCCGAAAATTTCCCATTCCCTGCAAATCGCAATAATGGTGTGAAAGACATGAGAGCCATTTTTCAATTTTGCAAAAAATGCAGTTACAACATTTTGTGTCATGCATAATATGTGTGTATATAATATGTATACGATCACATATCAACACATATACATTGTATAATGTCATGTATTAATGTGTGTATGTCCGCCGCCACCGGTTGTCATCTCCACTCGTGAGTCTCCAAGACTGAACGGAGCCTCGTCTGTGTCTGTCTTTCTCTGTCTCTCTCTGTCTTTCTCTGTCTCTCTGTCTGTCTGTGTCTGTCTGTCTCATCCTCAACTGGCGGAACTTTGCCAGAGAGTGTTTTCCAATGCTCTGGCCTTCTCTCCCGGCAACACGGGGTCATCAAGTCCCTGCAGGGCCAGGCCACATCACAAACACATTTCGGACGGCCTGATGGCGCCCGTGCTATCCATCCCATCATAACTGCCATTTTCAGCTCGGTCTTCACTGCCTTCGAAACTGATGTATTTGACGTGGCCCTCAGTTCTCTCCGTCCCAGGTGAGAGGGAGGCGGAAAATCAAGCCACCTCCCCTCGCCTGTGTGTGTGTGTGTGTGTGTGTGTGTGTGTGTGTGTGTGTGTGTGTGTGTGTGTGTGTCGTTCAGACCATAACTTTTGTACCATGGCTTTTGAGCTTTTGTCATCAGATTTCAACATACTGTTGTGTTTTTAGACAGCTTACCCCAGGGGGAGAGCATACATGGACATGAAGGTGACCTGAGGAGCAATTATTTCATTAGTCTTTGTCTAGATAGTCCTTGGTCCCTTGTTGAGGGATGTTCAGGGGCATGCTTGCCTCGGTTTTATTTTCCCAGTTTAATGTCTTCCCCCCCCCCCGCCCCCTCTATTACTTTCAATCATTCCTCCTTCACACCATCGATCCATTCTCCCCCCCCCCGGCCTTTCTCAATCCCAATTACCTCCCCTTCGCCAAACATTTCAATCTTCCCTCCTTTACCCCATCGGCCCATTTCAACGGTCCACCAATAATCCCCTTCACCAAACATTTCAATCTTCACCAAACAAAATTGAATCAATTATCCTTGTCACACATCCAACATGTCCACTAAGTTTCATCCGAATCCATCCACAACTTTTTGAATATCGTGCTATATATCGTTTTTGGCCCTATCTCTCAATGGTGAAGAATCACTTTAAAAATCTAGTAGTCGGATCAAGATCCTGATCTTCACCAAAATCTAATCAGTTCTCTCTATCAGTCTCACACCCAACCTGTCCACAAAATTTCATCCGAGTCCATCCACAACTTTTTGAGATATCCTGTACACAAACAAACAAACAGAAAGAAAGGGTGAAAACATAACCTCCTTCACCTTCGTGGCGGAGGTAATAATTGGGTCAAAATGTCAGAGTAAAGTCAAGTGAGTACAAATAGGTTTTAGTAGCTTGGCCGTAGCTGTGCAGGGCTGGGTTATGTAATCGCTTAAATGTTTCTATTTTGTCTGCTTTCATTTTTAAGATGTTTTCTCGTTACCATTTTGACCTTTTGTCAACAAACTTTATTATGAGAATATGGAGAACAAAAATAATAGTCAACCTTTTATTTATTATTTTAATGTTTTTTAGCTGTTTTCGTCAAGTTTAGTTTGAATGCAAAGCGGACGTGGACGGACGTGGACGGGCTTTGCGTTTTGAGATGTTTTAGTTGACGTTGCGTTAATGCAGATTAAAACTCTCCTAATGTTTGTTTGTTTTCCGAATCCGTTTGACTTCCTCCAATGTCTGCAATTGATATTTTGTTTTTCTTTTTTAATTTTTATTTTTGCAGTGGAATTCATAACTCCACGGAACTGAAAGCCAGGGTAATGTTTTTGTAAATATGCAGTGGGAGTTAATGTAACAGGCTAAGTCCTTGAGGAAAGTGCTTTGATCATCCTGCTTGTGTATGGCTGTGGTGTACAGGTCTTGTGGAAATCGTACATCGACTTTGAATTGAACAGGAGGAGTTTGACCGAACGCGGAACCTGTACCAACGCTTACTGCAGAGAACGCAGCATGTCAAGGTGCTCTTAGGTTTCTTGTATGTAGATTATTTAAAATACAGCACATGATAAATACTTCAATCACAGGGCAGTCAGTGTCAATTTTTGTCATTTTAGTTCATGAATTGGTACATCCGGGAGTAAATGAAAATTGTTTAAAGTTGGTTTTTAAAATTTTTTTTAGTGTTCCTACTTCTGGTGAACAATAATCTTGTTATTATTTATTTACCCATTGTACATACATATAAGCTGAACCGTTTCGGCACAAGAATCTTAGGCTTTCTAGTTACCTCCGCCACCAAGGTGGATGATGCAAATGTCAGAGACACATGGATGCTCTTCCGCTCAAGACTGAGTTATGTTTCACGCATTGTGTCTGTCTCTCTCTGTGAGCAGGATATCTCAAAAAGTTATGGACGGATTCAGACGAAAGTTGGTGGACAGGTTGGTGTGAGACAAGGACTAATTAACTTTGGTGAAGATCCTGATCGCACTCGGATACTAGAATTTAGGTGATTCTTCACCTTTGAGAGATGGGGCGAAAATGATAAATAGCACGATATCTCAAAATATTATGGTCGAAACTTGGATGAGTTGGCTAGCCTGGTGTTGGCTTCGCAGTTGGGTGGCTGGCTTGGGATCTTAGGGTCCTGAGTTTGAGCCCCATTTTACCGTTGAATTAACACCAGGTGGGGTTGACTCAACCTGTCATCCTTCCGAGTCGGCGAAATGAGTACCAGGTGCTGTATAGGGCACAGCATCAGCGGCATAGACATGCCCAACAAAATGATAGCTACCAGCAGCCAAGTGCCATACGCAAGAACGAGAAGAAGAAGTTGGGTAGGTGATAAGAATAATCAGATATATTTGGGTTCAGGTCCAGATCCAGATCCGGCCTATCGGTGGGATACAAAAGTAAACGGTTCAGCCTGCAAAGCTTGCACTCTACTAACTCGTTCAAACAATACATCAACGCCAAGCCGATCCATGGGAATCAAGACTTTTCTATTGTTTAATAATGAAAACGGTATATTTGCAATGCTGAAAGAGAGATTATGCCGAAGCTATCGATAACCATTGGGTTACAGGGAACTTGTTGTGCGAATGACTGAAGAATTGTCAGGACATAATTATTCCCTGTACATTGACAGATTCTACACCTCAGTCCAGCTGGTTGAGCGTTGATCATAAAACAAAGGAAAGGATGTGGAACTGCTATGACCAACAGAAGAGAATTTCCAAGGCTCTTATAAGGAGGAAACGATGAAATGCAAAATGGGGAATGGGAAATTCTATTCAAGGGACTGTTGCTGATATCGTTTGGCAGGACAAGCAGCCCATATATTTTTTATCCGTCAATCTATGTCTCTCCCAATCCTGAACATGTTCAGCATTATGATGGACTGAAAAAAGAAAGATTCCTGTTGCTGCCCAAAGCAGTGAAGGCCTATAATGTTTATATTGGGGGGACAGAAACTGTCATAACTTGAAGGAGATGTTCAATCTACTGGAGCAGTATTTGTAATCGACGCTCGGCATTGTTCAGAACGAGTGACGACTGAAACGGGATACTCACCATGATGTAGACAATGCTCCACATGCAACTACCATAATCTTTGTGTTGTGTGCAGAGTGAAGTACCTTATGGCTAAGCAAAGGATGACGACTTGCCAAAACGTTGCAAGACAATACACTGGTGCACGTACTGTGAAGAAGTCTTGTGTATCCGAAGCCGGGCAATAACTGCCGGTTTGACTGCCGGTATTGGAATAAACTCAAAAAAGAAGAAAGTAAAACGGTCTTTGATTCAAAATATCTTCTATTTGTAATTACAGGACTCGAAAAACTTTTTTTTAGAAGCAGAAACCGAAATAAACCAAATTTTAACTTTTCAGTTATTTTTCCCCAGGAGCCCAGGGTGGGGGGGCCAAAAGTCCAAGGAGCCTCAGGGTCAAAAGGTTAAAATTGAAGCAACATTGCACGTGGTTATTAATTAATGATCCGTTTGGTTTCTCCATTGTCTGCACACAAGCTTTTTGGGGTTTTTTTGCAGTGAGATTTTGTTGTTAATCTCAAGTAACTAAAAATTAGGTTGTTTTTTTTGGTTAATATGCAAGTAGATGTTAATGTTTTGTAGCTTCAAGTCACCCAAAGGATTGCATGTTAATGAAAAGCAGCAGCAGGTTGCATGTCTGAGTTAATTCATTAATAGCAGGGATGGTAAGTGCAATTTTGCCCGCACTTTTGTATGAAGCATCTTACTCACGTTTAGTAAGTTGATGCATCAGAAGTCTACAGCCCTGGCGTATGTACAGCCTCATAGCGAGACAGGACGTCTAAATAACTACAAATACAAACTGCTGCAACAAAGCCATTGCAGATGTGATGCACAAATCATCACATAATTTGCATGCAATACCGTGGTGTCTGCTTCTCATGAACAGCACCTGGTTGCAGGATTTGCTGATGCCTTGCCGCCCCTCCACCCACCCCCCCCCCCAATAGTTTAGGATAGCCATTTACAATAAATTCAGATACCAGCACACGGTGGCCTCTTTCAAATGATAACATGATCTTTAATCTCCACAACTTAGTTCCTGCAGATTCATCCCGTATGATGTTGCATCTAATTTACAGGGTATTCTTGGCACTACTCTCAAAGCACCAAGGTGGTGGTTTATATGCAGATTTTGCATTTACCAAGACGAGGCAACTCAAAGGTGAACAATCTACTCTGTCCAACACTTTATGGACATTAATGCCTTCCTCTTCAACCAGCACTTACTCCAAAATGTTCTTGCATCTTGACCTGATCCTCATGTATTGCACCCTCCCAAGCCTCATTTAAATAAATTAAAAAAAAAATTAATAACTCGTAACTTTTCATTGCAATACCTTAAAAATATTATACTGCTTCAAAGATCAGAATGCATTTTTAAACGCAATTTTTAGTAATGAATACTTTAATATTGCACCGAGTTGCCGTACTTCGTAGATCTTTCTGTGTGAGCACGTGCAAATTTAACTTGGCTCGTAACCACTTTCAATATTAAATCGAGGGGCGAGAAAAGAAAAACTAATAATTCACCAGGGGTGAAATAAATGGGACGTAAGTTTTTTTAATATATATATATATTTTTTTAATGTCATACAACAATATAAACGGTACAAAATGCGAATCAACATTGACCAAAACATCAAGTTCCTATGCATGATGAATAAGAGGTCTGAAAATAAAAAACCAGTGACTTTGGCACACACTACTCAAACTCAGAGGTCACGGCGATTAGAAAATTAATAGTGATAAAATGGACTCAAATTCCTGCCCTAACGGAAGAGGACATTGCATCCGTGCACCGCCATGCTCTCAGCCAATTATTTTACCCCACAGCCTTGTGCTGCATACGAACGAAGAAGATTCATGCATTTTTCGGTTCACCTGGGCTAGTTGTTCATTTGAAACGTTCACTTTCACAGCCATGAGGAAGTTAATTTACACTCGATGCATTTTCATGGGCCGTGCGCACTCCCACAGGTCTGGATCAGCTACGCACGCTTCGAGCTGTCTGTGGATGCTGCGCGTCGGAGGAGCGGAGCCGGCATATCTTTGAAGAGGGCAACCGTCTCTGCGTGGCTGGAAGAGCGCGAGGAGCGCCTCATGCTTTCTGGAGGCCTGGCGAGACTTTGAGTGGAACATGGAACCGAAAGCAGAGGCAGCGGGTTGCGCGTCTAATGCCCAAGCGTGTAAAGAAGCGGCGCAAGGTGCAAGCAAGTGATGGTGTAAGCAACTTTTCTTCACAGGGTTTCTCATAGTTGTTACATTGGTGGGAAAGGAAAGGGCAAAGCCTCCATATATATATACATTTATTTTATTTTTTCCATGTGCTTCATTCCGGCAAATTGCCTGATGAGTTTTACTTGGCGGAAATAGCTCTTAATGTCATTTGTCTTTTCACAGTCGGAACTGGCTGGGAAGAGTTTTACGACTACATTTTCCCCGAAGATGCTGCGAACCAACCCAACCTGAAACTGCTCACCATGGCCAAGATGTGGAAACAAAAACAGCAGGGGACAGAGTAGAAAGTCTGGAGGGTTGGGGAAGAGCAAGAGGTGCTGCAATCGGTTGTGCAGCAAAGAAGGATGATGAGATGATGATGAGAAGAGTACTGGACCTCCACCAGATAATAAGAGTCCACCTCAGGGGAAGCCAGTCAGAAAGACATTACAGAAGGTAAAAGTAGCACAAGATAGAAGATGATGAACAAGGGCCATCGTGTGGAGGTGGGGAGGACATGATGCGGGAGACTTGCCAGGGACAAGAATGATGACGACCAAGATAAAGATAGCGAAATTGAGAGTGAAAGTGATAATTCCAGTTCAGAAGAGGAACAAACAGAAGACATAACAAAAGCAGACGTGGAGAAACACAAATGCAAAACAAGTCAGTGAAGTTTTACTTCCTGTTATTCTGCATTCGGTATACGCTGAATACAACAGCCAGGTGCTTTAGCAGTTTGATGCACATTTCCATGCACAACTGTAAATGTATAAATATTTTTGAATAAAGGAGATGATTGGAAACCCCTGGCTTATGCGTACACAAAGTATGACTTGTGGCTTTACATAGTGGTAGCTAGTTTGCCTTGTTGTTGGTCTCTTGATATGATCATCAGAACAGTTTGGAATTGTACACTGCTTGGTGGCATTGTCACCACTCGCACAGTTTCACATTGCTCTCATTGTTTAGTCATGAAAAAAATCAATGGCCTTCATAAATGGGGTTATTCCAGGATTATTTCATCGGCTAGTTCATTAAAATTCAGTCATTTGTTCGCCTGGAGAACTTTCTATTTCTATATTTCCCTCCCTTGCATCTGTGACATCATTCGAAGGAGGAATTTCAAGACTGTTTGGCCTCGGGCACATCAGAGAGACATTTTGGCGAAACAATAATCGGTGAGGCTGGCTGTTATTCATTTCCTCGATGTTCATGATCGTGTCTGTCGTCTTAACAGTGCAGATTTCCTGCTGCCGTGATGATGTAGAGCCCATATGTCTGGCACCGAACTCGAAAGACGCATGCGCTGTGCGCACTCTTGGCTTACTTCTAACACTGACATGCTTGCACCTGCTTCGATCATCTGCACGGGGGATGCTGGATCAGAGCCACAGGTCACGAGCAGAAAAGCCTGGAAGGGTGTACGAGAGAAAACAAAAATGAAAGGATGGTTATTCCTTGTCTTAATTTGCATTCTGGAATGCACTTGATCGGTTGTAGTTTAATCCAGATTAGACTCTACAAAGGAATGCCTGACCACAACTCAAATGTGAGAACACAAGCAATGTTATGCTGCTGTTTCTCAGCCTACGGCACATGCCTTCCATGTCAATTACACAAAAGATTGAGACTATAATCAGGTAAGAGGTGTGTGTGTGTGTTCCGTTCGTCCGTGTCCAGGCCATAACTTCTTTTTTTTTCAAATTTCAGCTTTTGAGCTTTGTCATCAAATTTTCAGCAAATGTACATGGAATATGGAGAAAATAAAAATAACTGGGTCATAATATCTAATGGAAACACATTGAGTAAAAAAATACATTATTTGCCCATCCACAGCTGCACAGCATGAGACGGCCGGCTTCTTGTTTTTACCTCTGCCACGAAGGTGAAGGAGGTTGTGTTTTCACCCCTTCTGTGTGTACAGGATATCTCAAAATGTTGTGGACAGTTGGGTGTTGTGACAAGGACGAACTGATTAGATTTTGGTGAAGATCCAAATCCGGATCGGATCTGACTACTAGAATTTTTTTTCATGATCCTTCACCATTGCTAGCGAGGGCCAAAAATGATATATAGCACGATATCTCAAAAAGTTGTGGACGGATTCGGACGAAACTTGGTGGACATGTTGGGTGTGTCGCAAGACAAATTGATTCGATTTTTGTAAGATCGAATCCGATCTGGATACGATAATTATTTAATTTTTATAAGTAATTCTTCACCATTGAGAGATAGGGCTAAAAAGGATAATGCTATAGAGCATGATATTTCAAAAATGTAATGGGCCCGATATTGTTCTCATGGATCAGGTGGAGGTATGCGCTCTACGAGTGCGCTTCTAGTTTTTCATTTCATCGCTTCCGTGCTTGTTTCTTGATCTATCATTGGGTTTCAGTGTGTTCGTCCATTCCATACTTTTTTTTTACCTTTTGAGCTTTTGTCTCAAATTTTTGATGCGCCTTATTTTGATAATATGGAGAAGAATAATAATAATTTAGCTGTTGTTTTCATCAAGTTAAGTTCAAGGACAATGTGGGTGCGGGCAGACTTTGCATTTTGAGATGCTCTCCAGTTGTACGGTAATTGATTTGCATAGAAATTATCATAAAACTACACTACCATCACACCAGACTGGAGAACAGAAAATTAAATGAAAGACCTGCTTACAATAAAGTTTACTTGAACTTGCGACCATCATGACTACTTGAAGACCAGGTTATTCGGCTAATCACGTTTCACCTTTAATTGATCCCCGAGCATTGTAGAGATATACTTGGTGAAGGAGAAACCAGCTTAGTTTCCCCATGCCCAGTATGTAATATATATATAATAATATAAGCAGCTTGCTTACTTAAGCTTTTGCAATCCATATAGAATTGACAAAATAAAACTGTACTCATCATCTTGTTTAAGTGAAGAATGATAAAAGTGCTCAAAAGTGTCATGACATTTTCCCATGAACATATAAACTCATCAACGAGGGGGAAAAAAAACAAATTGTGGAAAACATGTTGGCGTTCAACACGAGTTATAATGGCATTCTTTTCTTCTCTTTTTTTGTCAATATGTAATTGGCACGAAAATACTTAAATGTTAAAAAATTATTATTTTCATGTTCTTATTTATACGTTGGCGTGCCTTGGACTATTGTGGTTCGTTCGTTGAGACCTCTTTAAACGTACAGCATAGCTGCATTGATAACGTTATTTGGACAAGCTAAACTACTCAAAGTTAAATCACCTGAGTTGCTAACAAGTGGAAAAACTTAAATTTCAGCTTCGTACCGTATCGTCGAATGTATAAATAGACACAAACAAAACTGGTAAACAGTTGGATTTCCAAAATATTGAGAAGTTAGCAGTCAGACAGGAGGCTTAACTGGACTGCAGCACGGACTTACCCGCTGAGGCTTCTGTTGTGTACCGTCAACTGACGGGACAACTGACGCTGGTATGCCTGCCATTTCCGGAGGTTGCACTTTTCGCTCTGCCTGAACGTCTTTGCATCTTTTTCTTGCAGGTGTTGTAGAAGTTTGAAACGCACCGTGAACACGTGCAGATAGTATCACCTGTTGGGCAAGGAGAGCGAGTGCTTGGGTAGCCAGAATACTTTTTTTCATAACAAGGTGTTTGTTTGCAGCGGGTTTTACTACTTCTTGTTAGATAGTGTGAGTGTATAGCCTTACCTTCTCCGGACCATAGTTTTTCATTTAAAAGGTGAAGTGTGTACTTGACCTCGGCTTCCAGGCGTGGGGTGTAGTAATGCGCCAGCACGTGCATGAGCACGGGGAGAAATTCATCCGCTCCAGCTGCGCACACATGCACGGATTCATGTTGATAAGATGAAAACAGCAGTAAGTCCTTGGATATCTTGATAATGTAGAACTTCTGTAAGGCTTGTATGTAGTTTTGTGTTTGTTGCATCACTCCTAACATTTCTTTTTTTTTTTAAATATTGTATTCTCTATACAATGAAATGTAAACTCATCTGTTCGCCTGTGTGTGGGATAGGGCGGGGGGGTAAAAAAAAAAATTTTTAGGAGGTTTTGTTTTCACCATTTGTCTGTTTGTGTGCAGGATACTCAAAAAGTTGTGGACGGATTCAGACGAAACTTAGTGGACATGTTGGTGTGTCACAAGGAGAATTGATTCCGTTGGTAAGATCCTAATCCTGATCCGATCATTTTCTTTTTTAAGTGATTCTTCACCATTGAGACATGGGCCAAAAATGTTATATAGCATGATATTCCAAAAATATATTGGGCCCGATATGTTGTCGTTGATCAGACATTACGTGACGGAGGTATGCACTCCACCGAGTGCCCTTCTAGTTATTCTTTACTGTTGCCATTAAGAGTTGGAAGAAAAGCACTGATGCCATCTTGCAGAAAGTAGCATAACAAACCTTGTGGATTGTCGATGCTCTTGTAAATGGCCTTGCACATTTTCAATAATTTATACACCTTCCTGGAAGTGCAAAAGCCTCCTGCATAACGTGCAGGTATTTCTCGATCTTGCCGAGTATGACGCCCGTTGTTTCATACCATGCTTTTGTTGCAGGTCACTTTGCAGTTTCTGACCATGATGGTAGCAGACTCCTTGTTTTCTTCCATCACCAGTGCATCAATCAGCGATTTATTGCAGTCGTTTCAAAATGCATGATTCGAGAGAGTCCTCCAGCACTTCATCTGTTGAGATGAAAGAAAGTCGGTCTCAAAAATGCAATGATAGTATATTAAAGAGAAACTCAACATGTTGGATTAGGAAGTGACATAATTTGTTGATTGTGATCCTTGCACGTACATAGTGAGTGCTGTAGTTGTTTCTACAAAAAGCTTTTTGATTGTGTGGCTTGTACGCTTAAATAACGCATTTTATTATGAGAGTTTGACTGCATAAATACAAGTGTAAAACTAGAACCAGAATCAGAGATTGCAGACCCTCGCCAGGACGTTTATATGGTTTTATAGTACAGTACGTATTTTATAGACATTCACATTTAATTGTACATACTTTATAGAGGTACTCCGTTGACAAAAAAAACATAACATGTACTACTGATACCGCTAGGTGGCATTTGTGGTCTACGACAGCATTTTTTTTTTGTTTTTGATCCCGCCGCAGGGGACGGAGCCAAAAATGATACTGCTCTTGTACCATGGTGCCATGTGATGATCATAAGTACCAAGTTTGAATTTCTGCACAACCTTTTAGGAGATAGTGTGACGGATGGACATACGGAGCAGATTGCAATATCCCCCCCCCCTCGTTTTTGGGTTTTTTCGACAAGCATAGGGATAAATATTGAGTTTCGTTGCCAAGTTATGACCGCCACACCTTCCTTTTAATCATTTTTCACTGAATGTCATACAACGATTTAATGGCGCAGGGGTTTGTCCATTAAAATGGTTATTTAACACTTGGGATTGCAAACAACTTGTCCGATCAATAAATATGAAAAGCTTTATAAAGGCACTCCATATTCATTAATGCCTGGTGTTGCCTTAAGTGGTAATAGGGTGGTGGGCTTTGGATCTTAGGATCCTGAGTTCAAATCCCACTCGGTGTTGAATTAATACCAGGTGGGGTTGACTCTGCCTGTCATCCTTCCGAGGTCGGTAAAATGAGTGCCAGCTGGTATCCTGTGTCGGGTGGCGACCCGTCCAGGATGTACCCAATAGCCAAGGAGACTGCTTGGCAGCACCAACGCTCCGCACAGAGTATGGTCCCGATGAATGGATGATATATTCATTCTTTGCCATGGACTGCATCCTTTGGGTTCGGAGTTAGCTGTACGCAAAAAGGTACCAAAGAAATCCGATTCCTTTGCTTCCAAATATCACAAATGTGTTCATCTTGACCACTATCTGGTCCAACAGAAAATATTCTAAAACTGCACGTATGCTGAACTACTGTAATAGTAGCATGGAAGGCGCAGCATAGCACTTTACCAACTTAAGACAGTGGAATAGACAAGGTTTGTATTGATGTGAGGGTCAGTTTCTAATATGCATAATCATAGGGAAACCACATCCCCACATTTCCAGTAAAGGATTAATGTAACTTTTGTACAAAATTCAAGAACTCCTGCTGCATCGTCCACTCCAACAAATGCGTCTGTGCTTACAGGTATGTTTACCGTCTTCAAAACCATGAGGGTTCTCATGCTGTTGACATTGAAAATGTGCTTCACATTAATTATTGTCACCGATGAAAAAGTTCAAAAATCACGGCACTACCAAAGTGGTGTGCAAATATTGTAATGGTGTCAGGTGCGATGAGGTGTGCATCCATCCACGTACCAATGCAGTCGCTTGAAATGACAGACTCGATAGGTGGTGTGAGCTCGTTTGATTGCACAAGGAAGATCTTAGCTGATTCATTAATTCTCGAACAGTCAACAGAAGCTCCTCTCCCGTTCCTGTCCAGCCTCAGGCCTCCTTCCATCTGTTTGATGTACTCGGACACTATACAACCAAAGTGCGAGCTTTCGTTGGTAGAAAGTTTTCGTATACGGTTTTTGAAAAGATTCTTCTTTGTGAGAAGAGGAAAGAAGAATCTTAGCTTTGGATTCTGCCAGGTCTGAGACTTTTCGTTCATCGAATTACCTGCATGATATGGGGTCACACAGAAGTGATTTTAGGTGGGAGAGACTTGGATTCGGTGTCATTAGTGGAAAGGACATTGACATAATGATCTGGCTTACTAAGGATATTTAAGGCAAAGACAATCCTCCTGCACTGGCCTGCATGGTGGCCAGTTTGACAAACAAAAAGAGCAATAAAATTCTTAATATCTTAACAGATAATTGACTTTCATCAATTCACGTTTATTTACGACATGCCAATTCAGACCAAGCATCCCCCCCCCCAAAAAAGAAATACACCAACCTAAGTAATATACCTCTGAGACATCTGATGCTTTGCGCTGTGGTCTCGGAATTGTGAATGCCCCTTGGAAGTGGATCGTCACCTTTTTCCCAGTATTCTTCATCGTCAATTTTGCAACTCCATTTGCTATGCTGAGGTCTGATTTGTGATGCTACATCTTCACCCGTTCTTGGAGACGTTTCTGTTTCGTTGTCATCGAGGCTATACCGAGTCCCTTGCATTAATTTTTCTCAGGTCGCTGAGAAAGGTGAGCTTTGAAAGGCAAACTGGTTGTTCAAAACTCCCCACAGCATCCATGGAATTGCAAGCCTGCTCATCGCTGCGGCTCCACAGTGTTCATCGATGAGCTCCAGAACTCTGCACGACAAGTCGAGCAACGATGAAACGCTTGCTTTACGAACACTACAGTACAGGTATTCTTGGCAGACCTTCCCCATAACAAAACAAAATGAAATGCCAAATCTAGGATGCAACACGAAAGTTAGCTGAAAACAATTTTGGCGATATATCAGAGGTAGTGTCGCATGTTATAAGAATGTTGATTATCAAGTATTCTGTATTACAATGTGCAGGCGAGGAATGGTTGTGCGCAAGTTTCGGTATTTACTTTTGTTCATGCACTTTTAAGTTTTAACATGTTTTCCAGTCTGGCAGGATCGCTTACAGGTATGCACACTCACATTTGAGCTGTGGTCACCTGGTTCGAATGTTGACCTAGCTAAGACACTTACCCTGGTGTTTCACATGCAGGGCAAGGCATCATGTGTGCTGGATGTTAACCAGACGTCTGTCTACCAAGACGGCCGTGGTGGACTTTAAGATCCCACGGTGTCTTTCGTGAAAAGTAGGCGAGTTAGTCGGACTCTGAAGAAATTCCAAATTCCCTCCCCAAACACCTTGATTTGAATGTCAGGTAAGCCACTCGATTTGTGAAAAGACTTGAGCGAAAAATTTCCCCAGCCAACCCACAAAGATGGGAATCATTAAGCCATTTCATTGAAAGTAGACCAGTATCGAAGTTTTCTTATAATTTACCTTCGCCACGCAAGGTGGATGGGATTATTCTACCTGTATGTTGTTCTGCTGTGAGCACAAATATTCAAAACTTATGGAGGTTCGGATGAAACTTGAGAACAGGTTGGGTGTGGATGGGGCAAAACGTTATACAGCACGATATCTCAAAAAGTTGCGGACGGATTAGCCAAAACTTGGTGGACGAGTTGGGTAGTGACAAGAAGATGCTCATTAGATTTTGTTTCAGGTCCGGATACAGATCCAGCATTTGGTGGTTTACAAAACGTAAACTGTTCAGCTGGTTGGGGCATGTGCTCCACCGAGATTTTGAGCTCCTGATGTGAATCTCCCAATTTCCCGTTACTCTTCCCTTGCAAAACACACTACTTTTGTGTGACCGACAAGAAATGATGGACAATGGAAACAGGGATGTATCCGGCTTCTCAGATAACGAGCCAAGGTGTGCAGTGTGAGTTTTCACTGCCAAGCCATTGTTGCAAGGTGGGAGTTTCAAACAGACAAACGCAAGATTTATGCCTTCCTTCCAAAAACGTGCAACGGAAGGCAAGTACATCTTGATAACTTTTAACCTTCAGTTGTTCGTTTTGAAAGAATTGGATTCCATTCGTTGATTGATTTTTTCATGGAATCGTATGAATGTTTTCCGGAAGATTTTCATCATATTAAATAATAATTCATTTAACATCTATGCTATGACGAGCTCTTTTTGATTTCCTTTCCTTTACCAAAGTAAGATTGGTGACGCGTCCCTTGTATTGTACCTGTTCTTTCTGTTGCAATATCTTTCCAGCTGCTGTTCCGTCTGGCTCTTCTGGAGCTGAGCAAGCCGTAAGCGAATGGCAAAATGTCCCTGCGACGAGAACGAATCGAGTCGACACATCAAAAACTGAATAGAAAAGTACTCAACGCGTTAAACATTCTGCGCATTAAGAGTGTTTTAACTACTTGCTGAGGTGTAGAATGTAAGAAGCTTGAAACATGTCAGGAAAAGCAAGGCTGCGAACCTTTCCATGCAAAATGCTGGGCGTGGTGCGAAAAAAAAATTCTTGATGTACAGTCCTGCACATTCTTCTTGTATACAGTGAGAGTTAAATGTCAATCTAACACACACAACAGCTCATCTCTCTCTGACCCAATTGTCATCTCTAGTCATCTAATCTCCCATCAATTATCCTACCTCTCATCTCCAGCCTGTCAGTCAGTCATCCCAACTCTCATCTCCAGCGCTTCACTCTTCATAGCACTGACAATGTCGTGCTGCCCTCTGCCATCTTGACCAGCATAGAACTGAGACATCTCGTGTCAGAATCACAAATTTTCCCACCCAATGGCGGGAAGAACGAATGTGTGGACTGCACTTTGTTTAATTTGAACGTCTCGTTTTTTTTCTTCTTTGTGTTTTTTACCTCCGCCACCGAAGGTGGATGGAAATTACGTTTTTACTCATGTCTGTCTGTTTGTTTGTTTTACTTGGCGAACAAAAATTTTCGACAAGAATGTTGGTCTATAGTATTTGTCTGTCTGTCTGTCTCAATTTTTGGCCACAGTTTTCAAGCAATCGTTCTGAATTTTTTTGTTTGTGTAAGTGACCGGCCAAGGACAGCAACGCTTAATTTTGGTGAAGATCCGAATCCAGAACTGGATACAATAATTATTTCATTTTTTAACTGATTCTTCACCATTGAGAGATGGGGCTAAAAACGATATTGCATGATATCTCAAAAAGTTATGGACAGATTTGGAACGAAAAGCTGTGGGGAGCTTGGGTATGTGACAAGGACAAAGTGATTAGATTTTGGTGAAGATTTTTGAATCTGGGTCTGGATCTGACAATTTTTAAAGTGATTCTTCACCTTTGAGAGATGTGGCCAAAAACTATATATATGGCATGATATTTCAAAAGGTTGTGGACTAGTTATGACAAACTTGGTGGATGAGTTGGTTAGGTGACAAGAACAAGCCAATTCGATTTTGGTTAAGGTCTGGATTCAGATCCGACCTATCAGTGAGATACAAAATTTAAAACTGTTCAGCCTGGCAGAGGTGTGCTCTCTACCGAGTGCCCTTCGAGTTTTAAATATACAATGTCGAGGCTCGTATAAGAGCTAACACACACAACGTATAACAAGGAGAGCAGGAAACGAGGGGCGGGAGAGGGAAGCACAAAACATGGGGAACAGAGACATTAGATCTGTGGAAGGGAAGGGATGGGTGGGGTACACAGGGTAAACAAGATGGACACTACAGGGACTTTCAGGTCTTCAACGGCAGGGACTTTCAGGAAAGAAAGCAGGGAATGTGAAGGAGGTGGGTTTGGAATGGATTAATGGGGTAGAAAAGATCATGGTTTTGGATGGGGGAAGATAAGAGATGGTGGTGAACATCTGTTTTGAAGACCTGGAGGGAAGAGTGGGATTGAAGAGAGTGTGGGAGTTTGTTCCAAAGGTGGGGAAAAAAGAGGAATGAAAGAGTGAAGTTGAGCAGTGATTCTTGATATTTGTTAGTTCTACCAGAAGGGGGTTTGTTGGCGGACCGTGAACACCCTGCGGAAATATTTGGGGGGGGGGGGAGAACGGATCGCAGACAGAGCGGGTGGGCGAGGCCGGAAGAGAGACTGCGAAGACAAAGACCACCGACCTGCCTGCGGTGAGAGAGTGAGAGACCCAAAGACTCAGCCTCATTGTGGGAGATTCCAATGATCCAAAATGCCTTGGTTTTCACAGCGTGAAGCCGAGAAAGGTGATGCAGGAGCACCAGCCTAGAGGGGAGAGCAGAATTCCATCAGGCTGTGGATGAAAGCTTTGTACATGGTCAGGAGGTAGGTGTCCAAGGAAGGACTTTGCATGACGGAGGATGCCGAGTCGATGACTGGCTTTGGAGGCCAGCTTGGAAATGTGGCTTTCCCAGGAAAGATCATGGCTGAAAGTGAGCCCAAAAGCTTGAATGAAAGGACTTCTTCAAGAGGTTTGTTGAGAAAGTGGATGGGGTGGGGGGGGGCTTCAGATGGTCCTTTCGGAGAGACATAGTGAAAGTTTGAGATTCGTCAGGATTGAAAGACATGTTCCAAGTGTTGGACCAGCTAGTGATTTTATCCAGATCTGCAGAGGGAAGGAGCTACTGCTTTGCCAAGATCTGAGGGATGACGGATGGTACGGCAGAGAGTGGAGTCATCAGCAAAAGAGATAAAGAGGATTTTCCAGCAAGTCAGAGAAATTGTTTATGAAAACAAGAAAAAGCACAGGGCACAGAACACTGCCTTGAGGAACTCCAGCCTGGACGGGAAGAGGGGATGAGAGAACTCCATTAAGTGCCACACGTTGACTGTGAAAGGAGTGGACGTCTTTGAGCCATGAGTGGAGATTGCCTTGGATACCATAGGAAGAGAGTTTGGTGAGCAGGGCAGGGCGCCAGACCATCTTTACCTGTTTTGGAGAAAAAGAATGGGAGGCATTACTTTTCAACACATTCTAGTAGTTTACAAACTTTCATTTCCAACCTGCTTTTGAGTTTGCAGGAGTTTAAATACCTTTGGAGCATGTAGGATGATTAGGGCAAGGTGTAGTTTGTGTGTACCTTCCAATTTCTCACATATACTGATTGCATGTAAAAAGCTTGCAATTCACATGACATAATATGAGGAAAGGGCATCTCATTTAGTGGACCTTATAGTTTGACAATGCCATGTACAACTGCATTGCCCTCATTGTCTCATACAGGGAGCATCCATTGGTAAGTGTCCCAAGAGCAAACTCTTTAAGGGATACATTGAACTGGAACTACAGCTGCGTGAGTTTGACCGCTGTCGTAAGCTCTACGAAAAGTTTCTTGAGTACACTCCTGAGAACTGCACAACATGGATGAAGTTTGCCGAGCTTGAGAGCATCCTTGGCGACGTTGAGCGAAGCCGTGCTGTTTACGAGCTTGCAATCGGACAATCGCGGCTTGACATGCCAGAGGTGAGATGCTTGGCCAAAGTCAGGTGATGTAAAGAAGGACCTTCGGCCTTCTCTTAACGAACATTAACTTTTCTCAAGTTAGAATTGCAGTCCGATGTTTGAGAATTTTGGTATACTTCACTTGAATACTCGTCATCATTTTATTTCCTAGTTTTATGGCCAATGTGTGCTTTGCAACCCTCTTTGGGTTCTGTAAAAGTGCTTTGCACATTAAGGTTTGCCTTTCCACTGGACAGGCAATGACATCTGCCTTACCATCCTGTAACTATTTTTAGTTGGTTTGTAAGTTTAAGGTCCAGTCATTGAAAAGGTAATTAGGCCGTCTCGCCCGGAGAATGAGACGGACAGAGACGTTGGTTGTTATCTCCACATGGAGGTTTCAGAAGGTGGAATGTAATGGAAACCTCCCAGATCTCAAAGTATCCACTTGTGCGTGTGTGTGATATTTGTGTTTTCATATCGAGGGTTGAGAGACATAATATTGTAACTGAAAATTTTCCGAAAATTTCCCATTCCCTGCAAATCGCTAAATAATGGTGTTGAAAGACATGAGAGCCATTTTTTTCAATTTTGCAAAAAATGCAGTTACAACATTTTGTGTCATGCATAATATGTGTGTATATAATATGTATACGATCACATATCAACACATATACATTGTATAATGTCATGTATAATGTGTGTATGTGCCGCCGCCACCGGTTGTCATCTCCACTCGTGAGTCTCCAAGACTGAACGGAGCCTCGTCTGTGTCTGTCTTTCTCTGTCTCTCTGTCTGTCTTTCTCTGTCTCTCTGTCTGTCTGTGTCTGTCTGTCTCATCCTCAACTGGCGGAACTTTGCAAGAGAGTGTTTTCCAATGCTCTGGCCTTCTCTCCCGGCAACACGGGGTCATCAAGTCCCTGCAGGGCCAGGCCACATCACAAACACATTTCGGACGGCCTGATGGCGCCCCGTGCTATCTCATCCCATCATAACTGCCATTTTCAGCTCGGTCTTCACTGCCTTCGAAACTGATGTATTTGACGTGGCCCTCAGTTCTCTCCGTCCCAGGTGAGAGGGAGGCGGAAAATCAAGCCACCTCCCCCTCGCCGTGTGTGTGTGTGTGTGTGGTGTGTGTGTGTGTGTGTGTGTGTGTGGTGTGTGTGTGTCCAGACCATAACTTTTGTACCATGGCTTTTGAGCTTTTGTCATCAGATTTTCAACATACTGTTGTGTTTTTAGACAGCTTACCCCAGGGGGAGAGCATACATGGACATGAAGGTGACCTGAGAGCAATTATTTCATTAGTCTTTGTCTAGATAGTCCTTGGTCCCTTGTTGATGGGATGTTCAGGGGCATGCTTGCCTCGGTTTTATTTTCCAGTTAATTGTCTCCCCCCCCCCCACCCCGCTCCTCTATTACTTTCAATCATTCCTCCTTCACACCATCGATCCATTCTTGCCCCCCCCCGGCCTTTCTCAATCCACCAATTACCTCCCCTTCGCCAAACATTTCAATCTTCCCTCCTTTACCCCATCGGCCATTTCAACGGTCCACCAATAATCCCCTTCACCAAACATTTCAATCTTCACCAAACCAAAATTGAATCAATTATTCCTTGTCACACATCCAACATGTCCACTAAGTTTCATCCGAATCCATCCACAACTTTTTGACATATCGTGCTATATATCGTTTTTGGCCCTATCTCTCAATGGTGAAGAATCACTTTAAAAATTCTAGTAGTCGGATCAAGATCCTGATCTTCACCAAAATCTAATCAGTTCATCTCACAAAATCTAATCAGTCTCACCCAACCTGTCCACAAAATTTCATCCGAGTCCATCCACACAACTTTTTGAGATATCCTGTACACAAACAAACAAACAGACAGAAAGGGGTGAAAACATAACCTCCTTCACCTTCGGTGGCGGAGGTAATAATTGGGTCAAAATGTCAGAGTAAAGTCATAGTGAGTACAAATAGGTTTTAGTAGCTTGGCCGTAGCTGTGCAGGGCTGGGTTATGTAATCGCTTAAATGTTTCTATTTTGTCTGCTTTCATTTTAAGATGTTTTCTCGTTTACCATTTGACCTTTTGTCAACAAACTTTTATTATGAGAATATGGAGAACAAAAATTAATAGTCAACCTTTTATTTATTTATTTTAATGTTTTTTAGCTGTTTTCGTCAAGTTTAGTTTGAATGCAAAGCGGACGTGGACGGACGTGGACGGGCTTTGCGTTTTGAGATGTTTTCTAGTTGACGTTGCGTTAATGCAGATTAAAACTCTCCTAATGTTTGTTTGTTTTTCCGAATCCGTTTGACTTCCTCCAATGTCTGCAATTGATATTTTGTTTTTCCTTTTTTAAAATTTTTATTTTTGCAGTGGAATTCTATAACTCTCACGGAACTGAAAGCCAGGGTAATTGTTTTTGTAAATATGCACGTGGGAGTTAATGTAACAGGCTAAGTCCTTGAGGAAAGTGCTTTGATCATCCTGCTTGTGTATGGCTGTGGTGTACAGGTCTTGTGGAAATCGTACATCGACTTTGAGATTGAACAGGAGGAGTTTGACCGAACGCGGAACCTGTACCAACGCTTACTGCAGAGAACGCAGCATGTCAAGGTGCTCTTAGGTTTCTTGTATGTGAGATTATTTAAAATACAGGCGACATGATAAATACTTCAATCACAGGGCAGTCAGTGTCAATTTGTGTCATTTTAGTTCATGAATTGGTACATCCCGGGAGTAAATGAAAATTGTTTAAAGTTGGTTTTTAAAATTTTTTTTAGTGTTCCTACTTCTGGTGAACAATAATCTTGTTATTATTTATTTACCGATTGTAGCATACATATAAGCTGAACCGTTTCGGCGCAAGAATCTAGGCTTTCTAGTTACCTCCGCCACCGAAGGTGGATGATGCAAATGTCAGAGACACATGGATGCTCTTCCGCTCAAGACTGAGGTTATGTTTTCACGCATTGTGTCTGTCTGTCTCTGTGAGCAGGATATCTCAAAAAGTTATGGACGGATTCAGACGAAAGTTGGTGGACAGGTTGGGTGTGAGACAAGGACTAATTAACTTTGGTGAAGATCCTGATCGCACTCGGGATACTAGAATTTAGGTGATTCTTCACCTTTGAGAGATGGGGCGAAAAATGATAAATAGCACGATATCTCAAAATATTATGGTCGAAACTTTGTGGATGAGTTGGCTAGCCTGGTGTTGGCTTCGCAGTTTGGGTGGCTGGCTTGGGATCTTAGGGTCCTGAGTTTGAGCCCCATTTTACCGTTGAATTAACACCAGGTGGGGTTGACTCAACCTGTCATCCTTCCAAAGTCGGCGAAATGAGTACCAGTGTGCTGGTATAGGGGCACAGCATCAGCGGCATAGACATGCCCCAACAAAATGATAGCTACCCAGCAGCCAAGTGCCATACGCAAGAACGAGAAGAAGAAGTTGGGTAGGTGATAAGAATAATCAGATTATATTTGGGTTCAGGTCCAGATCCAGATCCGGCCTATCGGTGGGATACAAAATGTAAACGGTTCAGCCTGGCAAAGCTCTGCACTCTACTAACTCGTTCAAACAATACATCAACGCCAAGCCGATCCATTGGGGAATCAAGACTTTTCTATTGTTTAATAATGAAAACGGGTATATTTGCAATGCTGAAGGAGAGATTATGCCGAAGCTATCGATAACCATTGGGTTACAGGGAACTTGGTTGTGCGAATGACTGAAGAATTGTCAGGACATAATTATTCCCTGTACATTGACAGATTCTACACCTCAGTCCAGCTGGTTGAGCGTTTGATCATAAAACAAAGGATAAGGATGTGGAACTGCTATGACCAACAGAAGAGAATTTCCCAAGGCTCTTATAAGGAGAAACGATGAAATGCAAAATGGGGAATGGGAAATTCTATTCAATGGGACTGTTGCTGATATCGTTTGGCAGGACAAGCAGCCCATATATTTTTTATCCCTCAATCTATGTCTCTTCCCAATCCTGAACATGTTCAGCGATTATGATGGGACTGAAAAAAGAAAGATTCCTGTTGCTTGTCCAAAAGCAGTGAAGGCCTATAATGTTTATATTGGGGGGGGACAGAAACTGTCATGAACTTGAAGGAGATGTTCAATCTACTGGAGCAGTATTTGGTAATCGACGCTCGGCATTGTTTCAGAACGAGTGACGACTGAAACGGGATACTCACCATGATGTAGACAATGCTCCACATGCAACTACCAATAATCTTTGTGTTGTGTGCAGAGTGAAGTACCTTATGGCTAAGCAAAGGATGACGACTTGCCAAAACGTTGCAAGACAATACACTGGTGCACGTACTGTGAAGAAGTCTTGTGTATCCGAAAGCCGGGCAATAACTGCCGGTTTGACTGCCGGTATTGGAGATAAACTCAAAAAAGAAGAAAGTGAAACGGTCTTTGATTCAAAATATCTTCTATTTGTAATTACAGGACTCGAAAAACTTTTTTTTAGAAGCAGAAACCGAAATAAACCAAATTTTAACTTTTCAGTTATTTTTCCCCAGGGAGCCCAGGGTGGGGGGGCCAAAAGTCCAAGGAGCCTCAGGGTTCAAAAGGTTAAAATTGAAGCAACATTGCACGTGGTTATTAAATTAATGTATCCGTTTGGTTTCTCCATTGTCTGCACACAAGCTTTTTGGGGTTTTTTTGCAGTGAGATTTTGTTGTTAACTCTCAAGTAACTAAAAATTAGGTTGTTTTTTTTGGTTAATATGCAAGTAGATGTTAATGTTTGTAGCTTCAAGTCACCCAAAGGATTGCATGTTAAATGAAAAGCAGAGGCAGCGGGTTGCATGTCTGAGTTAATTCATTAATAGCAGGGATGGTAAGTGCAATTTTGCCCGCACTTTTGTATGAAGCATCTTACTCACGTTTAGTAAGTTGATGCATCAGAAGTGCTACAGCCCTGGCGTATGTACAGCCTCATAGCGAGACAGGACGTCTAAATAACTACAAATACAAACTGCTGCAAACAAAGCCATTGCAGATGTGATGCACAAATCATCACATAATTTTGCATGCAATACCGTGGTGTCTGCTTCTCATGAAGCACCTGGTTGCAGGATTTGCTGATGCCTTGCCGCCCCTCACACCCACCCACCCCCTCCCCCCAATAGTTTAGGATAGCCATTTACAATAAATTCAGAGTACCAGCACACGGTGGCCTCTTTTCAAATGATAACATGATCTTTAATCTCCACAACTTAGTTCCTGCAGATTCATCCCGTATGATGTTGCATCTAATTTACAGGGTATTCTTGGCACTACTCTCAAAGCACCAAGGTGGTGGTTTATAGTCAGATTTGCATTTGAACCAAGACGAGGCAACTCAAAGGTGAACAACTCAAAGAAACTCTGTCCAACGACTTTATGGACATTAATGCCTTCCTCTTCAACCAGCACTTACTCCAAAATGTTCGTTGGCATCTTGAACCTGATCCTCATGTATTGCACCCTCCCAAGCCTCATTTAAATAAATTTTTTTAAAAATTAATAACTCGTAACTTTTCATTGCAATACCTTAAAAATATTATACTGCTTCAAAGATCAGAATGCATTTTTAAACGCAAGTTTTTAGTAATGAATACTTTAATATTGCACCGAGTTGCCGTACTTCGTAGATCTTTCGTGTGGAGCACGTGCAAATTTAACTTGGCTCGTAACCACTTTCAATATTAAATCGGAGGGGGCGAGAAAAGAAAAACTAATAATTCACCAGGGGTGAAATAAATGGGACGTAAGTTTTTTTAAATATATATATATTTTTTTTTTAATGTCATACAACAATATAAACGGTACAAAATGCGAATCAACATTGACCAAAACATCAAGTTCCTATGCATGATGAATAAGAGGTCTGAAAATAAAAAACCAGTGAGCTTTGGCACACACTACTCAAACTCAGAGGTCACGTCGATTAGAAAATGAATGTAGTGATAAAAATGGACTCAAATTCCTGCCCTAACGGGAAGAGGACATTGCATCGGTGGCACAGCCATGCTCTCAGCCAATTATTTTACCCCACAGCCTTGTGCTGCATACGAACGAAGAAGATTCATGCATTTTTCGGTTCACCTGGGCTAGTTGTTCATATTGAAACGTTCACTTTCACAGCCATGAGGAAGTTAATTTACACTCGATGCATTTTCATGGGCCGTGCGCATCTCCCACAGGTCTGGATCAGCTACGCACGCTTCGAGCTGTCTGTGGATGCTGCGCGTCGGGAGGAGCGGAGCCGGCATATCTTTGAAGAGGGCAACCGGTCTCTGCGTGGCTGCGAAGAGCGCGAGGAGCGCCTCATGCTTCTGGAGGCCTGGCGAGACTTTGAGGTGGAACATGGAACCGAAGAGCAGAGGCAGCGGGTTGCGCGTCTGATGCCCAAGCGTGTAAAGAAGCGGCGCAAGGTGCAAGCAGATGATGGTGTAAGCAACTTTTCTTCATCAGGGTTTCTCATAGTTGTTACATTGGTGGGGAAAGGAAAGGGCAAAGCCTCCATATATATCTATATATACATTTATTTTATTTTTTTCCATGTGCTTCATTCCGGCAAATTGCCTGATGAGTTTTACTTGGCGGAAATAGCTCTTAATGGTCATTTGTCTTTTCACAGTCGGAAGCTGGCTGGGAAGAGTTTTACGACTACATTTTCCCCGAAGATGCTGCGAACCAACCCAACCTGAAACTGCTCACCATGGCCAAGATGTGGAAACAAAAACAGCAGGGGGACAGAGTAGAAAGTCTGGAGGGGGTTGGGGAAGAGCAAGATGGTGCTGCAATCGGTTGTGCAGCAAAGAAGGATGATGATGATGATGATGATGAGAAGAGTACTGGACCTCCACCAGATAATGAAGAGTCCACCTCAGGGGAAGCCAGTCAGAAAGACATTACAGAAGGTAAAAGTAGGCACAAGATAGAAGATGATGAACAAGGGCCATCGTGTGGGAGGTGGGGAGGACATGATGCGGGGAGACTTGCCAGGGACAAGAATGATGACGACCAAGATAAAGATAGCGAAATTGAGAGTGAAAGTGATACTTCCAGTTCAGAAGAGGAACAAACAGAAGACATAACAAAGGCAGACGTGGAGAAACACAAATGCAAAACAAGTCAGTGAAGTTTTACTTTCCTGTTATTCTGCATTCGGTATACGCTGAATACAACAGCCAGGTGCTTTAGCAGTTTGATGCACATTTCCATGCACAACTGTAAATGTATAAATATTTTTGAATAAAGGAGATGATTTGGAAACCCCTGGCTTATGCGTACACAAGTATGACTTGTGGCTTTACATAGTGGTAGCTAGTTTGCCTTGTTGTTGGTCTCTTGATATGATCATCAGAACAGTTTGGAATTGTACACTGCTTGGGTGCATTGTCACCACTCGCACAGTTTCACATTGCTCTCATTGTTTAGTCATGAAAAAAATCAATGGCCTTCATAAATGGGGTTATTCCAGGATCTATTTTCATCGGCTAGTTCATTAAAATTCAGTCATTTGTTCGCCTGGAGAACTTTCTATTTCTATATTGCCCTCCCTTGCATCTGTGACATCATTCGAAGGAGGAATTTCAAGACTGTTTGGCCTCGGGCACATCAGTAGGACATTTTGGCGAAACAATAATCGGTGAGGCTGGCTGTTATTCATTTCCTCGATGTTCATGATCGTGTCTGTCGGTCTTAACAGTTGCAGATTTCCTGCTGCCGTGATGATGTAGAGCCCATATGTGCTGGCCACCGAACTCGAAAGACGCATGCGCTGTGCGCACTCTTGGCTTACTTCTAACACTGACATGCTTGCACCTGCTTCGATCATCTGCACGGGGGATGCTGGATCAGAGCCACAGGTCACGAGCAGAAAAGCCTGGAAGGGTGTACGAGAGAAAACAAAATTGGAAAGGATGGTTATTCCTTGTCTTAATTTGCATTCTGGAATGCACTTGATCGGTTGTAGTTTAATCCAGATTAGACTCTACAAAGGAATGCCTGACCACAACTCAAATGTGAGAACACAAGCAATGTTATGCTGCTGTTTCTCAGCCTACGGCACATGCCTTCCATGTCAATTACACAAAAGATTGAGACTATAATCAGGTAAGAGGTGTGTGTGTGTGTTCCGTTCGTCCGTGTCCAGGCCATAACTTCTTTTTTTTTCAAATTTCAGCTTTTGAGCTTTTGTCATCAAATTTTCAGCAAATGTACATGGGAATATGGAGAAAATAAAAATAACTGGGTCATAATATCTAATGGAAAACACATTGAGTAAAAATATACATTATTTGCCCATCCACAGCTGCACAGCATGAGACGGCCGGCTTCTTGTTTTTACCTCTGCCACCGAAGGTGAAGGAGGTTGTGTTTTCACCCCTTTCTGTCTGTGTACAGGATATCTCAAAATGTTGTGGACAGGTTGGGTGTGTGACAAGGACGAACTGATTAGATTTTGGTGAAGATCCAAATCCGGATCCGGATCTGACTACTAGAATTTTTTTTCATGATCCTTCACCATTGCTAGCGAGGGCCAAAAATGATATATAGCACGATATCTCAAAAAGTTGTGGACGGATTCGGACGAAACTTGGTGGACATGTTGGGTGTGTCGCAAGGACAAATTGATTCGATTTTGTGAAGATCCGAATCCGGATCTGGATATGCTAATTATTTAATTTTTAAAGTAATTCTTCACCATTGAGAGATAGGGCTAAAAAGGATATAGTACTATAGAGCATGATATTTCAAAAATGTAATGGGCCCGATATGTTCTCATGGATCAGGTGGAGGTATGCGCTCTACCGAGTGCACTTCTAGTTTTTCATTTCATCGCTTCCGTGCTTGTTTCTTGATCTATCATTGGGTTTCAGTGTGTTCGTCCATGTCAATACTTTTTTTTTACCTTTTGAGCTTTTGTCTTCAAATTTTTGATGCGCCTTTATTTTGATAATATGGAGAAGAATAATAATAATTTAGCTGTTGTTTTCATCAAGTTAAGTTCAAGGACAATGTGGGTGCGGGCAGACTTTGCATTTTGAGATGCTCTCCAGTTGTACGGTAATTGATTTGCATAGAAAATTATCATAAAACTACACTACCATCACACCAGACTGGAGAACAGAAAATTAAATGAAAGACCTGCTTACAATAAAGTTTACTTGAACTTGCGACCATCAGTGACTACTTGAAGACGCAGGTTATTCGGCTTAATCACGTTTCACCTTAATTGATCCCCGAGCATTGTAGAGATATACTTGGTGAAGGAGAAACCAGCTTAGTTTCCCCTATGCCCAGTATGTAATATATATATAATAATATAAAGCAGCTTGCTTACTTAAGCTTTTGCAATCCATTATAGAATTGACAAAATAAAACTGTACTCATCATCTGTTTAAGTGAAGAATGATAAAAGTGCTCAAAAGTGTCATGACATTTTCCCATGAACATATAAACTCATCAACGAGGGGGAAAAAAACAGAGAAATTGTGGGGAAAACATGTTGGTCGTTCAACACGAGGTTATAATGGCATTCTTTTCTTCTTCTTTTTTTGTCAATATGTAATTGGCACGAAAATACTTAAATGTTAAAAAAATATATTATTTTCATGTTCTTATTTATACGTTGACGTGCCTTGGACTATTGTGGTTCGTTCGTAGAACCTCTTTAAACGTACAGCATAGCTGCATTGATAACGTTATTTGGACAAGGCTAAACTACTCAAAGTTAAATCACTCCTGAGTTGCTATCAAGTGGAAAAACTTAAATTTCAGCTTCGTACCGTATCGTCGAATGTATAAATAGACACAAACAAAACTGGTAAACAGTTGGATTTCCAAAATATTGAGAAGTTAGCAGTCAGGACAGGAGGCTTAACTGGACTGCAGCACGGACTTACCCGCTGAGGCTTCTTGTTGTGTACCGTCAACTGACGGGACAACTGACGCTGGTATGCCTGCCATTTCCGGAGGTTGCACTTTTCGCTCTGCCTGAACGTCTTTGCATCTTTTTCTTGCAGGTTGTGTAGAAGTTGAAACGCACCGTGAACACTTGTCAGATAGTATGCACCTGTTGGGCAAGGAGAGCGAGTGCTTGGGTAGCCAGAATACTTTTTTTCATAACAAGGTGTTTGTTTGCAGGGGTTTTACTACTTCTTGTTAGATAGTGTGAGTGTATAGCCTTACCTTCTCCGGACCATAGTTTTTCATTTAAAAGGTGAAGTGTGTACTTGACCTCGGCTTCCAGGCGTGGGGTGTAGTAATGCGCCAGCACGTGCATGAGCACGGGGAGAAATTCATCCGCTCCAGCTGCGCACACATGCACGGATTCATGTTGATAAGATGAAAACAGCAGTAAGTCTTGGATATCTTGATAATGTAGAACTTCTGTAAGGCTTGTATGTAGTTTGTGTTTGTTGCATCACTCCTAACATTCTTTTTTTTTTTAAATATTGTATTTCCTATACAATGAAATGTAAACTCATCTGTTCGCCTGTGTGTGGGAGTAGGGGCGGGGGGGGTTAAAAAAAAAAATTTTTAGGAGGTTTTGTTTTCACCAATTTGTCTGTTTGTGTGCAGGATATCTCAAAAAGTTGTGGACGGATTCAGACGAAACTTAGTGGACATGTTGGGTGTGTCACAAGGAAGAATTGATTCCGTTTTGGTAAAGATCCTAATCCTGATCCGATCATTTTCTTTTTTAAGTGATTCTTCACCATTGAGACATGGGGCCAAAAATGTTATATAGCATGATATTCCAAAAATATATTGGGCCCGATATGTTGTCGTTGATCAGACATTACGTGACGGAGGTATGCACTCCACCGAGTGCCCTTCTAGTTTATTCTTTACTGTTGCCATTAAGAGTTGAAAGAAAAGCACTGATGCCATCTTGCAGAAAGTAGCATAACAAACCTTGTGGATTGTCGATGCTCTTGTAAATGGCCTTGCACATTTTCAATAATTTATACACCTTCCTGGAAGGTGCAAAGGCCTCCTGCATAACGTGCAGGTATTTCTCGATCTTGCCGAGTATGACGCCCGTTGGTTTCATATCCATGCTTTTGTTGCAGGTCACTTTGCAGTTTCTGACCATGATGGTAGCAGACTCCTTGTTTTCTTCCATCACCAGTGCATCAATCAGCGATTTATGCAGTCGTTTCAAAATGCATGATTCGAGAGAGTCCTCCAGCACTTCATCTGTTGAGATGAAAGAACAGTCGGTCTCAAAAATGCAGTGATAGTATATTAAAGAGAAACTCAACATGTTGGATTAGGAAGTGACATAATTTGTTGATTGTGATCCTTGCACGTACATAGTGAGTGCTGTAGTTGTTTCTACAAAAAGCTTTTTGATTGGTGTGGCTTGTACGCTTAAATAACGCATTTTATTATGAGAGTTTGACTGCATAAATACAAGTGTAAAACTAGAACCAGCAATCAGAGATTGCAGACCCTCGCCAGGACGTTTATATGGTTTTATAGTACAGTACGTATTTTATAGACATTCACATTCTAATTGTACATACTTTATAGAGGTACTCCGTTGACAAAAAAAACATAACATGTACTACTGATACCGCTAGGTGGCATTTGTGGTCTACGACAGCATTTTTTTTTTGTTTTTGATCCCGCCGCAGGGGACGGAGCCAAAAATGATACTGCTCTTGTACCATGGTGCCATGTGATGATCATAAGTACCAAGTTTGAATTTCTGCACAACCTTTTAGGAGATAGTGTGACGGATGGACATACGGAGCAGATTGCAATATCCCCCCCCCTCGTTTTTGGGGTTTTTTTCGACAAGCATAGGGATAAATATTGAGTTTCGTTGCCAAGTTATGACCGCCACACCTTCCTTTTAATCATTTTTCACTGAATGGTCACTACAACGATTTAATGGCGCAGGGGTTTTGTCCATTAAAATGGTTATTTAACACTTGGGATTGCAACAACTTGTCCGATCAATAAATATGAAAGGGCTTTATAAAGGCCACTCCATATTCATTAATGCCTGGTGTTGCCTTAATGGTAATAGGGTGGTGGGCTTTGGGATCTTAGGATCCTGAGTTCAAATCCCACTCGGCTGTTGAATTAATACCAGGTGGGGTTGACTCTGCCTGTCATCCTTCCGAGGTCGGTAAAATGAGTGCCAGCTTGCTGGTATCCTGTGTCGGAGTGGCGACCCGTCCAGGATTGTACCCAATAGCCAAGGAGACTGCTTTGGCAGCACCAACGCTCCGCACAGAGTATGGTCCCGATGAATGGATGGATATATTCATTGCTTTGCCATGGACTGCATCCTTTGGGTTCGGAGTTAGCTGTACGCAAAAAGGTACCAAAGAAATCCGATTCCTTTGCTTCCAAATATCACAAATGTGTTCATCTTGACCACTATCTGGTCCAACAGAAATATTCTAAAACTGCCACGTATGCTGAACTACTGTAATAGTAGCATGGAAGGCGCAGCATAGCACTTTACCAACTTAAGACAGTGGAATAGACAAGGTTTGTATTGATGTGAGGGTCAGTTTCTAATATGCATAATCATAGGAAACCACATCCCCACATTTCCAGTAAAGGATTAATGTAACTTTTTGTACAAAATTCAAGAACTCCTGCTGCATCGTCCACTCCAACAAATGCGCTCTGTGCTTACAGGTATGTTTACCGTCTTCAAAACCATGAGGGTTCTCAATGCTGTTGACATTGAAAATGTGCTTCACATTAATTATTGTCACCCGATGAAAAAGTTCAAAAATCACGGCACTACCAAAGTGGTGGTGCAAATATTGTAATGGTGGTCAGGTGCTGATGAGGTGTGCATCCATCCACGTACCAATGCAGTCGCTTGAAATGACAGACTCGATAGGTGGTGTGAGCTCGTTTGATTGCACAAGGAAGATCTTTAGCTGATTCATTAATTCTCGAACAGTCAACAGAAGCTCCTCTCCCGTTCCTGTCCAGCCCTCAAGGCCTCCTTCCATCTGTTTGATGTACTCGGACACTATACAACCAAAGTGCGAGCTTTCGTTGGTAGAAAGTTTTCGTATACGGTTTTTGAAAAGATTCTTCTTTGTGAGAAGAGGAAAGAAGAATCTTAGCTTTGGGATTCTGGCCCAGGTCTGAGACTTTTCGTTCATCGAGTTACCTGCATGATATGGGGTCACACAGAAGTGATTTTAGGTGGGAGAGACTTGGATTCGGTGTCATTAGTGGAAAGGACATTGACATAATGATCTGGCTTACTAAGGATATTTAAGGCAAAGGACAATCCTCCTGCACTGGCCTGCAGGTGGTGCCAGTTTGACAAACAAAAGAGCAATAAAATTCTTAATATTTTCTTAACAGATAATTGACTTTCATCAATTCACGTTTATTTACGGACATTGCCAATTCAGACCAAGCATCCCCCCCCCCAAAAAAGAAATACACCAACCTAAGTAATAATCCTCTGAGACATCTGATGCTTTGCGTGTGGTCTCGGAATTGTGAATGCCCCTTGGAAGTGGATCGTCACCTTTTTCCCAGTATTCTTCATCGTCAGATTTTGGCAACTCTTCATTTGCTATGCCTTGAGGTCTGATTGGTGATGCTACATCTTCACCCGTTCTTGGAGACGTTTCTGTTTCGTTGTCATCGAGGCTGATACCCGAGTCCCTTGCATTAATTTTTCTCAGGTCGCTGAGAAAGGTGAGCTTTGAAAGGCAAACTGGTTGTTCAAAACTCCCCACAGCATCCATGGAATTGCAAGCCTGCTCATCGCTTGCGGGCTCCACAGTGTTCATCGATGAGCTCCAGAACTCTGCACGACAAGTCGAGCAACGATGAAACGGCTTGCTTTACGACACGACAGTACAGGTATTCTTGGCAGACCTTCCCCATACAAAAACAAAATGAAATGCCAAATCTAGGATGGCAACACGAAAGTTAGCTGAAAACAATTTTGGCGATATATCAGAGGTAGTGTCGCATGTTATAAGAATGTTGATTATCAAGTATTCTGTATACAATGTGCAGGCGAGGAATGGGTGTTGGCAAAGTTGGTATTTACTTTTGTTCATGCACTTTTAAGTTTTAACATGTTTTCCAGTCTGGCAGGATCGCTTACAGGTATGCACACTCACATTTGAGCTGTGTCACCTGGTTCGAATGTTGACCTAGCTAAGAACACTTACCCTGGTGTTTCACATGCAGGGCAAGGCATCCATGTGTGCTGGATGTTAAGCCAGAGGGTCTGTCTACCAGGACTGGCCGTTGGTGGACTTTAAAGATCCCACGGTGTCTTTCGTGAAAAGTAGGCGAGTTATTGTCGGGACTCTGAACAAATTCCAAATTCCCTCCCCAAACCACCTTGATTTGAATGTCAGGTAAGGCCACTCGATTTGTGAAAGACTTGAGCGAAAAATTTCCCCCAGCCAACCCCACAAGAAGATGGGAATCATTAAGGCCATTTCATTGAAAGTAGGACCAGTATCGAAGTTTTTCGTAGTAATTTACCTTCGCCACCGAAGGTGGATGGAGATTATGTTTCTACCTGTATGTTTGTCTGGCTGTGAGCACAATATCTCAAAACGTTATGGAGGGATTCGGATGAAACTTGATGAACAGGTTGGGTGTGGATGGGGGCAAAACGTTATACAGCACGATATCTCAAAAAGTTGCGGACGGATTAAGCCAAAACTTGGTGGACGAGTTGGGTAGGTGACAAGAAGATGCTCATTAGATTTTGTTTCAGGTCCGGATACAGATCCAGCATGTTGGTGGGTTACAAAACGTAAACTGTTCAGCCTGGTTGGGGGCATGTGCTCCACCGAGATTTTGAGCTCCTGATGTGAATCTCCCAATCTTCCCGTACTCTTCCCTTGCAGAAACAACACTACTTTTGTGTGACCGACAAGGAAATGAGTGGACAATGGAGAAACATGGGATGTATCCGTGCTTCTCAGATAACGAGCCAAGGGTGCAGATGTGAGTTTTCACTGCCAAGCCATTGTTGCAGGTGGGAGTTTCAAACAGACAAACGCAAGATTTATGCCTTCGCTTCCAAAACGTGCAACGGAAGGCAAGTACATCTTGATGAACTTTTAACCTTCAGTTGTTCGTTTTGAAAGAATTTGGATTCCATTTTATTGATTTTTTTTTTCATGAATCGTATGAATGTTTTCCGGAAGATTTTCATCATATTAGATTAATAATCATTTAACATCTATGTGTGACGAGCTCTTTT
This sequence comes from Eptatretus atami, assembly GCA_035128595.1. Taxonomy (NCBI): domain Eukaryota; kingdom Metazoa; phylum Chordata; class Myxini; order Myxiniformes; family Myxinidae; genus Eptatretus; species Eptatretus atami. The sequence continues at coordinate 86,337,652 of CM068964.1, forward strand.
TGTTTCCTTTCCTTTACCAAAGTGAGATGGTGACGCGTCCTTGTATGTGGTACCTGTTTCTTTCTGTGCAATATCTTCCAGCTGCTGTTCGTCCGTGGCTTTCTGGATGGCATGAGGCAGCCGTAAGCGAATGGGCAAAATGTCCCTGCGACGAGAACGAATCGAGTCGACACATCAAAACTGGAATAAGTAAAAGTACTTCAACGCGTAAACATTCTGCGCATTAAGAGTTGTTTTAACGTACTTGCTGAGGGTGTAGAATGTAAGAAGCTGAAACATGTCAGGAAAAGCCAAGGCTGAACCTTCCAATGAAAATGCTGTGGGGTGGTGGAAAAAAAAATTCCTTGAATGTACAGTCCTGCACATTCTTCTTGTTATTACAGTGAGAGTTAAATGTCATTCTAACACACACACACAGGCTCATGGGAAAGCTGCATGAAATAGGAGAGGTAATTGGTAAACACACTAACAGTGGGACAAATGAAAGTAGGTGGACAAATAAATAGGCAGGTGGGAAGACAAGTAAACAAATGAAAAGTTTTCACAAAGTCAGACGTGGAAAAATAGAGGGAGCGAGAAGAGAAAAATCAAGAATGGAGCGATTCATATGTGGAGTTGAAGAACAGCATGAGATGGTTGGAGAGTGGCGAAGGGAGGGGGGGGGGGTCGTATATTCATAGTAGCTGTGGGGAGGGGGAGCTGTTGAGCAGTTGTATCACAAACTTCCACCTGGGAAGGGAGAACAATTGTATCTTAAGCTATCGCCCTCAGTAGCGTAATGCTAGACTCTGAGTCTGAGAAGTTGGCGGTTCAAACTCCGACTCGTACCAAGGAGTTTAAAAATGCTGCGTGCTGCTTCCTTGCTTGACGTTTGCCATTTAAGGATAGAGCATGGACAAATAACCGTAGTTTGGCAACCATAGCGCAGATTTTGATGGGCCTAACTGCTCGCGTTGAAGTTCCATGCAAGAGAACATATCATTGAGAGAGGGAAATGACTGGACCACCTTAGGGAGGAGAGTCCAAAAACGAGAGAAGGGGGGGGGCAAAGGAGCAGAGTAGAGCATAACCGAACAAAAAGATGGTGATCGAGAGGCTAGCTACATATTTATTCACGAAAAGGGAAGGGGTGTTAAATTGAGAAACATAAAAAAACAACAAAATTCGGTGAATATTCATTCTTTATACGACGAAGTGCGTTAAACAAATCATGTGAATCTACTCACTGGAGTTAACTTCGACAACAGGAAAGTCTTGAACATTTGGGAACCCGTTTTTGTCAGGCAGGGACACTGAAAGGACTTTGACCGATGTCTGATCCTCACGTATCTTTCGAAAGATCATGAATACCTGCAGAGGACGTGTTAGAAATGGATTTTCAATCGTGATCATGGGATTGAGGGATTGTTGTTCAGGATACCATGAAATTACAATGCAGTTAATTCTGAACATGGTCGACTGTGCTTCATTTGTAAAGTTTACAAAAGAACTAAATGTGGAAAAAAACCAAAACATAAAAAGTCCCACAAAAAAAGATCCCACTGTGTCCTTTGCGAAGAGTCGGCGAGCTATCACCGCTCCCTGAACAAATTACAAATTCCCGTCCGAACCAGTAACAGAAACGCAGCCACAACCCTCGGCTATCAACTTTTGAAGACAAAGCTATCTTTGGACAAAAGTGGGTAGAGAAGGATAGATTACGAGAAGAGAAGAAGCATTCACCGACCCCAGATGGTTGCCTGCTGAGGGTTTTCTGCATTGAAGAGCTTTGTGGTCCGAGGATGAACCACACCTTATGGGTCTTTCCGAGTTGATCCATCAATGACAGATGAGAAACTTTCCGGTGAAGAACTTTTTCGCGAGGAGGAGACTCTGGTGCAACGCTGGTCGAGCAAACAGGGATATCTCGCCAACTGAATGAAGCACGACACAGAGTTACTGATCCCACAGGTGTCCGTTTTTTAAAAATACATTGAGCATTCTCCTAAGTGCATCTGTGTAAGTTTTTTAAAATGTTATGCAGTAAAAAAAACTTGAATCAAACCTCGTTGATTCCATTTTTTCAAATTCTTCAAAAGTTGGCTCTTGAACCTCCAGCTTGAGGTTGTCTAGCTGCTCTGTGTAGTAATGCACAAGCTGGAACAAAGGGAAGTGATGTTTATGAATAAAAACTTCATCCTGTAAGGTTGGAGCATTAAAATCGAAATCGAACCACAGCGAAGTCGATGGTGTGCCGTCGCAAATCCCCACGATTCCCACCTAAGGCAAGGTTTAAAAGTTCCACCAGGAATGGCCCAAATATTTATTTTAGTCCGGTCAGTCTTTTGGAACTGCCACTACCTGCCGCATGGTCGGGTTGTCGGCGACTAAACCAACACCCCTCGACCGGCTTTGCTGGTGGGGAAGGTGACTGTGACACCCTGCCAGGACGAAAAACAACACCTGACAAAGGGCAGATGAGCTCACTTTGGGAGCCAACAGCCATCCAGTACAGAGATGGTGTCTCCTTAAAAATAAAAATACCCAGTGGGGGTAGGAAAATTTATTTTTTTCTGCCTGGCCTCGTTACCCCCTCCTGTACAGTCGGCCTGTGAAGAGGTTTCCTTGTTTCAGGACTCGGTGAAGGTTTTGCTAGTTTTTACTCTTCTTCTTTTTCTTTGTAGCCCTTTACAAATAGTGGCTTTCAACCTTGTTTAGGGCGAACTTCAATAAATAATTTTTTTAAATCAAATATTGAGTTAATTTTTGTTTTGACCCCTGGAACCCCAAATCTCCACCCCCCCCTGGGGCTGGAACAAGGGGTCAAATCCAACGATAATAGTTACATATTTCATGCGTATCCCAATGTTGATTGCATATGCAAAGTTTTGTTTAAAAACGTGTCCATAATTGCATTTTTTTTTCTGCATTTTACCCAGGGGGGCAGGGCCAAAAATGACACTGCTCGTGCACCTACAAGAGCAACGCCCTTCTCCCCCCTCCAGATTGACAAACCCTAGTAGGGCAGGAATTTGGAATTTTGGCCAGATGTGCCGGCCACAGCCCATCTACTCCAAGAGAAGTACATTATGGGATCTTTAACATCCATGAACTACTGCTGGCAGATGGGATGCCCAGTTTAACGTCCATCCGAGCAACGGCACATCCATTGATGAATCGCCCTGCCTGTAAGACACCAGAATGACTGTTTGTAGCTGGATCGAGATTCATACCCAGGCTGCACAGCTCAGAGGCGAGTGTGTGTACCTCTAGTCTAAGCCATCCTGCCAGCAGTGCCAGATTTAGGATTGTGGAGGCCCATGGACAGTTTAGGACTGCAGAGGCCCCTGCCTGCCTGGGCAGTGATTGGCCAGTCTTCTTTAGACAATAGTTCTCACTCCCCCGCCCCCCACCTACTACAATTTGGGCTTCTGAGCAGAACAACGTTTCATCATTTAGAACACAAATCTGCATCATCCAACAATTTTATTGAGTAGTTTAGAATATATGCCTGCTGATACAGAAGTAACATACAAACTGAACAAGAGCATCACAGACAACTGAGATAAGAACACTACCCTTTTTTAGCTCACCTGGTTGCAGTGTACGTGCGGCTACAGTTTACATGACAGTATACCACACTGTCAATCAAGTAAAAGACCAGGCATTTTACGAACCTTGCGATTAGCAGAGTTATTGATGAGCTCGTCAAAGTCTACCTCATGCAAAATGGCATTCTATACTCATTAATGCGAGACAGTTGAGCCGGTCCTCTGTCGTGGATATGCGAAGCCTGTTCTTGATGTGGTTCATTTTTTAAAATGAATGTTCAGCGCTGCAGTTGGTGACCATCGGCACGAGATACATATAATACTACGTGCTATTTCTGCATTAGGAAATGCATCCTTAACACGCTAATAAATGATCAACTTGTCCAGGAGCTGTTTTAGAATATATGCCGATATCATTGTCGTCTTCATCTTTGAACATTTTTGAGAATTCAGTGAACTGAATTAAGGCTCAAACCCAGGGCATTGATCCAGACAGTCTTTGTCGTTGTTGACGAGTTTCATCGCTGCGCTCTGGATCGCTTCAAGACTGACTGGTTCAGTTATCCCGAGAAACTAAAATCGAGAACAGGTTAGCTCACAAGCAGAAAGCCGTTGTGCCAGAGAGCTGAGCATTTCATCAACAACCGGTACTTGACTCTCAGCACGAAACTTCTGTGAAGGAGAGAGTTCTGCTTCAGGTGTGAGACCGTAATCTAGTGGATCGACACTCGTGAGCCTGCACGTTTTCTGTTGGGTCAGATTTCTCTGCTCCCTACCGCTCCTACTCATTGAAGCACTCACGTTTTAACTCGATGTAATGATTGGAGCATCCGCTCTGAGTCTGAGAAGTTTCGCTGTTTGAAGCAGACTCTGACCGAGTCAAACCAAAGACGATCATAGGTTGGTAGCCATTGCACAAGCTTGTTGGGCCTAATGGTTGAACCAGGCATTAAATGGGGGTCCAGTCTGCCGGTATTCGTTGGGGGATGTTAAAGATCCCATCGTGTCCTTTGCGAAGAGTAGGCGAGCTATCACCGCACCCTGAACAACTTACAAATTCCTGCCCGAACCAGCAGAGGTCATTCCATCAGCAGCACAGCCACATTCTCAGGCAATGATGCTACCCCACAGCTTTGTGCTGCATACTAACAAAGAATTTTTTTAAAACTATTTTAAAGCCATCCTACATATTATGTATTGCAAGTGACGCTGAGTAGGATTGAAAAATGAAAACAAGGGATGAATACAAGAGAAAATAAGGGGTGGTGGGGAGGATTGGGGGTAAGATGGTGGACATTTTTAATCACCGAGCTGTTGTGCTGCTGCGGTGAAATGTAAATATTGATGTCATCGTTGTGCAAAGAACAAAGCACAAAACTTCTATTCAGCATGTCCTTATCTTATTTGTGGGGGATGAATCTGCATCTTTTGTTGTGCAACGTGTGAAGCTGATTTATTGGCCATTAACTGTCGAGTCAATAAAAACTGAACTTTGTGAAAATAAACATAAACAACCAGGTTTAAAGCATCAAAGCCATCTTAGCTCATAACTACCAAGAAAAAACATGAATTCACCTTCTTTTGAAATGTCGAAAACCCTGTTGCATTTTTGTGGGAGAAGTGTTTTACAAGTTTTACTGTCTTCTCCCCCTCACCCCACTCCCAATGGTGTGGTATGTTGTGGAAACCCATAATCTCAGCAGATCATCAGATTTTATTCACAAGAACACTAATGTTTCCATGGCTAAGAACTAAGCCGAGACAGGCTACCACCCAATCACAGAACGTGTAAATTTGCAGCCGAGGCAGGCAAGAGACTTGAACCCACCACCAGTGAGGGACATACAAGATGTGTTTACAAACTCCAGCACCCAGCCACTTAGATATTAGGCTGTAAAAGTTGAAAGTTTGTTAGCATTTACTTGGTTATCAGTTAAAATACGAATGCTCTCAGGTCATAAAGTCTTTCCTTTTTTTTTTTAAGACGGCTGCCAATGTCAAGTTAAGTCTCCGAAGGTTTAACGTGAATTACTCCGAAGGCCAGCCTGGTGTTGGCTTTGTGGTTAGGGTGGCTGGCTTGGGATCCGAGGGTCCTGAGTTCAAGCCCCGTTGGCTGCTGAATTAACACCAGGTGGGTTGACTCAGCCTGTCATCGTTCTGAGGTCGGCAACATGAGTACCAGCTTACTGGTAACGGGGGCACAGCTGCGTTCCCAGAAAATGATGCAGTGAGCAGCCACAGGCTACATATGAATAAACAAACAAGAACGATGCCGTGCATAGCACAATACTTGCGAAATACATCAAACAAATTTGACCTTTAAAAATACTTGCTAGTTGGATTCAATGACCAAATTTGCAAATCCTCCTCAAATTTCAAGTGAATCCGATGAAAATTGAAGATTTTAGAAAGTACACCCAAGTTGTTGACCTTTTGACCTCAATCGGCATCTTGCTTATGACCAACTCCACCATTTCATGAAGTTTCATGAAGATTGGTTTAAAAATGAAGATTTCATGAAGTGTCATGAGGATAGGTGATTGACAAACAAACAAACAGACAGACAGACAGACAGGATAACAAATGCAACCAACCAATATACTGGAAAAATCTTTGATTTTCACAACTAACAAAATACCCTGCACAGCCTGATGAAGGAGCAACCCATGACAAATTGGTGATTGAGTAAATCATCGCATCTCAGTACCTGATCAAAGTGTCCGTGATGCGGTTGCGAAGTCATGATGTGAATGTTCCAGGTTGTCTTTGTTGCTGCGAAACAAAAACAATTAGAAACTGCACTCGCAATGATGGATCGAACCATGCTTACGGAAACCATGACACTCCCGATCAATGCTTTGTAGAAACCTATTTGACCAACTCTTGTTGGTATGTCGTTAAATATTGTTAACATTTGTTCTCGTGATCCTGAAACAGCTCATCATTTTGCAGCTCATCGCTGCCAATCGTGCAACACTTGAAGACCCCGATAAAAGCAACCGATCATCCGAGTCACAGCTTGAACTGGGTCCAAGAAGTCACATCGGTCGCAGGAAGCCGATCATCAAATGTCATCTCTGGTAATGGAGGGAAAATATGTTTGGTGTATGTTTCATCTGTTCTGCCGAGAAGATTTGACCGAGGAGGCTGGAACATCAGAAGATGCGTTTCCTGAAGTTCCGTTTGATTCCATGAAGTTTCGAAGGAAAATTAAATAATTCTGCCCATCATGGCATTGTCTTGATTTGGAGGGCATACATTTGGGATGATCCCAGGTAGATAACCACCACATAAGCAGGATGCATGCTTGCTTCATGTACGAAACCCGTGGCAATTTTGTTTCTTTTTCGGGAGCGATTGAGGCGGCGGTCTGTTGCCTATACACCGCCCCCAAATCAAGGGATGCATCAGAAGAACGTGTTGCACGCTTGGAACAAGATTGCCCTGAGAGCGGGTACTCTGCTATGGTATTAATAATCATGAAGTTAATAACATGACCCCGACCACCACCCTGGCTGCTCCCGGAGGAAGCTTGTGGTTCTAGTTAAAAAATTAAAATAAATCAGCAGGACGTTGATTGAGGAATGCTAACTGCCGTGGGAAACAAGGAGAAGGTGACGTTCGTCGTTTGCTAAAAAAAAAAAATAATGACAAGCCGGTAGGCAACGTGGGTGGTCGCTATATAATTGCATACTAGTCGTACAGTTTTTGACGGATCGGGCTGAAATTTTTTGACAAACAGGTTGATTATAGTGCGCATAAAAGCGCGTCAGGCGATTTTTGATTTTCGAAAAAATAATATTTTTAGAATTTTTTCAAAAATTTCAAAGTCCCGTTGCTAGGCAACGGTGGCGTCCATAGCAACGGTGCTCAAAAGCATACAACTAGATCCTGGTATGAACCTACCAGTCAGGTTTCATCAAAATCGGTTGACTCCTCCGGCTTCCAGAGCTGTCCATTACATACAAACAAACAGACAGACGGAAAACCTGAGAATATGGGTAGTCTCGCGACCACCCAATTAAAAAAAAAGAGCTTCTGCTCCGACGAAGGGTCAACGTCCGAAACGTCAGCTTGTTTCGCACGGCGGTCAGCATACCTCAATCAACGTCCTGTTGATTCCATCCATTTTTTTCTACCTGTCTGCAGGTGTTCATTCTACTCTCCACCAGATCGACACGAGCAAGACCAGTTCTTCGTTCTCCGTCTCTCTGATGTACGACGCACTTCGCAAGCAAGGGTTATTTTGGGAGGTTTGCCATTGCCTTCCCTGCAGTAGATTGGAGCAGGAATTTGTTCAAGGTGCCGGCGGTAGCTCGCCCACTCTTCACGAAGGACACCGCGGGGTCTTTAACCCATACCAACCGATACCTGCCGACGGGACGCCCAGGTTCACGTCCATCCAAGGGACGGTGCACGCATTGCTGAACCACCCTGCCCGTGAGTAAGACTTGTAGATCCTCCACGAGGATCTAAAAATCATTTCATAAAACTGGACCAAAAACGACGACGACAGGACCAGAGGCAGGTAAACACAGAGGCAGGTGAAATACAAAACGACATTGTTACCTGTAACGTAAAGCGTGAAGAACTCTTGCAGTTGAACACACCTGTTCCGCGAGTCGCGATCCGCACAGGTATGTACAAAACACCTGCGAGTGGCTGCGTTTTATAATGTCAGAAAGAGAACCCAGATTTTCACCTTTTCACACCTCGCATTTGCATCACACGCCCCGCCCTGCAGATTCCCGCGAAAAGTCTGGGGAACGCCGAAGGTGTGCAATGAGCTTAGGTATCACAGGTATTAAAGAACAAGGTAATCTGAGACTTTCAAAACAGATCTACTGCGTGACGTTCTGGGAGCGAGACTGTGGAATCATGTTTTCTTTGAGTGAACTGGAATTAGTCTAGAATTAGTAAACAGCCATTTCAGGGCAAAGCATGTTGTGACGTCATAATGAAGTTTTGGGGTTGATTCATCATCTCTGAGCTATCCTGAATCAGAATCAGCCGGGTGCCAGACTCAAACC
>CM068964.1:86388473-86414115 GCA_035128595.1 Eptatretus atami
GTCTTTATTCAAAACATATTTCATGGAATGTGCAATTTTTGAGGCTCAATTTGGCACCCGCTTTGCCATAAAATCATGATATCTTCAAAGTCCCATACAAAACTTGAGCTACTCTACTGAGAAGTCCATGACACTGTTTTGTTATGTCAATGGGCATATACATAAGATAAAACAAACAAAGTCTGGTGCCCTCTCATGGTAGCAATATTTGGATGGGCTCATGTACTAACAGACCTAATAAGGTATAATATATTGGCAAAACTACACCCGTCGTGACTGGAAGCTGTATTAATCTCACCTTTTAAAAACACTTGCAAAGCAACGTGACCACTTGGCTGTCTCTCTCTCTCTCTCTCTCTCCTCTCTTCTGTCTCTCTGTTCTCTGTCTCTCTGTCTCTCTGGTCTCTCTGTCTCTCTGTCTCTCTGTCTCTCTGTCTCTCTGTCTCTCTGTCTCTCTGTCTCTCTGTCTCTCTGTCTCTCTGTCTCTCTGTCTCTCTGTTCTTGTCTCTCTGTCTCTTTGTCTCTTTGTCTCTCTTTCTCTGTGTCTCTTACTTTCTCTTCTCTGTGTTCTTTATTCTTTCTCTCTTCTCTCTCTCTCCCTCTCTCTTCTCTCTCTTCTCTCTCTCTCTCTCTCTCTCTCTTCTTCTCTCTCTCTCACTCTCTCTCGGGTCTTTCCTCTCTCGTTGTTTTTTTTTATATCCAAATCAGCAAGTGCCACGGAACCTTCTTGACATCCCGCAAGTGTTCGTAAACATTCTTGTGACACCCCACGTTTTATCATCTGTTGAAGACATGAAACATCAAATAGGCAAACAAATCGAACTAGCCCCTTGAGGAACTTCTGCGTACTGTGATACATAAGTGATTATACATGGACACAGTTGTTAAACGATCGAGTTTTCCGCATATATTAACCGATGCTCGGTCGAACCAGCACATCACCACGTTTTCCATCAGTAAACCGATCCATCATGAAACTTAAAAACCTGTCACCATTCGTTACTATGCATCTGTCACAGAATATCGATAGATCGTGTCCACATGCATCAAGACTCGAAATATACCACCATCTACGTTTTAACTGACACTGACGATGCACCCTAAGATATGCGTTTTCACTGACATTCCGATTTCACAAGAGATTTTTTTGAGAGAGAGATTTTCATGTTGTGACAAGGTTCGTGTCGGCCTTTAAGCGGTTTACCTCGATGCTGTGAGAAAAATCATATCCATCATCTCATTGCATTTCATTGGCGACAGCTACTCTTCGGAGAGTACGTGGCAGCAAATGACAAACGCTGTGTCCCATTTACCAGCATGATTGACCCGTGAAACGGAGGATGTTTCTCATTGGTTGACTGACATGATGTTACTCAGAGCAAAATATTGTACCAACAAGAAAAAGAGCAATCGGAGATTGCCGACCCTCGCCAGGACTTGTTTTGTGTGGTGCATTGTGTGATGTTTATGCAGTTTTGTGTGGCGTTTGTGTATTGGTGTTTCGTAATTAATGAGACAGAATTAGAACTGCCACTCTATAAATGCTGGCAGTGATGACTCGTTCAGCCGTTTCAGTGAAGAAGATTTTTGAAGGTTAAAAAAAACAAAAAAACAATATGGCTGCCGAATCACGTGACCGATGACTTCATCAAAAAATTTTGTGGAACATTTTATCCCGAGATGACCCTCAAAATTTTTTATACGGATCGGATGTGGCGTTCTACATATGCAATTATGATGTCATGACGAAGGCACCTACGACGTCATAATAAATCACCCTCATTCGCCCTGAGGAGTACGTGCTACGTGCTGAGTTTCAATTTTTTCCCTGGTGTGGTTTCAGAGATACAGAGGTCCAAAGGTTTTCCGTTTTTCCATACGGTTGCCACACCACCTGACCTATGACGTCATAATTATCATTCTTCCATTCTGCATGAGTAATTGCACCAATGTTGAAAATTCCATCTCAATCCGACAAACGGTTGCGGAGAAAAACACGAAAGTCCTGTGCGGACAAACACAGACAGACAGACAGACAAACAAACGGACCCACATGCAATACCCTCTCCTTCGGCGAGGGTAATGAGAACCGCACCTGTACTGTGTTAGCCTCATGTATGTGCACACACAGAAGCTGTTGGTCAAGGTGAAGACATCGACCGACCAAAATCTTCGTCCCAAGCATCCCAGTAACATGAGGTCTTTGTAGTAGATCTACCCATTGTAGTAGGTCCCTGACAGAAGTGTGTATTGGAGAGTAGGGCATGGCCAAGTTTAAGTTTATCTTTAAATTAGAGTATATATTTTACTCATGAATCATTATACATGTTATACAAGGTATAGTCAAAACCATACATTAGGCCTGGTGTTGGCTTAATGGTTAGGGTGGTGGGCTTGGGATCCTAAAATCCTGAGTTCAAATCCCCCTTTGCTGTTGAATTAATACCAGGTGGGGTTAACTCGACCTGTCATCCTTCCGAGGTCAGCAAAATGAGTGCCTGGTATCCTGTGTCGGAGTGGCGACCCATTCAGGATTGTGCCCAAGAGCCAAGGAGACTGCTTAGGCAGCACCAACGCTCTGCACAGAGTATTGTCCCAATGGATGGATGGATACATTGAGGAGTTACTTGTTTAAAAACAAGCTCGAATGAGCTAAAATCCTTGTCCTCTTAATGATGACGTCATAAAAACGAATATGACGTCATTTTGATGTATCAGGTGTGCGATAAATTATCTGTGCTAATGCCCGGCTTGATTCCCGCCAAACAAAATTCAAACAGCTTGCCTAGTTTCGGAGATAATGTATAGGCATTTCCATTAGCGCATATTATGACGTCAACTTTTTTTCTAGGAAGAATTTCCAAAATAGGAGATGGTTACTGCCTGCGTGTGGGCTTTCTGCATATACATGGCAAGTTTCACAAAGATCCGATGAAAACTCTGGGTTGTGAAACAAAAAATGTCAAAAAATAGGAATGACGTCATAAAAATGATATGACGTCATAGTGATGTATCATATGTGCGGTAATTCATCTCTGCTAATGCCCTGTTCGATTCGAGCAAACAGAATTCAAAAAGCTTGCCTAGTTTCGGAGATAATTTTTAGGCGATTTCCATTAGCGGAGTATTTTGACGTCATAACTTTTTTTCTCGAGGAATTTTCAAAATCGAGATGGTTACTGTCTGCGCAGGGTATATATATATATTGTTACGGCTCTGGAAATTCGCAAACACCATAAAGGTCCCGTAGGTGAGATATATTCTTAAGTACATGTGTAGTTAGCCCAAACCCATTTTATAGAGGGAATTAATGTGATTCATTCGGGCTGCGATCCTTTGAGTTAGGCGTTTTCTGTTCTACCTTGTTTTGAGCCACCCACGCCAACAACAACAACAACGCCAGCAGCAAAAACCTACCTTCACCACTCGCTACCGCAAACCTCACATCACCGCCATTCCAAACAGCACCATGGCCATCGAACACCGCCGAAAACCCTCCACCACCTTCTCCTACGGCCATTCCCGCACCACCTGTGGACGCCGAGCGTCGAGCTGTCTTCAGCGAGACACGCGAGACGCGAGTGCAGATGGCGGGTTTTTCCGAGGAGAATTCGGATCAGGAATGATACACGCCCACATCTGATCCACCCAATCAGGAAGCGCGGGGCGGCTTGGCCCCGCCTCCAGACGCGCCTGACGAAAATCGGCATATGCAAATTTGAGGATCAGGAATGATACACGCCCCCTTTTTCTTCCGTCCAATCGGCGAGCGTGGCTCCGCCCCTGAGGTCGTTTGGATCCGAGAATTTGCATATGGTGGGTTCCCGAAGCCGATAAAAAGGCGAGCGCAGTCAGTATCGAGCAGTATCGAGAGTGTCGGTGGAGCAGCAGATCGGTGAGGAAGTCAGTTGGGCTGGGTCGTTGGAGACGGAGCTCGAGGAGATGGTGAGGCGAGATCGGTGGGGCGACGGCTGCGGAGGCGAACGGCTGAGGTGGACCTGGAGGCTCGCGTCGCCGGGATTCAAGCAAGCCAGCCATACTCCCTCCCCAGAGCATCAACAATTCCCCCTTTCCCCCGCGCTGAGAGAGTGCGACAAGGGCCCCGTTCCCACCCACACCAGCAGGTGCCCACGGAACCGCCGTGCAGCGACATTCTGCGGCTCGCCACGAGGCGCGGTAGGACCCTTCGGTCTCGTGGCCTGGCCGCTCATCCAGGTTCCACGCGCATTAGGCCCACGGGCCCAGTCTGACTCCCTGCCTTTGAGGGGGTCTTTTCTTTGCTTCGGTTGAATGCGTGTTGTGCGCCGTGTCTTGTAAGGTAGTAACTGTATAAGTGGTCTCGTGTCGTGTAGTCGGTTTTAACTCCTTTATATGTGCATTTCTTTTGTTCTATGTGATATATGTCAATCGCTTATTGTGATGTAAATACATGCTGTTTGCTTTACGTGTGCTATAGTGTGATCCGTGTGCCACGGAATAAATGTGCATGTTGTGAACTGTTTTCCCGTTCGCTTCGTCTTTTCTTTAGTTGAACCTCCATCCTGCTTCAGTAAAGGGTTCGTAGTGGGTGCAAAACGCCCGGTAAATAATCTGAACCGTCGAGGTCGACGATAACACCGCTCGGTATCCCATAGTACGGAACGGCCCGCCCAAGCGGCTCGTGTCCGGAGTCGAACTGCGGCGAGGTACGATCGCCCGTTTACCATCCGCTGTGTACTTAGGTAGGTCGAATTTGGCGAACAACCCTATCCTACGCGGGGTGCCGATTGGCACGATTGTGGTGAGGTCGAAAGGCCCACCCGTGACTGGATCCCGGCGTTAGCCGGGAGGGTCACGACTGAATTGTCCGTCCGTGGCGAGGCGGTCGCGGTTCGAGTCGTGGCCATCGCACGCCGACGGGCGCGAATTCGCAACACTGGTGTACAGGAGTGTGATTCAATCCCTCCCGTCTCCAAGCTAAATTCATAGGGAATCGGTTCAGGAGGAGCGACCCCCGATTCCCTCTAAAATACGAGCGAGTAAAATTAACCCCTTACGTGGAATAAGATGGCGTCTCAAGGCGAGCGGGAGCCGGGGGTAATAGAAATGTATATGTTAGTGATGTAGAATCCATGGTCCAGGATGTCGACGCCGAGCAGGACATTGGTGTGCAGGAACAGTTTCCCCCCAAACTGAACCCAGGGCCCGAAATGGGTGCGGCGGCGGCCGCGGTGTAAACACCTCCCCTCCCCCTCCACCAAAACCCCCGAGCCTTGTCGAACCGAGTACACTCGACAGGATTCTGCAGGCAATAACAGAGATGCAAAGAAACGCAAATGAAATGAACGGCAAAAGGATGGAATGAACGAAAAAAATGGATGGAAACGCACTCAAAATGGAAGGAATGAATAACGAATTGAACGAAAAAATGGATGGAAACGCACTCAAAATGGAAACAAACAAAAACGAAATGAAGGAAGAAATAAAAGAAATGCGGGTGAAACGCAGCAAATGGGCCGGAGCCTGCAGGCGGGCATGAAGGCAACAACAGCGAAGTGCGTAATGGCGACGCCACGTGTGGAGCGAACGAGCTGGGAGGGGTGCAACGGTTGTCAGGCCCGCGTGAAGGCGGGTGAGAAAAAAATAATTCGGGAGACGTGTTGGGCGAGAAGTGTGGAGGTGACGGAAAAAAATGACGGTAACCGAGAGGGAAAAATAATTGGGTGACGGAGTCGTGCACGAAGGAAATAAAATAGTGGCGTGTGAGAAAGACTGCAAGACATGACGAAGAGAGTTGATAAGCTGGGACGGGAGGTAAAAACGGAGACAGAGGAACTGGGAAGACTGATAGACAAACACAAGGGCAAGATGGAAGAACAGTTAGAAGCCAAAGCAAGGTCGGAGTGTGCGGAGATGAGAAAGAATTGGAGAAGAAAACTGAGTTACAGAAACACCAGAACGAAGAGACGGAATTACAAAACGAGTTGAGGATGGTGAGAGAGGAAAGAACGAGAACGGAGAATGAAACGTTAAGGAACCACGCTGTACAGATCCAACAGCTGGAAGCAAAGGCCAGATTAAAGAATGAGATGCAAGAAAGATAATGATGGAAGAACGAATGAGACAGAAGAAGGAAATCGATCAATGGAAGGAAACCACGAGATTCAGAACGAGAACAAGAAAGACAGTGGAATAGAAAACTGAAAGAGTATGAATTTGAAACTGAACGACAAAAGAAAAAAATAAGTTGGAATACGAGGAGAAGTTGAAGGAGCAACGAATGAAGCAGGAAGGAGAAATGAGGAGATTGAAGGACACAACGAGATTGGAGAGGAAGAACGAGAGGAACAATGGATAGAAAACAAAAAGAACATGAAGCCGAGGTTGACCAATGAAAGAAAGGCAAGCTGGAGTGCGAAGAGGTAGACAAAGAACAGCGAATGAAACACAAAAGGGAAATTAACCACATGAAGAAAACCATGAAACTGCAGAAGGAAAGACAGGAGAAGAAACAAGGAAGAGTAATGAGACAGCAGCAAATGAAACACAAGAAAGAGATTAACCAAATGAAGCAAACCATGAAACTGAGAAGGAAGGAAGCAGAGAGGAAGCAAGGAAGGTAATGAGAGAACAGCGAATGAAACACAGGAAGAAATGAGCCAATTGAGAGAAACGATGAGATTGGAAAATGAGGAGCATGAGAAGAGTGGAGAGAAAACAAAAACTATACGAGTTTGAAATTAATGAACTGAAGGAGAGAATGAAATTGAAATCCAGAGAGATGGAAAAACTCCAGAAAGAAACAGAAACTAATAGATGTATAGAGACCAGGAGGTAGAGAAAATAGAGGAGAGACTGCATGATAATGACGGGTTAAAGGAACAGACACACACACACAGAAGTAGTGGAGGATAATGGGGGTGAGCTCGCGACTGGGTAGAGACCCGGTTGAGCAGCTGGATGGCCGCCTCCAGGAACGAGGGAGGGAGTATGCCCCCTTGAGGCGAATCACGACCAGGTGGGTTCGGTCGTGCCAAGCGGAGTTGAAGGGACGAGTTGCTGGATAGGTGCACGTGCAGCTTGGGTATAGAGGCCCCGGGAACCCTTGTGGGGACACGAATCCCCAGTGTGGTGTGCAGGGGTGTGTGTTTGCGAGTGTGCGGACATGCGTGCTTTGCGGCACGCAAGCGGTGAGTGTGTCCCCGTGTGTGGAAGCGACCCCGTGTGTGAGTGGTGTGGTGGCATGTGTGCCGGAGTGCGTGCTTCCAGCGTGCCGTGTGTGAAAGGGGCACGCAGTGGATGAGGCACCGTGTGTGGAGGGAGCCACGGGTGCGTGAAAGACCACGGGTGGGTGGAGCGGCGTGTATGCCAGAAACGGCACCGGTGTGCGAAGCACGGTGTGTGAGAATGCGGAGTGTGAGGAGACCGTTGTGTGTAGGTCTCTGTATGTGAGGGAGATGTCGGTCGGCATGCGTGAGCATGCAGCGCGTCTCCGGTGTGAATGTGAGTGTGATGGAGTGGAGTCTGTGCGTCGTGACACGCAGGTGTGCGTGGGTGGAACGGACACAACGGCGACAGAGGACAGAGCCGGGTAGCGGCTGTAGTTGATTTGGGACCGCGCCGGGTTCACCCAGCAGCGAGCGCGGGTCCGTGCTGTGCAGCGCACGAGGCCGCCAGTGCTCGCTTGCGGGAGTAAGCCCGCCGTCGGAAACGCCAGCGGTGGATTTGCCGATCCCGCGGACGGACAAAGTCTAGGCAGGTAGACGGATTTGGACCGGATGGGTTCTCCACGCGAGCTTGTGTTAGGCTCCAACGGGCAGAGCACATGTGTTCGCTGGGGAGCCCTCGGAGTGTGAGTTTGTTTCTGGGTGCGCAGCGGTGACGTCATGGCTGAACGTAGGGGTTGATCCGGCAGGAGGTGAATCCCTGCCGGATGTACCGTCCAAGAGGGACGAGGTACACGTGCAGCTGCATGACGTCACGGGCAAGGTGCAGAGCGCAGGCTGTGAGTTGCCGCGCTGGTGCTGCGCGTAATTGCAATACAAAATTAACGAAAGCAAGCCTCGCTTTCGGGTGGACAGGATTCCCAGGTAAGGGGTGAAAGACCCCCTGACCAGGGCACAGGATGGAACTAGCTAGGGGAAGGGTTAGCTTAGCTAGACGGCTTCATGGGGCAGGAGTAAGTCCTCATGGAGCCCGTGGAATGGATTAGTTAGAGGGATTGTAGTGAGCTTTAGGTTGGGAAATAATTTTTGAGGATTTGAGACAGTGACAGACTGTGGATGTGTAGAGGGACGTAGCTTAGCTACGTAGTGTTAAATGGAACGTGCTGTAGTGTAAGGGATGACGTGGAGCACGAGTTAGTTAGGGATGTAGTGAGCAGGATGGCAGAGATTCAGCGATGTGTGTGTTGAAGAGTTGGTGAGTTGTGTGTGAGACATGTTGAGTGAGTGAGGCCAGCGGGTCTGTGTGTTTGGAGCGAATGTGGAATGCATGGTGCGATGAGTGATTGGGGGAGAGTGACTCCCGCCCAAGGGACCCGGGGTCAGTGTAGAGTGAGTTAGCTGGGTAGTTAAATTGAAGAATGGAGGTCGTTTTGCTGTTGGTGTGGAGTGTAGGCTCGAAACCCGTTTGGAGGGGTGCAGGAGCCCTGTTGACGGGCTGGAGCGTGGCTGCGAACGGTGAGTATCGCTGAGTGGGTACCCCGGGCACCGGGCTAGTCGGCCGTGGTAGGCCAACCCATGGGGGCCGGGTTAGCGTAGTGGGCACGGGTGCGCCCGCTTGGTGCGGGGCCCGGAGCGCCGTTAGCCGCGTGGGCAGTGTCGTGGGCACGGGTGACCCTCGGAAAGGGGCCCGGGGCGCCAGCCTGCCACGTGTGCGTTTAGGGAGTTGCCATGGGGCACTCCCCGGTGTTTAGGAGCTGGTAGGCTCGGAGGCAGTGTAGTGCCCGGGGGTGCCATCGTAGGGATTCGGCAGAGGGTCGTGCCTGCCAGGGGAGCCACGCGTCCCAGCCACGAAACCGTGCAAGGCACGAGGGAAAATTCGAGGCGAGCCCGAAATTGTAAGGACACCAACACAGGCGACGGAATCTGGGTTGTTAGAACCAATAGATTAAGCGAGAGGCGCTTGTTGAAAGCCCCGGGTAGTTTAATAGTTAAATGGATAGGGTAGATTAGGAAGTGTACCCCTCCGCACCATCCATCCCTTCGCTTCTCGTGGGCCGCTGGACCCACTTTGGGTTAGATCGCTGAGATCTGGGAGGGCCATCTTGAGGCTTGGTTGGCCTGCACAGGACGCTAGCTCTCCTTATTCCCCTCCGGGAAGGGAACGTAGGGGTTGGAGAAGGCTAGTGACAGAATAGGTTAGCCGAACAAGGACGATAAAGGGGTTAGGGGACGATTTATAGTGGGGAAGAGGGTGAAAAAAAAAAAAAAATAAAAATAAAAAAAAAATAAGTTGGGGGCGAAATTGGTTTGCAAATTAAGGGGGTGGTATGGACAGTGACAGGCAAAGCGATAGTGGGAGGGAGACAGGTAGGTAGGTCCGAGTCCACCTTCGTGTGGCCAACACCACCGCACTCCCTCCACCAACCTCCACTGCAAGGCAAAGGCTGGCCAACTTCATCGTCTGCGGCTGTGTGCTGCGGGGCCTGTGCCGGCCAACTTCATCGGCTGGTTGTTTTCTGCAAGGCCTGTGCCGCCGGATCGTCTGCTGTGTTTTGCTGCAAGGCCTGTGCCGGCCGGATCGCTCGACGGCTGTTTTTACTGCAAGCCTGTGCCGGCCAGTTCGTCTGCCGGCTGTGTTTGCCTGCAACGGCCTTTTCTGCAGGCTATTGCCTTTACCTTTGCCATGTCATGCCCACTGCCCTGTTCACCAGCCCCGTTCAATTTTGCTTTGCCCCCCTTGTTCATTTCCATGCGCCCAGGATCGTCACAACAGTTTGCAAGCTGCAGGAACTGTCCTGTTGGCAGCTGCAACACGGGCCTGCAGTGGCGGCCCGTGCACCGGGTTTCCTTTTGACTCTCCTTTTTTCCTGCAGAGTCCATTGATCCTGGCCATGGAGTAGTGTAAATTTGTAAGTTAAGGTGTTAAGTTGTATTGTAAATATGAGTGCGCCCCGGCATGTAGTGTTAGCGCCGGCAATTTTATTTAAGTCGTCTGTGTGAGTGAGTTTGTTTAGTTAGTTACTCAGCCCTCAGGTTATTTATTTTGGGGACACGAATACCATGAATGTCGCACTCAGGGATCCGTAGGTAAAAACTACTAGGGGAGAACTACACATGATGGCACACGATAATTTGACGACTCGGACGAGTCTGTAAAAGGGAGGGGTAGTGTTACGGCTCTGGAAATTCGCAAACACCATAAAGGTCCGTAGGTGAGATATATTTTTAAGTACATGTGTAGTTAGCCCAAACCCATTGTATAGAGGGAATTAATGTGATTCATTCGGCTGCGATCCTTTGAGTTAGCGTTTTTCTTCTACCTTTGTTTTGAGCCACCCACGCCAACAACAACAACAACGCCAGCAGCAAAAACCTACCTTCACCACTCGCTACCGCAAACCTCACATCACCGCCATTCCAAACAGCACCATGGCCATCGAACACCGCCGAAAACCCTCCACCACCTCTCCTACGGCCATTCCCGCACCACCTGTGGACGCCGAACTGTCTCAGCGAGACACGCGAGACGCGAGAGGCAGATGGCGGGTTTTTTTCCGAGGAGAATTCGGATCAGGAATGATACACGCCCACATCTGATCCACCCAATCAGGAAGCGCGGGGCGGCTTGGCCCCGCCTCCAGACGCCCTGACGAAAATCGGCATATGCAAATTTGAGGATCAGGAATGATACACGCCCCCTTTTTCTCCGTCCAATCGGCGAGCGTGGCTCGCCCCTGAGGTCGTTTGGATCCGAGAATTTGCATATGTGGGTTCCCGAAGCCGATAAAAAGGCGAGCGCAGTCAGTATCGAAGCAGTATCGAGGAGTGTCGGTGGAGCAGCAGATCGGTGAGGAAGTCAGTTGGGCTGGGTCGTTGGAGACGGAGCTCGAGGAGATCGGTGAGGCGAGATCGGTGGGCAGACGGCTGCGGAGGCGAACGGCTGAGGTGGACCTGGAGGCTCGCGTCGCGGGATTCAAGCAAGCCAGCCATACTCCCTCCCCAGAGCATCAACAATTCCCCTTTTCCCCCGCGCTGAGAGAGTGCGACAAGGGGCCCCGTTCCCACCCACACCAGCAGGTGCCCACGGAACCGCCGTGCAGCGACATTCTGCGGCTCGCCACGAGGGCGCGGGTAGGACCCTTCGGTCTCGTGGGCCTGGCCGCTCATCCAGGTTCCACGCGCATTAGGCCCAGGCCCAGTCTGACTCCCTTGCCTTTGAGGGGGTCTTTTCTTTGCTTCGGTGTGAATGCGTGTTTGGCGCCGTGTCTTGTAAGGTAGTAACTGTATAAGTGTCCGTGTGTGTTGTAGTCGGTTTTAACTCCTTTTATATGTGCATTTCTTTGTTCTATGTGATATATGTGCAATCGCTTATTGTGATGTAAATACATGCTGTTTGCTTTACGTGTGCTATAGGTGTGATCCGTGTGCCACGGAATAAATGTGCATTGTGTGAACTGTTTTCCCGTTCGCTTCGTTCTTTCTTTAGTTGAACCTCCATCCTGCTTCACGTAAAGGGTTCAGTGGGTGCAAAACGGCCGGTAAATAAATCTGAACCGTCGAGGTCGACGATAACACCGCTCGTTATCCCGATAGTACGGAACGGCCCGCCCAAGCGGCTCGTGTCGGAGTCGACCTGCGGCGAGGTACGATCGCCCGGTTTACCATCCGCGTGTGGTACTTAAGTAGGTCGAATTGGCGAACAACCCTATCCTACGCGGTGGCCGATTGGCACGATTGTGTAGGTCGAAAGCCCACCCGTGACTGATCCCGGCGTTAGCCGGGAGGTCACGACTGAATTGTCCGTCCGGTGGGCGAGGCGGTGCGGTTCGAGTCGCGTGGCCGACGCACGCCGACGGGCGCGAATTCGCAACAATATAATATATATAATATATATTATATATATATATATATATATATATATATATATATAATATATATTATATATATATAATATATATATATATATATATATATATATATATATATTATATTATTATATTATATATACCAAGTTTCAGAAGTTTCGATGAAAACTGTAGGCTAGCTGAAACAAAAAAGTCCACAAGAACAACAACGTAAGACTTAGAGATCCTCCACGAGGATCTAAAAAAAAGCAAAACTTACATAGATCAGGAAATTAACATGATTATTTTGCTTTAATTTTG
The DNA here is from genome assembly GCA_035128595.1 of Eptatretus atami. NCBI lineage: Eukaryota > Metazoa > Chordata > Myxini > Myxiniformes > Myxinidae > Eptatretus > Eptatretus atami. The sequence goes on from CM068964.1 coordinate 86,400,784, forward strand.
CATCATTGAGTGTCTTAAAATGTACAAAGTTGAGGTTAAAATCCCAACCTTTCCCTTCCTTGGTCACTGAGCTCCATCACACTACAGATCCTTTCCATCCTACTGCCTTTTTTATTCTGTCCATTTTGGCAACCATGCTAACAAGACGAACGGAGATCGTGCTCAGAAACGCAAAACAAGAGTTTAAAAGGCTTTTTTGCCCTTTTTCTTTTTTGTCCATGTCCTTTTTCTCTCGACTTCATGGGGTAAGTTGTTCTATGAATTCTCTAGTTTGTTCTGTACAATGTACATTTTGATATCCAAGTAAAAATACAAAATTAGTCCAACATTGACTTGAAAAAATGTAAATTTAGATTATCTTTTTGTAATTTGGGGAATCTAAAATATCAGTTTGTTTTCTTTACACTTTCTACTGTCTTCATATGGAAGCCTCCTGTGGCCATACCATTTGATATTTTTGATGTTGTCTGTTGTTATGGATGGAAGAGATGTCTAAAAATACTGTTACATATATGTACCACAACCACTAGCTTCAACAACAAAGGGTTCCCAATAGGGCATTATCACGATATCTCTGGTCGGGCCAGTCTTTGGACTGCCACTGGTAACATGTAACCCAGTGCTACCTGCACCAAATGCACAGGCATACAAGGCCTGGCATAGTAGTAGAGTTCCCACAATAGGGTCCCGTGACCGTTTGTCCGGGACCAAGGTTTGAAGGTTGATTTTAGTCAATTTGAGGGTGCTGTTTAAAATGAGCTGGGGTGAACCTCGTGAAAATGTGGGCTAACTCGGCCAGATGCGAAAATTTCAAAATGGCGCATGCTACTTCCAGTATATCAAAAATTGCATATCTTGGTTCTACATGTCTGATTTTTATGATTTTTGGGTCAAAATATATGTTTTCAAGGTCAAGGATGTCATATATTACCATTCCAGATTGTTATATTTAAGGGTTAAGTCACAAAATAAGAAATATAACTTTTCGGGGCCAAATCCAAGATTTCGTCGAGTAACATCTTGAAATAATAAAAAATCAATTTTCTTCTCATAATATTATTGGCAGTGAATTTTTCATGCAAGTAAATGTTTGTTTATATGTGGGAGTGCACAACAAATTGAGACAAGAAGAGAAGGACGCAATCATTGTCTTTATTCAGAACATGATGTGTACATAATATCAATTTCTCAACTTTTACACTGTTCAGGTAGGTTATACCATTCTTTTGTATGTCCCTCCTGTACTTTATCTAGAACAGTAATATGATGAAAGAATATCAACATTCCTTCATTTTGTCTGTAGAGCAACAGTGTTTCAATGGAAAAATGAAATGAAACATGAATTATCTGAATTCCCGGCAATTGACGCTTTCGTAAGTATCTTGTAATTGCATTGACCAAAGTTTGATGTACTGTCCAAACTGTCTTTTATCTAAGACAGTCATAATAAAATAATATTAACATCTCTTATATTTTGACTGTGGCAATGTTTACAGTTGTAAATTAAATGAAATGAAATCTCATTGAAACACATACATGTAATCCTTCAGTCACTATCTGAGTCGCTGGCTCCAGAGTCACAAACTTCATCATTACTTTCAGCCTCATCATCGTGCAACAATGTCTGTTCTTGTTCAACCAAGTCATGTAAACTTCTTGGGAGTGCATCATGGGTATACCTCACTGACACACATCTACCGTCTTTCATTGTCCATCCAGTGTTGGTGGATTGGGGTGCATCCGGCTTGTCATAGTTTAGTTGAATGTAAACTTGGTAGTTAACTCGCGTCACATGCAGTTTGTGAGAATCTGGATCTGGTGGGATGCGGGACGTGGACTTGTTTTTCATCTGACCCCACTTCCGTGCTCTGGCTTCACCTAACGTTTTACTGATTGTGTCATTATAGATGTGTCTAATAGTGAATGGCCATTTGCTGAAGCCTCTTTGTGTCACTGGAAGTGTTTTGCCAACATCTTTCAAAAGATTGCGTGCCTCCTGAGTTCCTGTTCCTTTTTCATAAACTGTGTTTTCCCATGCCATATAATAGAAGCCAGATGTTGTATCAGATCCACTATGGATGTAATGGGATTAATATTTCAGCTACATCATCAGAGCAAAGGTCTCTGCAGCTGATGATTTTGTCTTTCCGTTATAGCAAGGGTGCCCTCCAGTTGATGTGCAACATATCCAGAAAGAATCACTACATCTGTGTCCTCGGCATCAATCACGACTGTCTCCATTTTTACTGCTTTTCGGACTTGCGAATAGATGAAGAACAGCATTGTTCCGCCTCAATGTGACTACATTCGAATTCTTCCATCCTTCTCCGGAGGAGATGTTCCAACAATTTTTCCTGATGGAGTACACAAAGTCAATTTCTCTATATTCTTTACAAGCTTGGTGAACTCATCCTTTAGAAACTTTTGCAGCCTTTGTTTGTTTCCCTGATTGCTGAACAGCACCTGGAAGTTCTTTGTGGCAGGAAACCTATCTGATGTTTTCATGTACACATTTCTGGACCCATCTCTATATGCTGTCGTGGATTTACGACGCTCATGCTCACTGTCTTTGATGGAATTTCCACACCATAGGCATCATTTACAAAAACAATCTGGCTTGCATTTGGATGCCTTCTGCGAATAACGGAAAAAGTTTCAGCATAATCTCCCCACGTGAGGGCAGACCCATCATCTTTCTCACGATCTTCTGCAGTTGGGTCGCAAATCTCCACAGGAAACCCATATCGCTAGGGCAATGTACTGATCGGAAAAGGTTCGACAGGCTGCATGTTTAATTTCTCAACTAACTTTGATTTTTGCACTTTCTTCATGGTACTGTTGATGTTAAATATGGGTAAACACTCATCTGTCACGCGAAATCCATCACCTTGTGCGAGAGTAAACTTCTCTTCACCAGATTCTGCCAGCCAAATTAACGATGCCATTGCTCTTTTCCATAGCATCTGTTTGTCACTTTGCCTGAGACTGAATCCCTAGTTACAGGAGGTTTGCTGAAAGTGTATCTTGAACATCTGTGTATAGTAGCATCAAATGGTGTTTCTGTGAAAACATTCGTTCTCTGAAGAATTGAGTCACTCTTGTTTCACCATCTTCGTAGCACTTTCAAATCACGTACCAGGTCACCTGAGGCGACAACACCGGATACCAGAGCTCTCAGTTGTGGTTTATCCAAGTCAAATGGGTCACAGTCAAACTCGGTGATGCAACTGTCTAGGTCTTGGACAACCTGTTCGTCAATCTTCAGACGATTGGGGTATTCTCAATATGCTTCAGAGCAGAGGTCTTCATCTGTGCCAGTGTGTGTAAGAGCTGCCCTTACTCTGTTGACTGAGTTCAGGTTCCTTGTATAGTTAACAGCATCTTCTCATTCCGCAGAATTTTCAGCCATCCAGCCTTCATCTTTGAACCTTTGTTCATTGTCATTTCAATCCAGAGGTCTAGAGGCAAACACGAATATGGCCTGCCAGTCATTGATTGTGCAAACAATCCATCTCGTAGGTATCTGGCCTTTCCTCCGAAGACACTTACTTCAAGCCAGAATTCCACACCAGCGAGCATACCGGTCATTGTCGTAGACATGGAGCCATGGGATCATCATTCGCAATGAAGCTTTATTCATCCCAGTTCCTTGTTTTCACTGCATGGATATTCAGCATCAGAACTTCTACCATGGACATGAAACTCAACCAATACCTAACCATGGAACTGTTAGATGACTCGGCGCTCTGGAACACTTGTTCCACGAAGGACACAATATCTGGGTGAGATTCCAACTCTGAGTAGACTTCCTGCTTTTGCTCTGGAGTTGTGGAGGATTCCTGAAGTATGACAATCTTCTCCTTTGTATTTTCAGACAGGGACACCCCATCCTGCATGCCTTCTCTGATCATCCGTCGACTCAGAGCTTCATACATCAACCGAAGACATCTGATGTTACGTTTGTAGTGTTCCACGTAGTGCCTTCTCTACTGAACCTTCAGCAATGGCCTGTGCAGCAACCAGATAGTCAGACAAAACCAGAACCATCAAACCGTTATAAATAGGCACATGAATAGCACTGTGTGTGAAAGGCCCAAGAAATGGCACAATGTCTTTGAAGGTTCAGGATTTTCATTACTCAGTTGCACCATAAGTGCATAAACTGGTTGATCACCAACTAGCAAAAGAAAGGGCATTCTTTTTTTCTCAGCTGCAGCAACCATCCTGCACATCACTTCGGACTACAGATTTGCGTGGAGCTAGGAAATGTTAAGAAATAGTATGGATTGCTCTTTTTCACATGTTGCTGCACAGTAACCTGAAACCCACCAAATGCACCAGTTATTGTTCATCAGCAGGCATGTTTGCTTGGTCATCTGCACGACGCACCAAAGCATGGATAACACCCCTCTGTCTCTGTACATCTGTGTTCTGACAACTAATATCAATCTCTGGACGAGGAGCTGGTTGTCCACGTTTCACTGTTTTATAGGGCTGAACAACATGTTGCTCAGGCAACAACGTTTCAGGTCTCTGAACTTGTGGGCAGTGTCGCATGTCTCTTTCTGCATCTGGTAGAGTTACTTCCAGGTTCTGAGTTGCACAAACATAACATTGGTGTGTGACGTATCAGCGCCTGTCAGTGTGTCTTCACAGAAGTCGTCATTGTCAAGAATGCCAATTCCAGGAATATTCTCTGCAAGCTCTACTGGACATATCATTTTTTTCAATCATGCTTTGCCCATGAATCATAGAGTTGAAGAACATATATAGCTGATTCCGAGGGAGAACTTTTTGAGGATGTCCAGAATCTCTCGACTTCGGGTCAGTCCATGCAGTGTCACTGACACTGTGTTTGAAATGCAGAGCTTCCTGTGATGTATGACAAAAGCAGCGAGGCAAATGCATGAACCACAGGATCTCTGCTGCTTTCTTCAAAGTTCCTTCTGTGGGTTTTCAACCATGTCAGAAACTTCAAAAGCATGTCATTTGGGGCCTGTGGTGTCTCCAATTCCTCGACACTTGGTGGCCATGCCATTTCAGGAATACTAGCAAGAATCTTCATGCGTCTAGCAACATTGTTGAGCAGCTGATCATCACTGACACCCAATGAATAAATGCTGCTTCAGTGTACTGCCACCAGCTGATGTATCATATACTAGTGTACTTTCATTTTTCTGATCGTATGAAAGCCAATGTTTTCACCAAATTATTCTGAAGATTTCCTTGATGTTGCTTGACTTCTTGCCACTGGGTCAAAACCAAAGTTTCTCAGTAAGGCCTTATAATCAGACAGCAGGCTCTGTAGAGTTCGCAACTCATGCTCTTCGAACACAACCAAGCGTACATGTTTGAAAGAACATCTCTCGTACTTCAGAAAGACGAATATCTTGTACATGGAGCTGACCATCTTCACTGCTTTTTGATGGCGACACATACTTCTTCCAGCAGACCGGTGATAGCGGATTTCTGCTGCAAAGGGATCTGGTATTGCATCTATAATCGTTAAGATGCAATCACGCATCCTGATGTCTTGGAGGTACACTGTATGTGCCTTGAATGCATACCAGCATCCATCGTTTGCATAATATGCCATCTGTCCCTGGTGGGGTGTTTTTCATCTTCCGCTTCATGCACCATACGCAAAGTTTTTGTCATGTATCACCCCACTTGCTGCTCAGATAGTCTCTGGGTCGTTCCACAGAACAGCTAGCAGAACAGCTACTTTCTTCTTGGAGTATCTCCTCAGCTGCCAAACTTTTGTCTCGTCTCTTTATTGCCAGCTGTATATGACGTTACTAGAAAATGTAATCTTGCAAATTTTATGAAAGAACATGTTTGTGGTCCAGCATCCCAATTCACGTGTCGTATACTGTTCCAAACCTATCTAGATGATGCCATTGCTGTGCTAAAGTCTTCAGATTGTCCCATGATTTAGGGTAGTATGGATTTGTTTTCATCGCAATGCTCACCACAGAGGATGCACTTGTGGCTTTCTTCACTCTCCTCACGTCTCCTTTTTTTACCTTTTCCCTTGGACGACATGGCTATGACTCATTCAAGGATCTCTGTAATAAATGAAAAGTGTGTTAAAACATAGTAACATTTCAGTTTACTTAAAACCTATGCATCTTAACTATTCAGGGTGTCTTCCTGGTCTTCTTCGTTGCAGTCAGCTTGCGCCGTCTAGGATTTTTCTGCAAAAATGATTAAAAAAGCATTTTTTTAATTCTAATTCTTACACTTAACAAGATATTATGCTGATAAATGAAATATTTGACCTTAAAACATATGTTAGACCCAAAAATCATAAAAATCGGACATGTAGAACCAAAGATATGCAATTTTTTAATATGAAGCCGGTGCGGCCATTTTGATTTTCGCGTCTGGACAAGGAAGCCCACATTTCACGAGGTTCACCCCAGCTCATTTTAATCGGCACCTTCAAATTGACTTAAATCAACCTTCAAACCTTGGCCCCGGAAAAACGGTCACGGGACCCTATTGTGGGAACTCTACTATAGTGTAATACACAGCTTCTCCCAGGCAAGTCAACCCCACCTTCTCGTTGGCATAAGCTGTTTTCACAGATGGGGCTCTGGCTGTGGGCGGGTTACTGGCACCCTAACAAAACACTTGGTTGTCCAACTGCCTTGCAGACTAGGCTTTTGAGCCAAAGGCTAAGGGTGAGGTCCCTGACAGAAACCTCTGGAGCAGCACCTGCCCGATAAGACACGCAGCATGACCTACCGGTGTGTGGATATATCATACTGCCTGTCTTAACGGTGCTCCAGCTATGGGTGAAATAGCAACCAAGACCCGCAACGGCAGACCAGGCAGATGGGGACCGTGATGTCCTTCAACGGCTGTGATGGCGGATGTGGGCTGCAGCTCTTCACACAAACCAGTCATCTCGACCATGTAGACCAGGCAGATGGGGACCGTGGTGGTTGTGAGTCCATTTAGCTGTGACACCTCAATACATTTTGAGAAGTAGTCCACTAGAATGAGATAGTCTTTTCCACCAAAGTGAAATATATCAGCACCCGGCTTCTGCCATGGGCGGTCAGGGACGCTGTGCGGGATGAGTGGCTCTTTCTGATTGGCAGGCTGAAATCTGGTGCAGACCCCACACTCAGTTCTGGTCTCCACATGGAGGCGTTTTGGTGTCGACTACATAGAAGTCGAAGTGCCCCGTTGACAACCCAGCAGTGCATTGTAGCTTGGCCACTCCATGATGAGGGATGGTGCCCCCACTGTAGCTTTTCAATAGGATCATTGAGTTAATAGTCTTAACTGGCTTTTCCATGGAATCGAATATTCTGCAAGGGAGTATCATTACCTGTGCTCCAGTCAACCTTTACCTTCACCCTATGCCCATTGATGTTAATGTTCGCAAACTAAGAGACGTCTGGCTTCATGACCTGCATGTCTCCTACCAGCAGTGTAGACACGCCATCAATGTACAAGTCCCTAAGAGACGGCAGTTCGGTCGATGCCGTGCTTGTTGCCAATGCATGAACATGCTTGGATTGTCGGCAGACCTCTGCAAAATGGTTTTACTTAGTACAGTTCCTGCAGCATTTCCCAAAGGCAGGGCATTGGCGAGATTGATGAATATGCCCGCAGTTCCCACAATTTTGGGTGTCCTTATTGCTCTTGGTCGACCCAGGCTTAGGTGCAAAGGGACCCTTGCCAGCAGACTTGAGACTGCGGCACCCTTGGCGGTGAATCAAGTCAATGTCTTGGGAGAGTTCGGTAGAAGCGGCCTATGTGGGAGTCGACGTCATGGCCCTGGCATGCAATCTACTCGATTCAGCAGCCAAACAGAGTTATCGTTTTTTCGAAAGTCAGTCCCGGTTCACGTAAGAGACGCTCTTTTAAGGCGAGGTTGCACATGGAAAAAATGATTTTATCCCTGATCATGTTATCGGTCTTGGCGAATTTGCATGCCTTTGCCATGATGACATGGCTAATAGTGATTAGTGATGACAAATCACTACCCCTCACAAAACTTCCCTGACAAACTTGTCCAAGAATGATTCAAATGACTGACCTTCAGACTTGGCAAATTCCCAGAACTTGAATCGCTCATGGACAAGGTTCTTCCACTGGTTGCAGTACGTGTTGAATGCCTCTGACAGTTTCAAATATCTTTGAAGCAACCGCTGACTCAAACGGGAGGTTCTCGTTTACATCCACAGCATCTGGCCTAGCACAGTTCAGCAAGATGGCGACCTTTCGACTGTTGCTCGTCGACTCGAGGCCAGCAGCCTCAAGATACCAGTCAAGGTCCTTACTTCAGCGTCGCCAGTTCTCAGCTATATTCCCATCCAGCCGGAGATAACCAGGCAGTTTAAATTCCATCACCGTTGATGAAGAAAATCCCGAAAGAGGTGTTGGTTTGTATCCCACTTCTGACACCATTTAATGACAACGGACACGATGGGATCACTTTGCCTGGACCAACTGCCGGATTTATTAGCGCATGTGCACAAATACGTACAGGCCAGATGAATACAGCCAATCAAGCAAGCATATAATTCAACAATATCATTACAGGCCTTATGTCAAATTCATTGTGGCCTACCCCATTCAGGCTTCATTCATGCTGCTAGGGCTGCCTTTCCCATGACGTCATTTTTTGGATCCTCGTGGAGGATCTCTAAGTCTTACTCACGTTGTTGTTCTTCATCTTCTTCTTGTGGACTTTTTTGTTTCACAGCCTACAGTTTTCATCAAAACTTCCTGAAACTTGGCATATATCTGTAAAAATACCCTGCGCAGACAGTAACCATCTCCGATTTTGAAAATTCCTCCGAGAAAAAAAAGTTATGACGTCAAAATATCTCTGCTAATGGAAATCGCCTAAAAATTATCTCCGAAACTAGGCAAGCTTTTTGAATTCTGTTTGCGGGAATCGAACAGGGCATTAGCAGAGATGAATTACCGCACATATGATGCATCACGATGACGCCATATCAATTTTTATGACGTCATTCCTATTTTTTTGACATTTTTTGTTTCACAACCCAGAGTTTTCATCGGATCTTCGTGAAGCTTGCCATGTATATGCAGAAAGCCCACGCGCAGGCAGTAACCATCTCCGATTTTGGAAATTCTTCCGAGAAAAAAAGTTGACGTCATAATATCGCCGCTAATGGAAATCGCTTATACCATTATCTCCGAAACTAGGCAAGCTGTTTGAATTTTGTTTGCGGGAATCAAGCTGGGCATTAGCACAGATAATTTATCGCAAACCTGATACATCACAATGACGTCATATTCGTTTTTATGACGTCATCATTAAGAGGACGAAGAACTTAGCTCATTTGAGCTTGTTTTTTTTTTAAAGCTGCAATTGACGTTTGCTGTCTTTTCTTTTTTTCTTTCTTTCTTGTATGCACCATACACACTATATATAGAGAAAGATTATTTTTTCTAATGTCGGATCGAAATACAGCAATGTAATGATGATGACGTAGTCAATTTTCATTGGTTCATTTCCTGTGCTTCATCACGTGACGTTTTGTGACATGAATGTAACGGATAAGTGGAATCACATCCGATCCACGTGATACAGCCTAACACCATGATCCGGATCCGGCAAACGACATCAAGGTGGTCCAAAGCATAGATTCAAGGATGTGATTAAAGAACATCTGAAAGTGACTAATATCTACAATACGTCTTGGGAGGATATCACCCGTGACAGAGCAAAATGGAGAGCAGCAGCACAGAGTGGTGTGGGAACAGCTGAAATCAATTGTGTAAATGACCTGAAGGAGAAGCATGTTCGAAGGAAGGAACCAGTGCACATCGCCACAAATGAAAGAGATGCCACATGGATCTGCCGGGTGTACCAAGAGAGTGTGTAGATCAAGGATAGGGCTTCACTCGTACGAACGTGTGCACAGAGGCCAACACCTCACCTCAACATTTTGACAGCATCGTCGACACTGACGGACAACCATCGTCATCATCGTAGGGGTTCACCATAGGCCGATATAGCTCATGAACTAAAAGTGCCCGTGCTACAGGTGAACAACAATATTGGTCTTGATGGCCATAATCCCTCAGTAAAAAATCCATTTGAATAATTTTAAAAATAGATGTAAAATGTGGTGATGTGCACGTTGTCAAGGAAACGAGACACAGGACAAGCTCGTTTGTCACATCATGCCATATCCACGATGGACTGACACCATTCTGACCATGAGCGTAATCAAACTAAACATCCTCATTCCTTTTTACAACTGCATGGTATTCTTAGAATACTTACCCCTGTGCAGTCTTGAGAAGGACTTGGTGCAAGTCAACTGTTTTTTTAAGGATTTTTTTTCTTTGATCCAAAATGGTGCCAGACCAGTGACCGATGAAGTCACTTTTATTACCTCCGCCACCGAGGGTGAAGGAGGTTATGTTTTCACCCCTTTCTGTCTGTCTGGTTGTCGGTGTATAGGATATCTCAAAAAGTTGTGGACGGATTCGGATGAAATTTTGTGGCCAGGTTGGGTGTGTGACGAGGAAGAATTGATTCGATTTTGGTGAAGATCCGAATCTCGACGCAAGAATTATTTAATTTTTAAAGTGATTCTTCACCATTGAGAGATAGGGCCAAAAATGATATAGTACTGTACAGCATGATATTTAAAAAATGTATTGGGCCTGATATGTTCTCGTGGAGCAGACATTGCGTGGTGGAGGTATGCACTCTACCGAGTGCCCTTCCAGTTCAACTATAATTCCCATGGGTAGTTGGTTTTGCATTGATCGGTTAGGAGTTTCAACAATTGCAGCGAAGTTTTTTTCATACTGACCGGATCAAGCGTTGCACTTGTCGAATTATGATGTCATAACGAAGGCACTGATGACATCATCATGAACACATCTTATTCCCCATGCGGAGTACTTGACAATGAGCCATGTGTAAATTTTTTTCCATGGAGCGGTTTCGGAGATATGGAGGTGCAATTTTTTTGGTTTTTCCAAGATGCCGCGTGTACCACGTGACCTATGACGTCATAATTATGACTAAAAAAATTATACAGGAGGATGCGCACCTATTTGGAAAATTTCATGTCAATAAGACTAATCGTTGCTGAGAAAATGAATTTTTAAAATGTAGACATGTACTGACGCACAGTCGCACACGTACGCGACCGTTCACTTAACCCCGCTTTTCACTTCGCGGGCGCAGGGTAATTACCTTATCTATCCCATATGACCCTCATGAGGTCAGGAATTTATCCCGAGTACTGGAACCCAATGTCTTACCTTTATACAGGTCGACTTTACAGAACATCTTTAATGTCCACGGCCTATATCCAGGTCGACTGGCTTTCCGTCACCGTCTGAGAGACGTTGTGCTCTGCGAGATGCAGCACCCAAATTGGGTGACCCAATGGGATGACAGTTGTTTTGGTTGTCGACTCATATATATATGTCAGGTGACATTTATGAATGTTTTGCAGCTACTTCAGAGAATTGACAACTCAAGTTTCTTGTTTTATTTTAGTTGTTCACGTGGTAATAAAGCAAATGCAACTCCTTGTCAAGTTTGTACATTGTATTGTGGAAATGGCTCCTTGCAGGTTAATAACGCTTCGTATAGAGCAGTTATTTCCTGAATGAATGTCTAGATTAATCATCTCTATTATAATACCAAGCTTGCACACTAAAAACTCGGCTCACCGTCACACGATCCCTATGAAACTGCTGTGGCACTTAGTGGACATGCCGACAATGTTTGGGAAGTCTTGGCGTTCCATAGTACCACTTGCATTTTGCACAATGCGTATTTTTGTCATTCCCCATGTACGGTCTGTCGTCTGCTACCAGCTATGTTGTACTGCTATCCCGTGCATGTGCACGGGTATCGCTAGTGCAGTTATAAGGGTGGTGTTTGGGATGCTTCTTCACTAACTTCAATAACACTAAACTTATGGATTTGTTTTGAACAATGGTTGCCATGGATTGTCACTCCAGGTCCTCGGTTCTGTAACCCCGGATTCTTCTATTACCCATAGTTCACTGCAATATTCAAGATGGATGCTATATGGACTTGAATATATTTAGTCTCAGAATCAACTATGGTCGGCCTAGTATTAGCTGTACTGTAATCATAATTGACCGAGAGAGTTTAAATTTCTGTTGTTTTATGTGTCGTGTTTAGGTATGCATCTGTGTTGTTACAGGTGGTCCTGTTCTTGTTGAATAAAGCCGATGCCGTGTGAGTACAAACGAATCGAGCCAGTTTCTTCGACACTCCCTTCGGCTTATCTCAATGGTTGAAATAATGATTTTATTAAAATTGAAGTACTGTGTATACCTGAACACTGCATGGGGTATCATGTTCTATGAACTCTCTAGTTACCTCCACCACCGAAGGTGGATGGAGGATGTTTTCATCCCTGTCTGTCTGTCTTTATGTCATAAAAATGTTGTGGATGGATTCGGCCAAAACTTGGCGGACAGGTTGGGTGTGTGACAAGGACGAATTGATTCGATTTTGGTGAAGATCCAAATCCAGATCTGAATGCGAGAATATTTTAATTTTAATGTGATTCTTCACCATTGAGAGATAGTGCCAAAAACCATCTCCAGTATCGCACGATATTTCACAAACTTATGAACGGATTATGACAAAACTTTGTGGTTGAGTTTGTTAGATGACAAGAACAAGCCGATTCGATTTTGGTTCAGGTCAGCAGATCCGGTCTATCAGTGGGATACAAAACGTAAAGTGTTCAGCCGAGCAGAGGGTATGCGCTCTACTGAGTGCCATTAGAGAGGGTATTGCATTTGGGTCTGTTTGTTTTTGGATTCGCTATATATGCTAGATATCCCTTATTGTCGGGTTTTCCGTGTGTGTGTGTGTGTGTGTGTATGTGTGTCTGCAACGCGAGGCTCCACAGCACGAACCAGCGAACCGATTTCGATGAAACTTTGCCAACATGTGCAGTATTTGTTGGGAATGTGCGCGTTTGAATTTTGTTGCCTTGCAACCACCCGTTGCTGTGCAGCGGCCGAAAAACCGTGTACAGTATTTTCAATACTTGTCCTTCAGTTTTGAATGTAGAGAAACGAGACTTTGGAATTAAACACGTCGAGATATTTAGAAAATTTCACTCGAGCCGATTTTTGATTGAGGTTTTATTTTTCAAATGGTAGTCCTTCAAAAATAGGGTGTCTATTACCGTCATTTTTTATGAGGGGCTGAGGAAAGTGGGCGGAGCTTAGGGAAAGTGGACGTGGTTGATGAAAATTGGGAGTGGTGTAGGAAAGTGGGCGTGGCTTATGGAAAGTGGGCGTGGCTTATGAAAAATATTG
>CM068964.1:86417398-86428114 GCA_035128595.1 Eptatretus atami
GGTTCATCGATTATGATAGTAAAAAACATTATAGAGATGACCGTCACCCCCGCACGGGGGTAATTTTTATTTATTTACAATGAGTTAAGTGAAATACCTTACAAAAATCCATTGTGATTATGTGGGGCGATTAGTGATTTATTTTGATATTTTGCATCTCAAATTCAATAGAATTATACTAGAAACATATGGTAAAAAAAACCATAGTGCACAGCTCTCACCTGGTATTGTAAAAGCAAAACAGCGTGCTCGGAAGTTGCTCTATTGCCAACAATGAACCAAAATCGAAAGGCAGTGAAATTCCACTACATGTGCAGATTACCCAAAATAAGCTTCTCGGAACTGTCATACACGACACAGAATCCAGATTACCATTCCAACAGGTCGCCATGCGACGCCATTCGAGTTTGATCATAAACAATAGAATTTTGGTTGCCATTATGATCTTCGAAATTTATCGAGGGTATGTGAGCTCAAGGATACGAGAAGGCCCACAACGATTGATGCTGTAAAATCCATCTTTAGTACACAGTATACCTGAGGGTCCTTTGAGTGACAATTGGCATACCATTGTTAGTGTCCAAAGAGATCATAATCCGTTCTGTTTTGATGACAGCATTAACACCAAACTATTCCAGCCCTCGATTTGCTCATGCTAACGGTGATGCTGAAGAGCAGATGCAAACTGTAAACAAAAGTTGTGGAAGAAAGCGGAGGACAAACATCTGGTTTTGTTAGACAACATCTGGCATCACTCCACTAGAAGGACTACACTTGTCCCCTGCATAGGTGTTGATGGGTAGAAGACCACCGTATAAGTGCCTGTAAAGCGCAGCTTACTTGACAAACCCGACAGATTTCATGAGGTTACACGGCATTCTTGACATGGAAAGACCAAGCAAAGACAAGCACCAAATTGGAAAAGACCAGAAATTTTTTTGGCTTCTATTTTTCGCGGATTTTCCAGTTCCTTCCCTAGATTCCCAAATTACCCCTTAGGGGTAAATCCCTCCATGTTGAGAGCCCCCCATATTCTCGGATATCCTAACCAGTCCAACATAAATATCAATTGTAATCAACTGTAAATGTGTAACCGGCTCGATTGGGCTCCTAAACGATCCCGAATTTATCGCTTTGAACTCATTCGGTGGTACGTTGATCGGCTCGTATAAGCAACTCGAGTTGACCTGTTGGTGTTTTCCTTCTGAACCCTCTAGCTCATGATGCAGGGAACCCATGTTCAAATCCCATATATACCGTACATCGTATATGTTCAATTGTCTATGATGTGTCTTTGTAATGCTTATTAAAATGGGTAGTAAGAGGAAACCACCCAGCATAACCCAGGCCCCAACACTGGTTTTGGCAAGCTCTGTCAAGAGTATGACATTTGATGATGATGAATGCAGCCAAGTATTAAAGACTCGTATGTACACCGTCTATATGTGCAGTAAAAATGTCTAATTGATGTATTTGGTCTGATGTGATCTGAATGTGATGTTGTTTGGTCTGAAATGGTCTGTATATCCTCTTCCATTAGCCTAATATTATTTAAATAATTAAATAAGATATTAACAGTTTTGCAAGTCCATGATCATTGCATTTATTTCTGCTAATTCTTTCTTCAAATGAAGTGCGGATACCTCCAGGAGTATAATCACACTGAGAATCACATCCCACCAAGAACCCTCAACCCTGCAAGCTCGGAATTATTTTCCCACCCAGGACTTAACCTTTACCCAAGCCTTTTAACCACCTTCAGCAGAATCCGGCTCAGTGAACTGAGAACGTCCATGGACCGGTATGTGCACCCCAGGAGGACGCAAGGTGAATCTTGGTTTTCTGGAGCATTCCCGACCTCTGCCTGTCTTCGATCCATAGTCGATAATCTATAGCAAGTGGTCTCCAACCAGTTGATCGTGACGACAGGGTCGACGGTCTGAAAGTCGATGTTACAAAAAAGAAATTCATACATTTCATTTATTATTTATATTTCAAAAATTTATCTATCTATAATTCAAGCATCTCAGTGTGGTCTGTCTGTTGGGTGGTCGCTAGACTACCGTTATTCTCAGGTTTTCCGTCTGTCTGTATGTATGTATGGACAGCTTCTGGAGGCCAGAGGAGTCAACCGATTTTGATGAACTTGACTGTAGGTTCATACCAGGATCTAGTTGTATGCTTTTGAGCACCGTTGCTATGGACGCCCGTTGCCTAGCACGGACTTTGAAATTTTTGAAAAATCCTAAAAAAGAAAAATATCGAAAATCAAAAATCGGCTTCCGCGCTTTTATGCGCAATATAATAAACCTCTGTCAAAAAATTTCAGCCCGATCCGTCAAAAACTGTATGACTAGTATTAGTCCATGAGCCAGGGCCAGATATCGGTACCACCTGGGGTGACTAAACACGAATGTACTAAATGTTTATAGAGTGACTGTAATACATTAAGATATGATGCCTTCCCGCACTGAGTAGCTTAGTCTGATTTTGTGATGCAATGGGGTGCTCCCATAAAAACAGATTTTCAGCGTGACGCTCGGTTTTTCTCATTTTCTTTAAAATCAATCACACGATCAACGCGAAACTTTGGACACCTATGTAGAATTTGATTCTCTACCAGAGTTGTTCCTAGGTATTTTTCAAATTTCCTCATATTTTGGGATTTACCCTAAAAAAATTTAATTTTGGGTATTTTCCCATAAATCTGAATAAATCCCTAAATATGGGAGAAATTGGAAAAATATATCCTAACAGCTTTTGTAGCTAATTTGATTCTTCTACAAGAGTTATTCTGATGTTATATTTCAGTTTCCCATATTTTAGGGGTTTATTTCATATTTGGTGATTTTTTTGTGATATTTTGGGGATAATTATTATTGGAAGGGCAAACATATGTAGAATGGTTTCCATGTAAATGTGTTTGTTTGTTTGTTCATGTAATGTTTAATGGTGATATGTTTTTTTGCAGGTGTGTGCTGACTGTCTGACGGCAATGAGCAACCATCAGCGAGAAGAGAGCACGGATCGACTGTATCATCCACTGCTCTGATGATGAACGCGATGCTCTGGTGTCACCACAGGATTTGGACTCCTGGAACACATTGCTCAGGGCTGCATAGATCAGGCAGCATGATCCAGTCTGGAAGCAGCCAAGGCCTTGAAGAAGGAGGAATACACACATACATTATCACCGTAAATGTCGTAGTCTCTTTACAATGAAGAAGTCACTGGATTCTATCCTTGCCAAGGGTGTCAAGATAGAATCAGCAAGCGTCGACCCCAGGAGAGAGGGATCAGGGGATGCCCCTAGTACTAGCAGGTGTATGCCAAAGTATGTCTCTTCTGCGAGAAAGTCAAGCAAGTACATGAAAGCAGCAAGACAAGGGAGCCACTCATCCGTGTGTTGAAGCTACGAGCAGATGAGAAGATTCCGCAGAGCAGCAACAAGGAACTCAACCAGAGAATCCTTGGTTTACTTAGCAGAGACCTATGTTGCTGCAGAGGGTCACTACCACAAGTCGTGCTACAACTCTTCACAAAAGCATGAATTCCCCAGCAGGCACGCCAGGTCTGGTGCAGGTGAAAATCAGGAAGAAAGCGAGGGGAGCACGCTACGAAGAGGCTGAGATAGAAGCCCTCGAGGAACTCTTCTTGTATATAAGGACTGAATTATTTCCCAACCAAGGTACTGGCCTATGATAAACCTCACATCTAGGCTTGAGAGATCGCATATGTCCCGTGGTTATATCCAACTGAAACGAAAGAAACATGTTCGCCGAAAGATTGAACCGAGTTTGGGGAATCACTACGCTTTTCTCCAGATGAAAAGGAAAGCTTCTTATCTATACCACGCAGCCTCTCAATGACGACCTTGCCCACCAAGCACAGAAATGAAAAAGATCTGCAAAGAAGCAAGAGCAGCTAACATCTGAAGATATCTAACCAAAGCCAGGAATGCAGCTGAGAATGAGATCAATAAGCAAGATGTGAGTCAGCCATGGCCTCCCGATACAGATCAGAATGTCTCTTCCTGCAGCAGTCACTAAATTCCTGCACACCCTGCTGACAGGAGAGTCAGCTTCGGTATGAGCTGTTCTGTGCGAGACGTGGAGAGGTGGAGTCAAGTCAACTCCCCCTTGTGAGGACTGCCTCTTCATGCATGCACTACGTGCAAACTACCAGGCCTGCGATCTGGAGGAGAAGTCCTGCAGAGCAGCCATTTGTTGCGAAACCCAACAGACTGCGGCTGGATTGACAGTGAGGACGGCAAGCTTGCTGTCAACTGGATGCGAGGCTCACCAGCACCAGATGCTGTTATGCAGCTAGTGTCCTGCAAGTGTGTGCGGTCATGCGAACTCCCTAAGTGCACTTGCCTCAGCAATGGCCTGAAGTGTACGGACATGGTGCAGGTTACAGACATGCCAGAACAAGGCTATTGAAGAAGAGCCGGTAGCACAACAGTCAGATTCCGAGTCTGACGTAGATGATATTGAGGAGGAGTAATTTGCCATAATAGTAAGTACAAGCCATGGCATGCTTAGTGTGTATTTACAGGGCTACTTGTATAAATGTGAATTACTATATTCATTTTAGTGACATTTAAGCATTCCTGTCCCCAAATTTGACATTTTAAAAATTTTCTGAATTTTCGGTAGGGTGTGTCTATTCAAGAAGTGATAACGACCATTAAGCACCATGTTGCAGGGCTATCATATCAAAACATAATAGAGACATGTAGCAAGCTAAAAACACCTAAGGAATTAGTCACCCCGGGTGATTACCGATATCCCAAAATTCGGGTCTTGGCTCATGGACTATATGCAATTATATAGCGACCACCCATGTCGCCTACGGCTTGTCTGTCTGTGTGTTGTCTGTGACGCTGTTTCTCGACAACCAACTGCTCCGATCTAATTTAACTTGCCAGGTATATTGCTTGGGGACCCTGAGTATGTGCCTTTTCTAGGTTTTGATATTAATTGGACAAGTGGTTCCCAAGTTATGGCCAATTTATTTACCAAACCAATGACAGGACACGGTGCTATGACGTCACGAATTGACGTCACAATTCTTCCTTTTTTTTTTTTTTACACGTACGGCCACGCACGTTACGGTCACGCACTAGTATATTAAAAATTAATATATTAAAAAAAATTTTTTTGAAGCCGACATTCTGTACGGTGGTTGTATTTAAAACTGGTGTCCATGGTTCGTAATGCAAGCTTCTGGAGAGTTAAAAAAGAGAAATGATAAAAATGTCGGCACACAGGCCAATCAGAAATTGTTTGTATTTAAACGAACCAATTATTATAAATTATCCGTCTATGACGCAGTCACTGTGTTGCTGCGACCATCGTACAGTTGCTCATTGCCTGTTGTCCAACCACCGAAACGTGGAAATAAAACTGGGATTTTCATTTTCATTTTTTTCTTCTTCTAAAATTAACTTCCTGAAGTCAAAATGACGAGCGAGGAGCCAGGGCCATCGCAGAAGAGGCAAAAATCCCTAAATTTCCAACAGGAATGGGAAAGTGAATTTCTTTTTACGACTAACAAAGACAGAGAGCATCTGCCTCATTTGCCACCAGAGCGTAGCCTTGAGTAAAAGAGGTAATTTTGAAATGGCATCAAAAAGACAATGCATGCAAATTTCAAAACTTTTTTTCCTTTAACAGCATGATTCGGACAAAGAAAGTTGGGGTTAAAGGTAATTTTGAAAGCTCAACAATCACTCTTTTGAAACCTGTGGTGAAAGGCAAGGCTCGCATAGAGGTGTCTTTTTGCATTAGCCATCTGCCGGTGAAACATAAGAAACCATTCACCAATGCGAAGTTATCAAGGAGGCTGTGACGGTTGCTGCCGACACCTTGTTCAGCCATCAAGACCATGCCACTTGGCGCTTCAACAGTAGCCAGAAGGTGGAATCGTTGGCCGAGGAGCTGTATCTCAGCAAATACACCAAGACTTATCAGACTGTGAAATGTTTCTCACTGCAGTTTGATATCAGTAGACATGACAGATACGGCCCAGAGAATTGTTTTGTTCAAATGGCATTCAAAGACTCCACAAGAGCGAGGATGTCTACAACTAATTCAAAAGTATATGACTGGAACAAAAACATTCCGATCAAGAAACTGGTTTCAATTCAACAACTGATGGGTGCACCGGAAATGCTGGGTGTCAATACAGGCTTTATTGCACTTTGCAGAATTATCCTGAATTCCCTCCTTTGTCAATTACCACTGTGTTATCCACCAACAAGCACTAGCAAGCAAGGTTATGGACTTTTCTCATGTAATGACCGTTGTTGTCAAGTCGTCACTCGTTCGTGCCGAAGGCTCTGCAACATTGCTCTTCAACGGTACTTGATGATTTTGATGGCACCTATGGTGAGCTAATCCTTCTTGCAGACGTGAGGTGGTTAAGTCAAGGAAAAAGTCCTCCAGAGATTTTAGATCTGATCCCTGAAATTGTGACCTTTCTTAAATCAAGAAATGAGGTGTACAGCAAGCTGTGAGATAATGCATGGTTGCTAGACTTAGGGTTTCTTATGGACATAACAGCAAAATTGAAGGAGCTGAATCACGAACTGCAGGTGAGGGACAGACTTGACACACATGATCAGTGCAGTGAATGCATTAAAGTTGAAACTCGGCCTGGGTCCTCTCAATTAAAGAACAACCTGACAGAGCAATTCCCAAATCTGAAGGAAATCCTACAAAACATCAAAGAGAAAGGGTTCCATCAAAAAAAAACTTCTGTGACCATCTGAACAGATTGGAAAAGGAATTAAACAAACAATTTCAGGAGGTAGACAAGATAGAACAAATCATTACGTTTGTCTCAAATCCTTTTCTTCAAGTGGACATTGAGGAACTTGACAGCAAAATTTTCAGTAGGTGTATGAACAAAGTCGTAGACTTGACATGGATATAATCACATGCAAAATGACATAGAGCTGAAAGCTAGGTCAAGGGACAAAAGACTTCTGGGGACTCATAAACAGAGAGAAGTACCCTCTTCTGACTCCTGTGCACTCAAGGTGACCTAACTTAGGTTCCACATACCTCTATGTGAGATGGCTTTTTCCCAGTGAAAAAGTCCAACTATCCCACTCATCTCACAGATGCCCATCTGATGACTGTAATGAGACTGGCCATCTCAAACTATGACCAGACGTCAAAGCACTCACAGGTCGTGTGCAAGCACAGGTGTCACAATGAAGATTAGGTGAGTGTTATGCATATTAGCGTACATCTTTTTAGGGTTTTCATAAAGTATAATTTTTAAGGATAGATCTTGTGTTGTGTTTAGGTTCTAAAATGATCTTGTGTTTCTAAAGGTTTGGAGGACACTGCTCTATAGTATAGTACAGTATAGTCTAAACTATAAGAAAGCCAATTGTCTGTGTATCTGTCTGTATGCCTGGTGTTCGCTTAATGGTTAGAGTGGTGAGCTTGGGATCCTATGATTCTGAATTCAAATTCCCCTTGGCTATTGACTTAATACTAGGTGGGTTGACTCTGCCTGTCTCCTTCTGAGGTTGACAAAATGAGTGCCAGCTTGCTGGTATCCTGTGTTAGAGTGGCAACCTGTCCAGGATTGTGCCCAGTAGCCAAGGAGATAGGCAGCACCAACGCTCTGCACAGAGTATGTCTCAATGGATGGAATGGATGGATCTGTGTTGTATCTGTCTGTTTGTTGCCATTTTTCTCAGAGATGGCTGCACAGATCTTCATCAACTTTCAGAGGTTCATCAGTGATGTAGAGAATGTTTTAGGCAAAAAAAAAACAAAAAAAACCCAGAAATTGAAAGGGGGAAAAAACAAAAACCTGGATTTTGCTGAAGCCATTGTAGTTATGTGAAAGTAATATTAAATGATCCCCAACCCCATTAGTTAGTAGGTGTAGGGAAGTGTTTTAGGCCCCCACCAAAAAATTAGATTTTTACAAAATGCCAACAGGATAAGAACAGCACCAGGCATGTTGAGTACTCCTGCTAGGTGTACATAAAAACAAAAACCAGAAAAAACCGCATTATTGTTTCTTAGTTTAACAATAATTACGCAATCTACAACCTATCATCACGAATGTGCCCCAGGTCGTTAGATCTCCTCCTCCATTTCAATTGGAGACCCCATGAAGCCAGTAGTTGTGGACTGAGAGACACAAGAGATGAGCGTAGTTTGTTTACATTCTCATCTCTCGGCTATCTGGTCCTGGAATTGTTTCTACTGTGGAGTTCGTATATAAACTCAGGTATCATATATTATCAACTTCAGAATCTATGCCAACGATATTTTTTCACTGTTTCACCTTATTAACATGTGAATGAATGAAATAAAACTTCTTGCCAAGTTTGCAGAGGTCTGTTTCACATCTATATGCACTGTATTAGTAATAGGTGTCCACAACCATCCTTAATCTTGTTGTGGAACATCGGCCGAGGCCCTCTTTTTGTTTCTTTTTTTTTTCTTCCACCCTCACTTTTTCACCTTCATTCGTTTTTAGCTCACCTGGACTTCAGTCAAATGAGCTTATGCAGTCGAGCAGTGTCCGTAGTGAGTGAGTTAGTGAGTGAGTCAGTCAGTCCGTAAACACTTCAGTCACTATCACTTGAACGAAGCACACAATTTTGTTGAAACTGGCCACAAGCTTCATATATGATGCCTAACAAGGGTTTATTGACCACATTAAAATCTGTGCTCATTAAGGGGGGTTACGGGGTTTTTTTTGACCCCCCCCAAATTTTTTTTAGGTATTTGCTCTCTTCTCAAAATTGCACACGTGGTTTTGTATGAAAACTTGACCACAACCTTTTCACGCCACGATGTACCGAAGTTTGTTCACGACATTTAAAAATCAGGGTCTTGGGTGGTTTTGACCCCCCAAAATAGGTATTTGCTCTCTTCTCCGAAATACACACAATTTTAATGAAACCTGATCACAACATCATTACCGATGATGTACAAAAGTTTGTTCACGGCAATAAAAAAATTCAGGGTCCAAGGGGTCTGCGGGTGGTTTGAATGACTGTTGCTCCTTGTACCTGTGCGTTGCTCACACAGGTGCGTTTCAGGACCCACTGTCCTATTTTTACAGCGCGGCGACATCACGCTGTTATATAATTGGCTATTCTGTCCTGTGTCTTCTGTCACGTCTTCTGTCACACTTATGGCCACGTACGTCCCTTTGATCTGAGGGCTATAAATAGAAATTTGTCCAATGTCACAACTCTTCCATCATGCATGCTAATTCACCGTGTCTACATTTAAATTTTATAACTGCAAAAATTGTTTATCATTCTTAACCTCGACTTTTACTGCCCCTAGCGCGCCGATATCGAAGTATTCGCTTCTTGTTTAATTTGTTTTCTCTGCAACCACTTGAGCGATTGACACAAAATTTTCACAGCGGGGCACCTACCCATGGATAATTTTTTTTTAAAACAAAGTTACATGATGATTGGATGGAAAATGCAGCCGGCATTCCAAAAAGGCTGTTTTCTGTAGGCATTGGTTGCAGGGTGTTTCACGTATCAGGAATGAATGGCCTCGGCCGAATAATAGGCAAATGCTGTGGTGTCTTGTCCACCCTGAAACATGGAAACGCTCCTAGGAGAGAAAGAATTATTGAGTTGTTGCTTCAAATTAAAAAAGTTGCTTCAAATTAATCAAACCTATGGGAAGATTATAATTTTTAAGCAGTGAAACCGCTTCATATTGGCTCTTGTCCTTCCATCCGTCCATCTGTCTGGCAAAAATGAAGAAGAAGAACCCTTATAATCCACCATGTTTAATTCTAAAGGGTAATTCTAATGGGTTTTGTTTCGTTTTTAGGCTTTACATATTTCTATAATATGGAATAGGCAAAGCCTAGAAGCGAACGTAGAATTATTCTTACATTCGCTTCTGACTTTACCTATAACTTGTTGACAACTGTATACGCACTTTCCGGTTACTTCGGCCTGGATTCGGGATCAGCGGATGATCATTCGGATTCATTCGGTGATCATTTAATCACGATTAAAAATTATTTTTTGATTGATGCGGAGATATCTTTATTAAATCAGTGGAGGAAATATACACCATGTCTGATATATTTGGGTCTTCATGTCTCCGACGATGCCTTTATCTCCCGGCATGCATCATTCCCATGACAAAAACCGGAAACAAAAAAAAACCAGAAGCAAAAAAAAAAAACCGGAAGCAAAAGGGTCATAGCCAACGACACGGATTCACAATTGGCAGGGTATTGTGTTGTTTTTGTTGTTTCTATTCTCTCATGTGCACGCGTCAAGTAATATTCACAAGATAGAAATAAAACCCAATCGTGTTTATACACCGCACAGCGTTTAAAACAACCGGAAGCAAAAGGTCATAGCTAACGACACGGATTCCAAATAGCCAGGGGTATTGTGTTGTTGTTGTTGTTTCCTATTCTCTCACGTGCACGCGTTAAGTATGAAGCTCACTGCGTTCGCTATTAAAAATGTCAACTGAACTGCTTCCTATGGACATGGGAGCGATTTTTTTCAATCAGGCAAATAAATGAACCAGGCAGTGTATAGGCAACAGACCGCTGCCTCGATAGCTCCTGAAAAAAAACACATCTTTGCTGTTAAGAAATAAAGCTTGGCCCCATTTTTGAGTGCTTAAACCAGCAAAAAAATAAAAGGTTTCCTGTTTATATATATATATATGTCATGATAAT
>CM068964.1:86428139-86439156 GCA_035128595.1 Eptatretus atami
TTTTTTGCTGGTTTAAGCACTCAAAAATGGGGCCAAGCTTATATATTTCTTAACAGCAAAGATGTGTTTTTTTCAGGAGCTATCGAGGCAGCGGTCTGTTGCCTATACACTGCCTGGGTTCATTTATTTGCCTGATTGAAAAAAATCGCTCCCATGTCCATAGGAAGCAGTTCAGTTTGACATTTTTAATAGCGAACGCAGTGAGCTTCATACTTAACGCGTGCACGTGAGAGAATAGGAAACAACAACAACAACACAATACCCCTGGCTATTTGGAATCCGTGTCGTTAGCTATGACCTTTTGCTTCCGGTTGTTTTTAAACGCTGTGCGGTGTATAAACACGATTGGGTTTTATTTCTATCTTGTGAATATTACTTGACGCGTGCACATGAGAGAATAGAAACAACAAAAACAACACAATACCCTGCCAATTGTGAATCCGTGTCGTTGGCTATGACCCTTTTGCTTCCGGTTTTTTTTTTTGCTTCTGGTTTTTTTTGTTTCCGGTTTTTGTCATGGGAATGATGCATGCCGGGAGATAAAGGCATCGTCGGAGACATGAAGACCCAAATATATCAGACATGGTGTATATTTCCTCCACTGATTTAATAAAGATATCTCCCGCATCATCAAAAAATAATTTTAATCGTGATTAAATGATCACCGAATGAATCCGAATGATCATCCGCTGATCCCGAATCCAGGCCGAAGTAACCGGAAAGTGCGTATACAGTTGTCAACAAGTTATAGGGTAAGTCAGAAGCGAATGTAAGAATAATTCTACGTTCGCTTCTAGGCTTTGCCTATTCCATATTATGAAATATGTAAAGCCTAAAAACGAACAAAACCCATTAGAATTACCCTTTAGAATTAAACATGGTGGATTATAAGGGTTCTTCTTCTTCATTTTTGCCAGACAGATGGACGGATGGAAGGACAGAGCCAAATATTGAAGCGGTTTCACTGCTTAAAAATTATAATCTTCCCATAGGTTTGGATTAATTTGAAGCAACTTTTTTAATTTGAAGCAACAACTCAATAATTTTCTTTCTCTCCTAGGAGCGTTTCCATGTTTCAGGGTGGGACAGACAGACACACAGCATTTGCCTATTATTCGGCCGAGGCCATTCATTCCTGATACGTGAAACACCCTGCAACCAATGCCTACAGAAAACAGCCTTTTTGGAATGCCGGCTGCATTTTCCATCCAATCATCATGTAACTTTGTTTAAAAAAAAATTATCCATGGGTAGGTGCCCCGCTGTGAAAATTTTGTGTCAATCGCTCAAGTGGTTGCAGAGAAAACAAATTAAACAAGAAGCGAATACTTCGATATCGCGCGGCTAGGGGCAGTAAAAGTCGAGGTTAAGAATGATGAAACAATTTTGCAGTTATAAAATTTAAATGTAGACACGGTGAATTAGCATGCATGATGGGAAGAGTTGTGACATTGGACAAATTTCTATTTATAGCCCTCAGATCAAAGGGACGTACGTGGCCATAAGTGTGACAGAAGACGTGACAGAAGACACAGGACAGAATAGCCAATTATATAACAGCGTGATGTCGCCGCGCTGTAAAAATAGGACAGTGGGTCCTGAAACGCACCTGTGTGGAGCAACGCACAGGTACAAGGAGCAACAGTCATTCAAACCACCCGCAGACCCCCTTGGACCCTGAATTTTTTTTATTGCCGTGAACAAACTTTTGTACATCATCGGTAATGAATGTTGTGATCAGGTTTCATTAAAATTGTGTGTAATTTCGGAGAAGAGAGCAAATACCTATTTTGGGGGGTCAAAACCACCCAAGACCCTGATTTTTTTAATGTCGTGAACAAACTTCGGTACATCGTGCGTGATAAAGGTTGTGGTCAAGTTTCATCAAAACCACGTGTGCAATTTTGGAGAAGAGAGCAAATACCTAAAAAAAATTTGGGGGGGGGGGGTCAAAAAAACCCCGTAACCCCCCTTAATGAGCACAGATTTTAATGTGGTCAATAAACCCTTGTTAGGCATCATATATGAAGCTTGTGGCCAAGTTTCAACAAAATTGTGTGCTTCGTTCAAGTGATAGTGACTGAAGTGTTTACGGACTGACTGACTCACTCACTAACTCACTCACCTACGGACACTGCTCGACTGCATAAGCTCATTTGACTGAAGTCCAGGTGAGCTAAAAACGAATGAAGGTGAAAAAGTGAGGGTGGAAGAAAAAAAAAAGAAACAAAAAGAGGGCCTCGGCCGATGTTCCACAACAAGATTAAGGATGGTTGTGGACACCTATTACTAATACAGTGCATATAGATTGTGAAACAGACCTCTGCAAACTTGGCAAGAAGTTTTATTTCATTCATTCACATGTTAATAAAGGTGAAACAGTGAAAAAATATCGTTGGCATAGATTCTGAAGTTGATAATATATGATACCTGAGTTATATACGAACTCCACAGTAGAACAATTCCAGGACCAGATAGCCGAGAGATGAGAATGTAAACAAACTACGCTCATCTCTTGTGTCTCTCAGTCCACAACTACTGGCTTCCATGGAGGTCTCCAATTGAAATGGAGGAGGAGATCTAACGACCTGGGGCACATTCGTGATGATAGGTTGTAGATTGCGTAATTATTGTTAAACTAAGAAACAATAATGCGGTTTTTCTGGTTTTTGTTTTTATGTACACCTAGCAGGAGTACTCAACATTGCCTGGTGCTGTTCTTATCCTGTTGGCATTTTGTAAAAATCTAATTTTTTTTGGTGGGGGCCTAAAACACTTCCCTACACCTACTAACTAATGGGGTTGGGGATCATTTAATATTACCTTTCACATAACTACAATGGCTTCAGCAAAATCCAGGTTTTTGTTTTTTTCCCCCTTTCAAATTTCTGGGTTTTTTTTGTTTTTTTTTTGCCTAAAACATTCTACACTCACTGATGAACCTCTGAAAGTTTGATGAAGATCTGTGCAGCCATCTCTGAGAAAAATGGCAACAGACAGACAGATACACACACAGATCCATCCATTCCATCCATTGAGACCATACTCTGTGCAGAGCGTTGGTGCTGCCTATCTCCTTGGCTACTGGGCACAATCCTGGACAGGTTGCCACTCTAACACAGGATACCAGCAAGCTGGCACTCATTTTGTCAACCTCAGAAGGATGACAGGCAGAGTCAACCCCACCTAGTATTAAGTCAATAGCCAAGGGGGATTTGAATTCAGAATCATAGGATCCCAAGCTCACCACTCTAACCATTAAGCGAACACCAGGCATACAGACAGATACACAGACAATTGGCTTTCTTATAGTTTAGACTATACTGTACTATACTATAGAGCAGTGGTCTCCAACCTTTAGAAACACAAGATCACTTTTAGAACCTAAACACAACACAAGATCTATCCTTAAAAATTATACTTTATGAAAACCCTAAAAGATGTACGCTAATATGCATAACACTCACCTAATCTTCATGTGACACCTGTGCTTGCACACGACCTGTGAGTGCTTTGACGTCTGGGTCATAGTTTGAGATGGCCAGTCTCATACAGTACATCAGATGGGCATCTGTGAGATGAGTGGGATAGTTGGACTTTTTCACCTGGGAAAAAGCCATCTCACAGAGGTATGTGGAACCTAAGTAGGCCTTCACCTTGAGTGCACAGGATGTCAGAAGAGGGTACTTCTCTCTGTTTATGAGTCCCCAGAAGTCTTTGTCCCTTGACCTAGCTTTCAGCTCTATGTCATTTTGCATGGTGATTATATCCATGTCAAGTCTACGACTTTGTTCATACACCTACTGAAATTTTGCTGTCAGTTCCTCAATGTCCACTTGAAGAAAAGGATTTGAGACAAACGTAATGATTTGTTCTATCTTGTCTACCTCCTGAAATTGTTTGTTTAATTCCTTTTCCAATCTGTTCAGATGGTCACAGAAGTTTTTTTTGGATGGAACCCTTTCTCTTTGATGTTTTGTAGGATTTCCTTCAGATTTGGGAATTGCTCTGTCAGGTTGTTCTTTAATTGAGAGGACCACAGGCCGAGTTTCAACTTTAATGCATTCACTGCACTGATCATGTGTGTCAAGTCTGTCCCTCACCTGCAGTTCGTGATTCAGCTCCTTCAATTTTGCTGTTATGTCCATAAGAAACCCTAAGTCTAGCAACCATGCATTATCTCACAGCTTGCTGTACACCTCATTTCTTGATTTAAGAAAGGTCACAATTTCAGGGATCAGATCTAAAAATCTCTGGAGGACTTTTCCTTGACTTAACCACCTCACGTCTGCAAGAAGGATTAGCTCACCATAGGTGCCATCAAACTCATCAAGTACCGATTTGAACGAGCAATGTTGCAGAGCTCTGGCACGAACTGAGTTGACGATCTTGACAACAACGGTCATTACATGAGAAAAGTCCATAACCTTGCTTGCTAGTGCTTGTTGGTGGATAACACAGTGGTAATTGACAAAGGAGGGGAATTCAGGATAATTTCTGCAAAGTGCAATAAAGCCTGTATTGACACCCAGCATTTCCGGTGCACCATCAGTTGTGATTGAAACCAGTTTCTTGATCGGAATGTTTTTGTTCAGTCATACCTTTTGAATTAGTTGTAGACATCCTCGCCTCTTGTGGAGTCTTTGAATGCCATTTGAACAAAACCAATTCTCTGGGCCGTATCTGTCATGTCTACTGATTCATCAAACTGCAGTGAGAAACATTCACAGTCTGATAAGTCTTTGTGTATTTGCTGAGATACGTCCTCGGCCAACGATTCCACCCTTCTGGCTACTGTTGAAGCGCCAAGTGGCATGGTCTTGATGGCTGAACAAGGTGTCGGCAGCAACCGTCACAGCCTCCTTGATAACTTCGCATTGGTGAATGGTTTCTTATGTTTCACCGGCAGATGGCTAATGCAAAAAGACACCTCTATGCGAGCCTTGCCTTTCACCACAGGTTTCAAAAAGAGTGATTGTTGAGCTTTCAAAATTACCTTTAACTCCCCAACTTTCTTTGTCCGAATCATGCTGTTTAAAGGAAAAAAAGTTTTGAAATTTTGCATGCATTGTCTTTTGATGCCATTTCAAATTACCTCTTTTACTCAAGGCTACGCTCTGGTGGCAAATGAGGCAGATGCTCTTGTCTTTGTTAGTCGTAAAAAGAAATTCACTTTCCCATTCCTGTTGGAAATTTTAGGATTTTTGCCCTCTTCTGCGATGGCCCTGGCTCCTCGCTCGTCATTTTGACTTCAGGAAGTTAATTTTAGAAAGAAGAAAAAATGAAAATGAAAATCCCAGTTTATTCCACGTTTCGGTGGTTGGACAACAGGCAATGAGCAACTGTACGATGGTCGCAGCAACACAGTGACTGCGTCATAGACGGATAATTTATAATAATTGGTTCGTTTAAATACAAACAATTTCTGATTGGCCTGTGTGCCGACATTTTTATCATTTCTCTTTTTTTAACTCTCCAGAAGCTTGCATTTACGAACCATGGACACCAGTTTTAAATACAACCACCGTACAGAATGTCGGCTTCAAAAAAATTTTTTTTAATATATTAATTTTTAATATACTAGTGCGTGACCGTACGTGCGTGGCCGTACGTGTAAAAAAAAAAAAAAAGGAAGAATTGTGACGTCAATCGTGACGTCATAGCACCGTGTCCTGTCATTGGTTTGGTAAATAAATGGCCATAACTTGGGAACCACTTGTCCAATTAATATCAAACCTAGAAAAGGCACATACTCAGGTCCCCAGCAATATACCTGGCAAGTTTAAATTAGATCGGAGCAGTGGTTGTCGAGAAACAGCGGTCACAGACACACACAGACAGACAAGCCGGTAGGCGACATGGGTGGTCGCTATATAATTGCATATAGTCCATGAGCCAAGACCCGAATTTTGGGATATCGGTTATCACCCGGGGTGACTAATTCTCTTAGGTGTTTTTAGCTTGCTACATGTCTCTAGTTTATGTTTTGATATGATAGCCCTGCACACTGGTAGCTTAATGGTCGTTATCACTTCTTGAATAGACACACCCTACCGAAAATTCAGAAAATTTAAATGTCAAATTTGGGGACAGGAATGCTTAAATGTCACTAAAATGAATATAGTAATTGTCACATTTAATACAAGTCCTGTAAATACACACTAAGCATGCCATGGGCTTGTACTTACTATTATGGCAAATTACTCCTCCTCAATATCATCTACGTCAGACTCGGAATCTGACTTGTGTGCTACCGGCTCTTCTTCAATAGCCTTGTTCTGGCATGTCTGTAACCTGCACATGTCCGTACACTTCAGGCCATTGCTGAGGCAAGTGCACTTAGGGAGTTCGCATGACCGCACACACTTGCAGGACATAGCTGCATAACAGCATCTGGTGCTGGTGAGCCTCGCATCCAGTTGACAGCAAGCTTGCCGTCCTCATCTGTCATCCAGCCGCAGTCTGTTGGGTTCGCAACAAATGGCTGGCTCTGCAGACTTCTCCTCCAGATCGCAGCCTGGTAGTTTGCACGTAGTGCATGCATGAAGAGGCAGTCCTCACAAGGAGGGAGTTGACTTGACTCCACCTCTCCACGTCTCGACACAGCTCATACCGAAGCTGACTCTCCTGTCAGCAGGGTGTGCAGGAATTTAGTGACTGCTGCAGGAATGACATTCTGATCTGTATCGGGAGGCCATGGCTGACTCACATCTTGCTTATTGATCTCATTCCTCAGCTGCATTCCTGCTTTGGTTAAGATATCTTCAGAGTTAGCTGCTCTTGCTTCTTGCAGATCTTTTTTCATTTTCTGTGCTTGGTGGGCAAGGTCGTCCATTGAGAGGCTGCGTGGTAGATTAGAAGCTTTCCTTTCTCATCTGGGACAAAGCGTAGTGATTCCCCAAACTCGGTTTCAATCTTTCGGCGAACATGTTTCTTTGTCGTTTCAGTTGGATAATACCACGGGACATCATGGATCTCTCAAGCCTAGATGTGAGGTTTATCATAGGCAGTACCTTGGTTGGGAAATAATTCAGTCCTTATATACAAGAAGAGTTCCTCGAGGGCTTCTATCTCACCTCTTCGTAGCGTGCTCCCTCGCTTTCTTCCTGATTTTCACCTGCACCAGACCTGGCGGCCGCTGGGAATCATCTTTTGTGAAGAGTTTGTAGCACGACTTGTGGTAGTGACCCTCTGCAGCAACAAGGTCTCTGCTAAGTAAACCAAGGATTCTCTGGTTGAGTTTCCTTGTTGCTGCTCTGCGGATCTTCTCATCTGCTCGTAGCTCAACACACTGGATGAGTGGCTCCCTTGTCTTTGCTGCTTTCATGTACTTGCTTGACTTCTCGCAGAAGAGACATACTTTGGCATACACCTGCTAGTACTAGGGCATCCCTTGATGCCCTCCTCCTGGGTCGACGCTTGCTGATTCTATCTTGACACCCTTGGCAAGGATAGAATCCAGTGACTTCTTCATTGTAAAGAGACTACGACATTTACGGTGATAATGTATGTGTGGTATTCCTCCTTCTTCAAGGCCTTGGCTGCTTCCAGGACTGGATCATGCTGCCTGATCTATGCAGCCCTGAGCAATGTGTTCAGAGTCCAAATCCTGTGGTGACACCAGAGCATCGCTGTCATCATCAGAGCAGTGGATGATACAGTCGATCCGTGCTCTCTTCTCGCTGATGGTTGCATCATGCCGTCAGACAGTCAGCACACACCTGCAAAAAAAATATCACCATTAAACATTACATGAACAAACAAACAAACACATTTACATGGAAACCATTCTACATATGTTTGCCCCTTCCAATAATAAATTATCCCAAAATATCACAAAAAAATCACCAAATTGAAATAAACCCCTAAAATATGGGGAAACTTGAAATATACATCAGAATAACTCTTGTAGAGAATCAAATTAGCTACAAGAGCTGTTAGGATATATTTTTCAATTTCTCCATATTTAGGGATTTATCCAGATTTATGGAAAATACCAAAATTAAATTTTTTTAGGGTAAATCCCAAAATATGAGGAAATTTGAAAAATACCTAGGAACAACTCTGGTAGAGAATCAAATTCTACATAGGTGTCCAAAGTTTCGCGTTGATCGTGTGATTGATTTTAAAAAAAAGAGGAAAACCCGAGCGTCACGCTGAAAATCTGTTTTTATGGGTAGCACCCCATTGCATCACACAAATCAGACTAAGCTACCAGTGCGGGAAGGCTATCATATCTTAATGTATTTACAGTCACTCTATTAAACATTTAGTACCATTCGTGTTTAGTCACCCCAGGTGGTACCGATATCTGGCCTGGCTCATGGACTAATACTAGTCATACAGTTTTTGACGGATCGGGCTGAAATTTTTTGACAGAGGTTTATTATATTGCGCATAAAAGCGCGGAAGCCGATTTTTGATTTTCGAATTTTTCTTTTTTAGGATTTTTCAAAAATTTCAAAGTCCCGTTGCTAGGCAACGGTGGCGTCCATAGCAACGGTGCTATACAATAATCTGGTATGAACCTACCAGTCAAGTTTCATCAAAATCGGTTTGACTCCTCTGGCCTCCAAAGCTGTCCCATTAATACATACAGACAGACGGAAAACCTGAGAATAACGGTAGTCTAGCGACCACCCAACAGACAGACACACTGAGATTGCTGGAATTATAGATAGATAAATTTTTGAAATATAATAATAAATGAAATGTATGAATTTCTTTTTTGTAACATCGACTTTTCAAGACCGATCGACCTGTCGATCACGATCAACTGGTTGGAGACCACTGCTATAGAGTATCGACTATGGATAACGAAGACAGGCAGAGGTCGGGAATGCTCCAGAACACCAAGATTCACCTTCGGTCCTCCTGGGGTGCACATACGTCCATGGACGTTCTCAGTTCACTGAGCCGGATTCTGCTGAAGTGGTTAAAAGGCGTTGGGTAAAGGGTTAAAGTCCTGGGTGGGAGAATAATTCCGAGCTTGCAGGGTTGAGGGTTCTTGGTGGGATGTGATTCTCAGTGTGATTATACTCCTGAGAGGTATCCGCACTTCATTTGAAGAAGAGAATT
Organism: Eptatretus atami; assembly: GCA_035128595.1. Classification (NCBI taxonomy): domain Eukaryota; kingdom Metazoa; phylum Chordata; class Myxini; order Myxiniformes; family Myxinidae; genus Eptatretus; species Eptatretus atami. The sequence goes on from CM068964.1 coordinate 86,437,218, forward strand.
AGCAGAAATTAATGCAATGATCATGGTGACTTGCAAAACTGTTAATATCTATTTAATTATTTAAATAATATTAGGCTAATGGAAGAGGATATACAGACCATTCAGACCAAACACATCACATTCAGATCACATTCAGACCAAATACATCATTAGACATTTTTACTGCACATATATGACGGTGTACATACGAGTCTTTAATACTTGGCTGCATTCATCATCATCAAATGTCATACTCTTGACAGAGCTGCCAAACCAGTGTTGGGGCCTGGGTTATGCTGGGTGGTTTCCTCTTACCTACCCATTTAATAAGCATTACAAGAACATTCATAGACAATTGACATATACGATGTACGGTATATATGGGATTTGAACATGGGTTCCCTGCATCATGAGCTAGAGGGTTCAGATGGAAACACCAACAGGTCAACTCGAGTTGCTTATACGAGCCGATCACGTACCAACCAGATGAGTCAAAGCGATAATCGGGAATCGTTTGAGGAGCCCATCGAGCCGTTACACATTTACAGTTGATGTACATTGCATATTTATGTGGACTGGTAGGATATCCGAGAGTAGGGGCTCTCAACATGGAGGTATTTACCCCTAAGGGGGTAATTTGGGGAATCTAGGGAAGGAACTGGAAATCCGCCAAAAATAGAAGCAAAAAAATTTCTGGTCTTTTCCATGTTGGTGCTTGGTCTTTGCTTGGTCTTTTCCATGTCAAAATGCCGTGTAACCTCATGAAATCTGTCGGGTTTTGGTACAAGTAAGCTGCGCTTTACAGGCAGCTTATTACGTGGTCTTCTACCCATCAACAGCTATGCAGGGGACAAGTGTAGTCCTTCTAGTGGAGTGATGCCAGATGTTTGTCTAACAAAACCAGATGTTTGTCCTCCGCTTTCTTCCACAACTTTTTTTTACAGTTTGCACTGCTCTTTCAGCATCACCGTTAGCATGAGCAAATCGAGGGCTGGAAGTAGTTTGGTTAATGCTGTCATCAAAACAGAACGATTTGATCTCTTTGGACACTAACAAGGATGCATTGTCACTCATAAGACCCTCAGGTATACCATGTGTACTAAAGATGGATTTTACAGCATCAATCGTTGTGCGGCTTCTCGTATCCTTGAGCTCACATACCTCGATAAATTTCGAATAATAATGGCCAACCAAAATCTATTGTTTTGACTCAAACTCGAATGGGTCCATGGCGACCTAGTTGAATGGTAATCTGGAATCTGTGTCGGTATGAGCAGTTCCGGAGGAAGCTTATTTTGGTAATCTGCACATGTAGTGGAGATTTTCACTGCCTCTTCGATCTGTTGGTTCATTGTTGGCCAATAGAGCACTTCCCGAGCACGCTGTTTGCATTTTACAATACCAAGGTGAGAGCTGTGCATGATGGAGAGCATGTGCTGATGGAGACTAGGTGGCAATACCATACCATACCTTTATAGGTAATTCCATCAGAGATACCTAACTCACTCTTTGAATCCCAATATGGTCTCAATGGAATGGGAACTTCGTTTCGATAGTTGGGCCATTCAGTGTGGATCACATCCAACAGAAGTTGTAACACTTTTGTCGAGTCTGTTCCTTGCAGCTGGACATACCTCTCCTTGGTGATGGAGATGAAGTCTAACATGGAAACCTGCTCCAGATTGACTTCTTGTTCCGACAACTGGTGAGTGAAAAGCACGAGATAGTGTATCTGATAGCTGCACGTCTTTGACACTTTTATACACTACCTCGAGATCGTACCACTGCAGACATAACAGCATCCTCTGCAGACGCATGGGAGCAGACAGAAGAGGTTTTTTTTGAAAATCTCTTGAAGTGGCTTGTGATCTGCAAATACAGTCACTGTCTTGCCAAATGTGTAGCAGTGGAATTTCATACAGACGTGGAGGATTGCAAGCATTTCTTTTTCAATCTGAGC
>CM068964.1:86452735-86469859 GCA_035128595.1 Eptatretus atami
TTTTTAAAAGACTAGTCTAATAATATTTTTTATTAAATTATAAGCTCGTCACTGGTTAACACTTTGACATAAAGGTTAATAAAATATAAATAAACCAATGTCACCCTTAGGGTGACCCGTATCTTGCCAAAAGGTGACCACGTGTGACTTCTTTAAGGTCACACTGAGGTGAACAGAGCTGCTATCCACCAGGAGCGACTCCTTGAGGAATATCTGCCTACGAGAGATTCCGATGAGAATCGTTCTATCAGAGTAACCATGAAAAATATGCGTTTGCCTCATAACGTCAAAATGACATCATAATGTCTCAAGCTTGAATATCTAGAAAGCATCATTGAGGTGTTCAATTTGAGGTACTCACCGATATGGTTCCTAAACTTGAAAATTTGACCTGGGGTCAAATATGTTTGACCTTAGGCGCTAACCATGAAGGCAAGCCAATCGCACCAAAATTAATCAGCTGAGCGCCAGACCATGAACTATATTCCCATGAAGTTGAAGACGATCCGATCAAATTACTCAAAAAATAAGGTTTCGTCGACTCCCTGATTGCGACAAAGTGACCTTGACCTTTGACCTTGACCTTCAAAATTTATGCGCTGAAAGGGACCTCCATCGGCCTCTGAATATGCGAAGTTACAAAAATTTCCAATGATAACTGTGCTCTGCAGAGTGATTTATACGTGATTACAGACAAAAAAAAAACAAACAAACCAAAAAAAAAAAACATGAAGGTCAAGGCCAATCGCCACCAAAAAAAATTAATCACTGAGCGCCAGACCATGAAACTATATTCCCATAAAGTTTGGAGATGATTCGATTAAAATTACTCAAAAAATAAGGGTTTCGGCGACCTCCATGATTTACCGAAAGTGACCTTGACCTTTGACCTTGACCTTGACCTTTATGTGTGCTGAAGGTATTGTATAATACTACGATATGTGTACCACAAGAGTTCCGATGAGAATTGTGCTCTACAGAGTGATATAAAGGTGAAAAATCCAATGATTACAGACAAACAAACAAAAAAAACTTACCAAGTAACAGATCTTGCAAAAACGAATTTTGGGCAAGATAAAAACATACAAGCTGACTAACATATCTTGCAAAAACTTCGTTTTGGCAAGATAATAAGATAATAATCTTAGTTGTGTTTATGCCTGGTTTGACAGCAGGGTCTGTGGCGGTAGCACACTTACCGATGAGCTGTTTTATCTGGGTCTGATTCCTTGCCTGACTGTAAATTGTTATGTAGGTGCTTCACAGGCAGGGCATTGCCTCATAAAGTGCACCGTCCCTCGGATGGATGTTAAGCTGGGTATTCCATTTACTAGTATTAGCTTATGGGTGTTAAATATCCCACTGTCTCTTTCATGAAGAGTCGGTGAGTTATCTCTGGCACGATGAACAAATCACAAATTCCTGTCCAAATTACCAGCTTTATTTGAACGACAGGCCTAGCCAGCCAATTTGTGAAAGACATGGGCCAAAAAGCAAAAAGCATTCTCCAGTTAATCCCACGAGAAGGTGCGAATAATTGGGACAGTGGTAGTAGTATTATTATTATTATTATTATTATTAGTAGTAGTAGTAGTAGTAGTAGACGACAAATTTTATAATAAAAATAATGGATAACAGCAAAAACATAAGAGTTTAATTAATTTTAGACGATTTAATTATTCCATCGAGCCATTACACATTTACAGTTAATGCATATTTATACGGGCTGGCAGGATATCCGAGAGTATGGGTTCTCAACATGGGAGTATTTACGAACAGGTCAACTCCATTTGATCTTTACCAACAGGACATGATAAAGTGTATATACAATTTTAAGCTGCAGGTCAATATCAGGAGTTATCGCAATGAGACAAGTTGATCAACCACGTGACATGTTACAAATAATTTTTCCATAAAAATATTCCAAGTCCTCATCGAGGACGCAGCCACCAACTGCACCTTAAAATGGGATGTGTATATTTTACCTTGAAATTTATTTGACGGAGGCCTACCATTTTCTTTACAGAGCTGGCTGTCTTGGTGATGTACCATTCTCTTTACAGAACTGGCTGTCTTGGTGATGTACCATACTCTTTACAGAGCTGGCTGTCTTGGTGATGTACCATACTCTTTACAGAGCTGGCTGTCTTGGTGATGTACCATACTCTTTACAGAGCTGGCTGTCTTGGTGATGTACCATTCTCTTTACAGAGCTGGCTGTCTTGGTGATGTACCGTACCCTTTACAGAGCTAGCTGACTTGGTGATGTACCATACTCTTTACAGAGCTTGTTGGCTTGGTGGTGTACCATACTTTTTACAGAGCTGGCTGGCTTGGTGATGTACCATACCCTTTACAGAGCTGGCTAGCGCTTGGTGATAGCAACATACCCTTTACAGAGCTGGCTGGCTTGGTGATGTACCGTACCCTTTACAGAGCTGGCTGGCTTGGTGATATACCATCCTTTTCCAGAGCAAAGCAGCTTCTTCGCAAAGTACTGGGTCGTTCTGCCATTGCCTTCTCAGCATTGTTTGTACGTGCTCTCCTTTTAAATGTTGTGTCAAGCAAGGAAGCAGCACAGATGATTTTTAAAGTCTTCGGCTGAGGTTTGAAACACCGACCTTCCAGGCTCAGAGTGGACATTCTAACCATTACACCACCGAGTGTGGTTTACTTTTAACTTTAGTCCTACCAACATATTTTACTGCCTAATTTTACCAACTGGGGTCTTTTTGGACCCCAATTCAAAAACCACTCAATTTCACTAAATCTGCCAGTTTCACATCAATGATTAAAAGATGGTGTTTTATTGATAAAGTCAACAAACTTAAAAAATATATGTATATAAAATGTAAAATTAACCTATCAACTGGGGAAATTTATGACCCTCAACTCAGAAGCACTAAATTTCATTCAATCTGCCAAAGATTCACATCAAGTGTGGAGTGATAAAGTAAACAAACATAAGCATAAAAAAATTGGAGGTTTTGCTCGATACAAATACCATATGAAGTAATCATATCTGCAAAAAAATGAACAAAAATAACCGGGGTCTTTTTGGACCCCAGAAAGGATTTGCTTGTAACTCTGTGCAGCAAAGTGGGATCTTAAAACATCATCTCTATTATTATAATACCAAGCTTGCACACTAAAAACTCGGCTCGCCGTCACACGATCCCTATGAAATGTGTCTGTCTTTGCGCTCAGTCTATAGTAGAATTGCATAGTTGCCTTGCTTATTGTACATTTGCAATTTAGTCGGATTAAACTCTGCTCTGTGTCTTCCCTTCCTGATTATTTGTGAATAACCCTCTTGTTAAAATGCACCAGGCTCGTTTTTCTGTGCTTTCTCTCATTGGCCTAGCATCGGTTCAGGTTTGAGTTATTAGTGAGGCTGATTGTGCCGTAGATTGATTATTTGGACCGGTGCGGCTTTGCGTAATTCCCGCTCGTTACGCTGGATCCGAGTCGGTGAACAGCGACTCGGTTCGGACAAAGCGCGCCGAGGGTTGGTTCCCGGTTAGTAGGACCCGCGGTCTAATAGTAAATTGGAATCAGACAAAAAGACCCTAACTGCGCAGGTCGAAATATTGGCATCACGGTCCATTAAGGACCCGTCGCTTTGAGTGTATTCCCGGAGTGACGAACCTTAAATTCCGGGTGTTCGGTGGGAGAACGCCCAACTGCTCCATCTAGCGGTCGTTCCTGCCCGAACCGCACCACACAATATATCGTGTTTGGCCCCATCTCTCAATGTAATGGTTGAAGAATTCACTTTTTAAATCTCTAGTATGCTGGATCCGGATCCGGATTGTCACCAAAATCTTAATCAATTCGACTTTGTCACACACCAGTCTGTTTTGTCTGAATTGGTTCACACTTCGTTTGAGATATTTCTGCTCACAGAACAGACAACACAAACATGGTTAACACATAAACTCCATTCCACCTTCGTGGGATAGGTAATCACCCCCTTTTGTATTTCACATCATTATCACACTCGACAATGGCTGTTCAACGTTGTCACCATGGAGCTATGGTGTGGGATTTTACAAACATGACAGGCCCTACGTGTGCTATCTCGCACAACCGGGAGATTGTATCGTTTCCTCGCGAGAGAGTGCTATAGAAGGGAGGTGATCACACCTTGCCAGAGAAAAGAGATATGCCAGGATTGCCCAGCCAGCAACTTAAGGGCCTGTCACACCTTTGACGATTTAGCCAGCGGTTATGGCAACGATCAAACTTGTTCTAAAACGCTGGCGTATGCTGAATCATTTGATGTTTTTCAGTTTTGGGCATATATTTAACGAGTTGGACGTATGCATAACGTATTAGTAACATACACAGAACGTTTCGATAACTTATACATAATCTATACCAACGAATGCTTAGCGTGTTGTCGGCGTTCACAATTATGCCCCACGATAGTCTAACTTTTGCATAGCGCGCGGCAGCGTATCGCCGACGACACGTGGCGTAGCCTTTAATAGGCTGCCGCTCGTCGATTCACTAGACATCGAAGTGTCAACATCACCGTTCATGCCGCAGAAAACTTCGAAGAACTCCTCGTTAGGAGTTCCACCATGAGTTGGTCATACATGCTAAACTGCCGTCGCCTCCCGATCCATGGTCTCAACCAGTTCCTTCTCCTCCGTTCACCTCTTCTTCTCCCCGGCTCTATTGGCACACAACTGGTACAGTGTCAAATCGATGAGGTCATGTTGATGTGGAGGCAGCTAGTAGGTATTGTCATCTCAGCCTTGCCGGATCCTCCATCTCTCGGATTACATGGACATCTACTCACCATGAGGTCCTGAAACACTGACGGGTTCCTCCTGTGAAGCCCATTTTTAATTACCAATTCCCCTAAACGCTGCCAATACGCCATTATACGGTAGCTGTAAGTTAGAAACACGTTCAGTAAGTTCTGTGGTCGTCCGGAAGACGTCAATACGTCTACATACGTCAATATGCATTGGAGATACTTACACACTAGGTTCAAAGGCACGTTACTCATAGTTTAGGAATAAGTTTCGGGTATGTAGACATTACCTCGACGTATTTCGACTTATGAGTATTACAAAGTAACGATGTGTCGACGTTGTGTCAACGATCGCATAACGTGCCTCAACTTATGGCCAGCGGATTGCGGAACGTTGTGAGTCATACGCTGGCATACGTCGAAAAATTTTGAGCATGCTTAAAATTTGTCAACGAGCTCGGCGTACTACGACGTATGCCAGCGTGCTTCAGCGTGCTCTTAACGTTATACAAAACTTACCATAACGTATTCGACGTGTGCCAGCGTATTCGCCAAATTTTTCATTCGTCGGCATACGCTGGCTAAAACGTCAAGGTGTGACAGGGCTTTAGAACTCTCCACTCTTCTCTCCTCACCACAATGAGACACACAGGCATACTTCATCTTTACGAGTCAGACCATCAAATCTCTCCTCTTCTCTTCTCTCAGAATCACAGCCCTGGACCCACACGCTATCAGCCAGAGACCCCCAGAGAGGAGAGAGAGAGAGAGGAGCAGCCATCGGTGCAGCAAAGGAACAGCAAGGCATGAACAGATCAGACGAGATGCCCGAGCGCACCAATGCATTGCTCCTTGGTGTTACATGAAAACATAGAACACGTTGTCGATGGCACACCATCGCATATTCCGGCCACTGCTTTGTCCCATTAACGCTAGTGAAATTTTATCTTGCAAAATGGATTGACTATTCTTTTCTATTTATGTGCTTTATGACCAAAGACTTACTATGTTTACTAAATCAGAAGTCATTGCAAGATGTCAACATTTCATGAAACATGAATTTAACCACTGTCCAGCAATATAGAACTGTGCATCAATTTAATCATAGGGATGAACTGTGTATAATATTAATTATAATTATTCACAATCAATTAGATAAATACAGTAAACCTGTGACTGTTTGTCACTCATGAGGGCCACATAAGTAAGTTCTTTATAAAAGGAATTTACCATTACAATGGTAAATACACTTAAAAATAAAAATCACCCCATGACCCCCAAACCCTCTGGGCCCGGCCCTAGGGGTCATTTCAAAATCTGACATGTTGTGCACTTCCCCATACATATATCTACTATGTCCCAAAGTTTCAAGTTCCTATGTCAAACGGTGTAGGAGGAGTTACATGGGGTAAGACAGACGGGCATATGGATGTACGGCGGAGACAATCACAATATTCCCGCTTTTCGAACACGAACATACACACACACACACACACACACACACACACACACACACACACACACACACACACACACACACACACACACACACACTCTCTTTTCATCTTCTGTCTGGCCTGGGTTAAGTAGGTGCTAAGCCAACCAAGGTACTGTTCCCGTCCGTTTGAGCACGCTGTCCGGTTATCTCTGTCGTTTCGATTGCGTTTCCCTTCCAATGTCCCCATCCCAGTATTTATTTATTTATTGAACCTGTCGGCTTTTAACAAGCTGCTGTGGATCTTGAGCCACGGTTGCTGAACTGTAACCGAGCATTGCGGAGGTGATCTGTTCCTCATTAGTTGAATCCCCACGATTGTTTATGTGATGAGAAAACCAACAGACTCTGGAATTTCACACCATAGCCGCACTAAAACGCAAGCTGACATTTATGGTTGACTTGCCATCTTAAACCCATTTACCCATTTGTGATGAACAGATTGAACAGTCAGAGTGGAGAATAAAACCAAATAGAAATGCATTTATTCACAGGAAAGCAAAAAGGGAAGGGCTGAGCTCAATAACATAAATAAATAAATCCCAAGGACAACACGCTGATTCTCATTCCCTTCCCTGGACTTTTGTCTACCGAGCACTCAATCTTATCACTCATCAAGTGCAATGGGGGAGATTCGAGAAGTATGGGGGCAGAGTGGATGGGGAGCCTTTGTCCAAGCGACATTTGGCTAGTTTAGGTCTGACATGCACGTTCGTGGTTCTCCACACATGACGGGCTTGAGGTGGTTTGCTTCAGTCATGATTGCAGAATGGCTCGGATCCAAACATGTCACTCCATTTAGGATTCAGGGCACAGTGGCATGCCACGCAGCTGACAGGGGCACACCCAGGCTGAATAGGTTGTTTGTTTGTTTTAAAGAAGAAGAAAAAAGGACTTTTCAGAATGTCCTGCTGTCTGGTAGAGAATCGGGTGCAGAATTTCTGTTGACTGCTTCTGGCAGTGTGATCAAATAATGCGCACACGTCACTCCCTCCCGCGCATTGGCTGGCAAGGTCTGGGATGTGGAAGTTTCGAATCACATTGGTGCTGTTTCAATCGGCACCGCGAACGCGTTCTCAGCATTTCCCATCCATGTTCTCATAAACTGTCGTTTGCCTTTTAAGTTTATTGATCATGGCGCGAACAACCGATGAGTAACCATCCAAACAGGGTTGACTTGAGGCTTCCCATATGGTATAGGGGAGGCTTAATCTCATATATAACTAGAAAGCATTTCAAATGTAAGCCATCTGCATCCGCTTTGTACTCAAACTAAACTTAATGAAGACGACGGTAAAAATATTGTACATTTTAGATCATTATCTCCATCACCGAAGGTGGGTGGTGTTATGTTTTCACCCCTGTCTATTTGTCTTTGAACAGGATATCTCAAAACATTGTGGACGGATTCGGATGAACTTGGGAGCAGTTGGGTGTGTGACAAGGAAGAACTGATTCGATTTTGATGAAACTTGGTGGACAGGTTGGGTATGTGAAGGAAGAATTGATTCGATTTTGATGAAGATCAAATCCGGATCCAGATAGAATTGTTTTATTTATAAGCGATTCTTCGCCATTGAAGATGGGACAAATAACGATATATAGCATGATTATTCTAAAAGTTGTGGACGAGTTACGAAAAAACTAGGTGGATGAGTTTGGTAGGTTACAAGAACAAGCCGATTCATTTTGGTTCAGGTCCGGATCCAGATCCAGCCTACAGTGGATAAAAAATGTAAACTGTTTAGCCCGGCAGAGGTATGTGCTCTACCTTGTGCCGTTCTAATTTGTGTTCTCCGTATTTCCATAATAAATCTTTGTTGAAGATTTGATGATAAAAGCTCAAATGGTAAAAATGTTATGGCATCTGGGACAGCTAAATATTCCCTGGGCCATTTTCATGACTACATACTATCTGTCAGTTTAGAATAGGCCAAAAATAGTTGGATTTTTCAACACTTTTTTTTTAATACCATCTAATGGAGGAATAATATAATGCAAAAATCTTTGAGTATGTTAGCGTATGTATGTTTGATGAAAGAACTATCAAACATTGATTGTGAAACTGTTCAAACCCAATCTACAGGTCGTGAACCAAAAATGGAAACACCGATTAAAGTCACTTAATAGGGCGTTGGGCCACCACGTGAGACCAGTGCGGCCTGTATGCACTGTTGCATAGAGTCCACCAGTGTCTAGAACTCTGCAGGAGGGATGCAGCACCATTCTTCCACGAAAAGGTAATGACATCACACCTGTATGATGGAGGTGGGAAATGCTGTCTCAGGCATCATTCCAGAACATCCCATCAATGCTCTATTGGGTTCAGATCTGGTGACTGAGAAGGCCATGACAAATGGATATCAGTGTCATGCCCATCAAATCATTGGGTGACCACATGTGCTCTGTGGATGGGGGCATTGTCATTCTGGAAGACACCTCCTCGGCAGAGAAATGTTGCAACATGGGGTGAAGATGATCACCCAGTACCATCAAGCAGCGATTGGCATTGACCTTGCCTTCTAAGGGAATGACTGCATTCAAACCATGCCAGGGAAATGTGCCCCACAACATTACAGAACCACCAGAACCTTCACTTGTTGAACCAAGACACAGAGTTGTAGGAGTTCTTAGGTTGGCACCACACGTGCACTCGTCCTTTTGTCGAGAACATTGTGAAGGATGATTCATCTGACCATATCACATTTGCCACTGCACATTATTCCATTGCCTGTGCTCTTTGCACCACTGGACTCACAAACGTGCATTGCCAGGTGTGACGAATGGTTTGTGCACTGCAACCGATTACGGTATTCCGCTCTTGTGGAGTTCTCGGCAGACTGTTTTTTTCATGAAACTGGCTGCTTGCACCCCAGATTGAAATTTTCAGTCAATTGATCTGCAGTTGCTCGTCTGATTTGTCTTGCACTCTAATTAATGCACAGATATCACGATCCTGGAGTTTGCACTTCCGCCCACTGTTTCCCTTTGCTGAAGATGTCTTTTCCTCGGAGTTCCATGCCGTCATCACCTTAGACACCGTTGCTCTTGAAACATAAGCAAGTTGAGCTGTCTTTGTCACTGAACTCCTACAAACGTGCCCATAATCACCTCTCTATCAAAGTCACTGAGGTCTCATCTTGCAGCCATGCTAGCCATAATTATAGGCAACCAGGCCTGTGCGCTATTTTATACACGACCGAAACATACTGGTATGTTATTTGCTTAATTAACACATGGGCCACTCCTGTGTGGAACCGTTGCTTTCAATGGCCTTGATGCCCCTCATTTACCCAGGCACGTGTTTCCATTTTTTGTCCACTAACCTGTACTTTATGTGATGTTGCTGACACATTCTTTACCATACAGTACTTGCATAAAAAAATTTTTAAAAAGAAGTAAACTTCAGTGTTTTATTTATTCACGTGAATTGCATATAGTGTAGTTCTTAAATGTTTCAGATCAAACATGGAATTAAATAATTTAGATGTTGTATTTCAAAACATAAATTACCCAAATTATCAAGAAAGTGAAGAATGACCGTTGTCTTTATTTGATGCCCATACAAGACCGTATTGAGTAAAAAATGGCAAAAGAAAGGGCAAAATAAAGGGCCACAAGCAATGGTTGTGACATTTAATCTGCCACATTCCTGAGCTTTCAGGTTTTGACAAGAACCACAAGAGAAAGGGGGAAAAATGTAAATAACTGGAAAGCTGGATGACAATGAATCTTCGAGAAATAAGTAAAACATTACAATAAGCAGTGGAAAGCATCAAAGAAAAAATGAAAAGTTCCACTGTGAAGAAAACTTTTTTTGTTACCTATGATTATATTAACACATTGACTACTATCTCTTATTGTGTACACCACTCCATTTACCAAGCCAATATGCATGTGCATAAACAGTCCTTTATTTTGAAATTTTATCCTTCTATTAGCAGTCTAAGTTCATTATCCATTGGTGGGAAACCCCACATTACAGAGAAAACTCGTAACTGGCAGTGGGACAAGATGTTAAATTCCATACTGTCAGGTACAAGTTATCTGTAGGACTATTTATACCTCTGCTACAAAAGGTGGATGGAGGGTTTATTTTCACTTGTCCTTTTTTCTGGTTGTATTTGTTTGTTTGTTTGTGAACAAGATGTCTCAAAAAGTTGTGGACGAATTCGGACGAAACTTGTGTGGGCAGGTCGGGTATGTAACAAGGAAGAACTGATTCGATTTTGGTGAATATCGAAATCCGGATAAGATAATTTTTTTAAAATGATTCTTCATCATTGAGGCATAGGGCGAAACAATATATTTTTACAAATTTGGAAGCTTACTGCACACAACAGCATGGGTGGTCGCTCCGTCCACCTTCGGTTTGTTCCCACCATTGTCTGTCTGTTTGTCTGTGAGCAGGATATCTCAAAACGTTGTGGACGGATTAAGCTGAAACTTGGTGGACAGGTTGGATGTGTGACAAGGACGAATTGTTTAGATTTTGGTGAATATCCGGATCTTGATCCAGATACTATAATTTTAAAGTCATTTACCTTTGAGACATCGGACCAAAAACTATGTTTAGCATGCTATCTCAAAATGTTATGGACGAGTTATCACAAATTTGGTGGATGAGTTGGTGAGGTTTAGAAGGCTGGCAGTATGAAATAAAGAAGGGAGTATGATGAAAGGGAGAAAGGAGGTCAGTGAAGTGTAGAAAGTGTTGAGAAAAAAGAAAAATAATTGGGATGCAATAGGAGTATGGGAGGTTAGGGTTAGTCGAGGCCATAGGTCGAGGCTATAACATTTGTAGCACTAGATACATCTGCTTTCTTCTGGAGCATTGGCAAGTCGTCGCCCCCTCCTTTATACAAAGAGAGGGGGCGGGGGATTTTTGTTGTGCTCATGACCTGACCCTGGGTATAACTGCACACAAATGCAAAAATTTGGTTGAGATCAGGTAACCCTGTTATTTTCTATGATTTTCAGATTTGTTGCCTACATACGTCCACATGGAGAATTGCCCAATTTAATATAGTAGAGTATCGGAGGAGGAGTGGGTTGATGTTGCACTTCATGTTGTTCTTGCCTGTTGTCTTCCCCACATCCTCACTGTCATTATGATGAAGTTATATCCTCTGTCTTTATGCTCTTCCATAAAACGAGACCTTGTATAGATTTCATTTCTTTTTCTTTTCTTGCAAATTGCCCACTGTTGTCACTGATTTCCATGTAATAAAGATGTATCTTTGTTTAAAAGTACATTGGCGCTTCCAGGCCAACACATTCACAGTTAGACCACAAGCAGAAATATGGCACATGGTAATTTATCCAAATTCTGCTCTGTTCCCACATCCTCCCATTACCATTCTCATGGCTTATAATCTTCACACAAAGAACAATGCATCTTCCCCGGTCGATTCTGAGTGCTTCTCGGAAAGTCAATTCTTTGCGTGCATCCTTGCTTGAATGTGGATTAATATACGAGTTGAGATCATGGGACTAAATCAATGAGTTGGATTTACGGTTATCATTCGTTTAGATACATTACCTTTTCAGGGAAATGCGTTGTTTTTGTGTAGCAGGTTTGAATTGCCATTATAACTCTTCTTTAGATCACCTCTGTTCTATATCCTTTATATATCTTTCCTATCTCTCCTTCCCTGCACCTCTTTACAGCACCTTCATACACACAAAACAACGTGTGTGTGTGTGTGTGTGTGTGTGTGTGTCGTGTGAAGATGGTGAAGTGTATATAAATGCAAAATTGAAATTTAGTGCAAGTGTGAACCAAAGGTGGGCAAGGTGAGATGATGGTGTAAGATGCAGGAAGGTGGTTGCAGTGGTGAGGCGTGTATAGATTGGTGTAGTCATTGTCGGGGAGATGTGTGGAGGTTGATGTAGTTGTTTTAGGGTTGAAGCGGCACTGTTGGCCAATGGCGATGGGTGCTGTGGGTGAACGCTGGAAGGGCAAACTCGAATGGTGGGTTTTAAAGAAGATGAAATAAAGTCCGATGTGTGTTTGAAGCAGGTAGGATGTTTGTCGCTGGCATTGAGAGAGAATTGCAATGAATGGGCTATTTTGTGGTTGACGTGCAGTTTGTTTCTGGCACACAGATTCAAATGTGATTTTGGCATGCATATGCAAATGTGGACATGAGCAGAGAGTGTTTGTAAATGGAAGAAGATGGGGGGAGAAGCGGGGAAAACCTAACTAATCCCTAGCAATGCATATTCCTTTGTAGTCCATTAGACACATGGGAGGACTCTATCTGGAACATGTAATAATGAAATGACTGACTCGGGAACCGCTGTATGTTGCGTGTCATTGCCTTCGCGGTCTTTGTTTCCAGAACCGTCAAAATAAATACAAATATATATATATACACATACATTTTTTTTTTTAATGTACTGTATATTGTTTTCAGCTTACATCTCTCGGTTTTGGGTACTTTCTGTGTTTTCAGCCACTTTCTTTGGCTTTGAAAGCCTTTGAGTTATTCCGACAACTTTCACTTCTACATTGTGGGGAAGATGTATGGTCTATGCCTCGATGGCATGCCATTCCATCAATCTGTGCTCTATTGTGGTGTTACCAGCAAGAACAAACAGCGATTTATTTAAGTAAAGGGATCGGAAACTCTCTTTGATGCTTTTTAAATGTTGCACGATCCACCACGTGACACTTCAACAAATTCCTGCTCGTTGGAGGAAAATGTTCACTCGGGACCAGATTGGCCGGGAGAGTTGTTCCGATTCGATTGAGCTGTGCCATGATTTTTGTAAATATTAGTGTTTCAGAATTCTTTGGGGTTTACATCTACAAATAACTCCTTGTTCTCCTTTTTTGAATATGTATATGTAAATCCATCATCTTGGAGTAGTTAAGTGCATAACTTGTTCATTTAATCAATCCGATAAAAAAAATTTTTTTTAACTCATAACATCGCCACCACCCCTCCCTCACCAAACAAATTTCCCTAACTACCTACCCTAGCTCTTCTTCTTTCTTATGCAGTCAGGCTGTGGGGTTGGGATCATTGGATGAGGGTGTGGCCGTGTCACTGATGCGGTGCATCCTGGAGTTAGAGAAAGAATTTGGAATTTGCCCATAGTGCAGCAATAGCTAACCTAAATCTTTAACATCCACCAACTAATGCTGACAGATGGATGCCAGTTTAACGTCCATCCGAGGGATGGCACACACAATGATGAAACACCAAGAGGCAGTTTATAGCTGGATTGGGATTCAAACCTTGGCTAGGCAGCTTAGAAGTGAGTGTGCACCTCTCGACCATTCTGCCAACCCCACAACCTACCATAGCTCTGCAGATGTAGGTTACCAAAAGCATCTGCTTTTGCACATTTCCAAACACGTTATTATTTGTAACAGGGTATAGCAGGTTTCTTTTCTAAATTGGCATGGTGGTGAAAAATGTTTTTTTATTTTTTATTTTTTAACACAAACTATGCTACCACAAAATGTAAATTTTCATGAGGCAAAAGGAAGGGTGATGGGCAAAGGCAGCTTCTTTTTACGTACAAAATCTGGGATCATGGAAGAGTGAGGCGGACAGATGGCAAAAAGGCAATGAATTGATAGTGAGCAGCCCCTAACAGTTGGACAAAAAACAAGGAGATGAATGACACAAAAATTGAGAGGGAGAGTGAGGGAGTGAGAGAGTGAGAGAGATAAATGGATATTCTTCAAATAAGATATTTGAGTTAAGTAGGGTTAATGGAGGTCGATCAGATCATGGGTAAGTATGGGTGATTATTATACGAGATTGTTATGTACCATTGGTTTGAAGCCCTGGAATGAAGCGTGGCCTAACACAGACTCAAGAAGGTAATTCCACAAATGGGAGAAAGGAAGAAACAAAAGAGTGAGAGGTAAGCTTGGGTTTTTGGGTGTTTAACTCGGAGGTGGTTACCGGATTAAGGTGTCCGTCCTGGAGTTGATGAGGAAGGTCGGAGGCTGAGAGAGCAGAGGCAGTTCGACCTGAGGAGAGCAGGTAACACACACTAGCAGGTTATTATATATACAAGCCGGTAGGCGAACTGGCTGGTCGCTACATAATTGCATACTAGTCATACAGTTTTGACAGATCAGGCTGAAATTTTCTGACAAAGAGGTTGATTATAGTACGCATAAAAGCGCGGAAGCCGATTTTTGATTTCGGGAAAAATAATTTTTTGGGATTTTTTTTTAAATTTCAAAGTCCCGTTGCTAGGCACGGTGGCGTCCATAGCAACGTGCTCAAAAGCATACAACTAGATCCTGGTATGAACCTACCAGTCAAGTTCTCATCAAATCGGTTGACTCCTCTGGCCTCCAGAGCTGTCCATTACATACATACAGACAGACGGAAAACCTAGAGAATAACGATAAGTCTAGCGACCACCCAATAAATATTATATATAATATGTATATATAGCATATATATGTATGTATATGGTATTATAGGTATGTATATATATATATGTGTGTACAAGCCAGTAGGCGACATGGGTGGTCGCTACATAATTGCATACTAGTCATACAGTTTTTGACGGATCGGGCAGAAAATTTTTGAACAAAGAGTTGATTATAGTGCGCATAAAGCGCGGAAGCCGATTTTTGACTTCGGAAAAAAATATATTATCAATATTTTTCGGGTTTTTTCAAAAATTTCAAAGTCCCGTTGCTAGGCAACAGTGGTGTCCATAGCAACGGTGCTCAAAAGCATACAACTAGATCCTGGTATGAATCTACCAGTCAAGTTTCATCAAAATCGGTTGACTCCTTCTGGCCTCCAGAGCTGTCCATTACATACATACAACAGAAAACCTGAGAATAACGGTAGTCTAGCGACACCCAATATATATGTAATATATATATATATATAATATATATACAGCTCTGGAAAAAAATAAGAGACCACTCGAAAAAAAATTAAAATCAGCATCTCTACATGTATAGCAAGCCATTCCATTCCAGTGTCTGTTGAATTCCAACACAGGCAACCTCATTCTACTTCGTGAGGTACTATTAGGTGATCACCTGAACCGAATCTTATTTAACAAGGAAAAGTATAAAAACCACTGCTGTGGTCATCACTATTCCTTTGCAATAGGACCAGCTGGATGGCAAAAACAGTGCTAGTAGTACCTCAAAAGTAATTGGAATCAAAAAAATAACTATTGACCATAGCCAAAGAGTTGAAAAGAAAAGTTTTGAGTGAGGAAAGAAGGGGTTCAATTCTGGCTTTACTGGCAGAGGGATACAGTGAGCGTCACGTTGCTTCCATCCTTAAAAATTCAAAGACGGCGGTTCATAAGAACAAGGTCAAGCAGCAGACATTGGGGACAACAAAGCTACAGACTGGCAGAGGGCGAAAACGACTTTCCACTGACCGGGATGACCGCAACTCATTCGAATGTCACTCAACACACCATAGGATGACAGGACTTGAAGCCCGAGTCTTGGGATTGACTTCATCCCTTTTGCGTGTATGAGTTAATCAAACACTCCAAACCTAAACCAAGCATCATCTTTACTCGGGCCTTGTGTATGGGGAGATTGTTTTTGTGCAGTTACAAGCTGGTTCTGTCGATCAATTCAAAACTCTTTTTTGCTCCAACCGAGCATCATCCTGGCTTTGGCCTTGTATTTTGGGTCGTGTGCATCCACGCGTCTGCACGAGGCCTTTACTCAAAAATGACTGTGTATTTCTTTTATATTCGGCACATATGTGCAATAGTATGTGGGGAAAAGATTTTGGAATTCAGAGCAAATTTGGAATTTTTTCATTTGTAAAAACATTTTATTGGAAACAGGAGTGAATATGCTTTTGGGGACCATAATTTATTTACACTTTACCATCTCCACGACAACACAAGTTTTTTTATTTTATATGTGCCCTTCACCATCTCCACGAGCAACACACAACTCTGAATTATTTTTTTATTTATATACACTTTATCATGTCCACTATGTACAATCCCACCCTGATTATTTTTTTTCGGTCGCCTGTTCGAAGAACAGAGAGCTATAGCGATACCCCCAGCGTGAGCGTGAGCGTGAAAATGTTAAGTTTTTGGTGCAAGTTATTTAGAAGCTTGCCATTCATTTAATATGTGTACTAGGATGCTGATATTTGGCATGGAGGTTCCTTTGGGGTATATTATTGATGTAGTGAAGTTGAAATTTAAAAATAATTTCAAATTTTTTAAATTTTTGACCTGTTTTGAACTTAACTTTTTTGTAGCACATCAACGTTAAAGTTTTTTCCTTTCTAATGTTTTTATCTACCCCACTTATTTTTACTGATTACAATATACAAATACATATATTGCTTTAAAATTATTTGGATCAGACTTCACTGTAATGCTTTATAAAAAATATTATTAGACTAGTCTTTTAAAACGATAAATGTATAAACAGGCGAGCATTGGGTGGCTTTGACACCAACTCTCTTGTTATATATGCTCTTCACCATCTCCACGAGCAACACACAACTTTTAAGTATTATTTATTTACATGCCATTCACCACCTCTACTACTAATATTTATTTATTTCGTTTGTTATTTAACCCTAGTCCTCCCAATAGGGGTCTTTTTGAACCCCAGGCATACACTTTAATGTTATTTTGGATTTGGTTTAACAATATATTTCATGTTTTCTGAGTTTGTTTTTCCTACATGTGTCGATAATAAATATATACTAGCGATACCCGTGCACATGCACGGGATAGCAGTAAACATAGCTGGTAGCAGACGACAGACCGTACACGGGAATGACAAAAATACGCATTGTGCAAAATGCAATAGGTACTATGGAACGCCAAGACTTCCCAAACATTGTCGGCATATCCGCTAAGTGCCACAGCA
>CM068964.1:86526545-86548212 GCA_035128595.1 Eptatretus atami
CTTCTCCATCATGCTGACGAAGTTCACCAATAGCTGTTTCGATCTCCTCCAGTGTACTCGAAGAAACTGTGTGGCCATAGCCATTGAGCATAGTTACAAGGTCTGTTCTACCCGTGACTCTGCGGATTGCCATTGCAAGAGCCACATGTTTTGGAGTTAGGCACATGGCCATTATCACCTAGCAGCATACAAGAATGTCCTGCGCATTATGGAACTATGACTATTTCGTCTCATGGGTTTCATCAACATCAGTGTACTCTTCTGTATATTCGCCACGACCGGACAATATCCAGGATATCATATTAAAGAGTACAGGTGGCGTCATGGACTTTGCTTTGGCACGTATACAGTCGTCTGGTGTTGGTGGCCATTCTGTTTTTGCCACATTCTTTAGTTCACGATGAATTTGCAAAGCTAGCATGACGGCATCGTGCATGTGTGTTGGGACATCACTTGTTGATGAAGTGATTTCCTTCTCGAATTGTTCTTCTTGTCACCGTTGTCACTGCTCGCGAAATCGTGCACTAATTTTCCGGACATTCAAGCCCAGAATTGAAGAGAAGTTGTGGCGCATTCTTCTGGGGCTGGTTATGGAAAACCAGTTGGTCTCTGAAGTGCTTCACGAGCTTTTCCTTAAGGTGTTTGATCAAGTTTGGATGTTGATCTGAATCAACTTAGTGTTTATTGAGAGATGCAGCGTACAAACTGCGCACTGTACCCATCTAACATTCTTCTGTATCAAAGAAACAATGTCATGAAATGCTTCAGTAGCTTCACCAAACACTTGTCATCGGATTCGTCACTTGACTCCTGACAACTTTGATGTACTTGTTATAACAGGAGTCATGTTTTAGAACATCACCAGCAATCGCATCATCGCCACCCCGACCACCACCTAACTGATACAGAATCCGCGTGTCTCCTTTTGTTTGGGCAACTTCTCTACTGTAGTCTGAGTGTGAATGGTTTTGCTGGGTGTAGTTTGCGACGATCTGTGTGTCTTTCACGAATTGTTGTTGACAAATAATGCATTTATCTAAGTCTGTATGGGGTGCAGAAGAGCGTGTGAGTCTTTTTTCGGCGAGCATCCTTGGCCATCATCTGTGGTAGTCGCATCGAAGCTCTTTTCCTTTGACTATCGAAATCCCCTTCTCTAATGTGTAGGACTTGTAGCATGCTGGTGACGGATGATACTGCATACTTCGACTGGTAATGGATGAGTTCCTTCAATGTACGGACGTAGTTGATCATACACATGGTCTTTTCGTCGCTTTGCAGAATCACATAAGTTTTGTCCAGGCTCCTTCTGTGAATGTTTGTTCCTTCCCTGGTGCAGAACTGTACCCATGGCAGACACACTCATCCCATCTTATGTTCGCCATACCTGCAAATATATAAATAGTATATAAAATATAATATATTTACACACTATCTTTGAAAATCGCTTTGGATCGACATATGTGTCGCAAAATATGCGTGTTTGGCACTAAATTGTGGCCATTTTGATTTTTTTTTCATAAACAAATGAGCAAATGTACTTAATTGGATTCCTTGACACCAAAAACCTAAGTTAGATACCTAAATTTATTTCTAGCAGGTTTAGAAGTTGAGATAATTTGAAAATGAATTTCGTGAAAATTGATGGGGCCATTTTGGAAAATGCCATTTTTCTCATAGTTTGGACACTTTTTGAGAAGGTCCCGTCTAATATTTTTTTGTACTGTACAAACCTACAAAATAAGACAAAGACATAATATGCCAGACTTGGCGACGAAATTTTTTTTTTCAGAATAGCCTAAGGACTACACATAATTCCTGATCCACGAGAACATATCGGGCCCAATACATGTTTGAACTAGAGGGGAGCACTCGGTAGAGTGCAAAACCTCCGCCGCCAAATACTGCTTGCTTGGTCACTCAAGTGAACCTGATATCCTATTCATTCAATTGACGTCAACAGTGTCACAGAGTTATAGTTTGTAACTTTCCCTTTTACTTTTACTTAACATACTCAATTCATTCGTCATAACTAGATTCCTTGAAGACAGAAATTATTTTACGTGGTATATCCACCTGAAGTTCCAAAATCAGCCGCAATTATATTTTGGCATGTTTTTGTTGAAATCACTTATAAACATGTAGAAATGCAAAAAAAAAATCGAAATTTTGTTGAAAAAAAGGTGGCAAAATTTTCTGTTTTTTTTTTCTTTTTTCTCGAACAATTATTTTTTTTTGGTTGGAAATCACTTAAAAACATGTAGAAATGCAAACAAAAAAAAATCAAATATTTTTTCAAAATGGCTTCCATAGCGCCATATGGACTTTGGACCAAGTCCAAAATCTAATGGCATGGTCCTTGGACCATACCTAATCCCCCACCAAGTTTCGTCGAAATCCGTCGAGGAGTTTTTCCGTAATACTGTTCACAAACAAACAGTCAAATAGACTGGTACTTACAAAATGTCAACTTGACCTCGACTTGTCTAATAAAAGCTGTCTCTAGAGAAGGTAGCGACGCAAACCAGAAGTTTCTACGATGATTCTGTACCAAACCATCAAAAATCGTAACGTCGATTGAAGCAAAAATCTCCATTTCTCCACGCAATTATTTTATATTATTTTATGAAAGTCAAAAAACCGAATAATATCGGCCATCCACAACAATCTTTACAATATCCGACGGCTCAGCGAGTCAGGCATGCGACGATAACTTTATTGGGAATAAAAAATGACTTTAAACCCAAACTTATCGAAAACCCGTCAGCCGCCACCGAAGAACTTTACGTGACTCAACGCGCGTCTGCTCAGCGCACTGCATCACGTGACGACCTGTGACGCATCGAGTGAAATATTTTATATACAATCTTAAAACGTCTCCAAAACATCCGATTTTTACCAGAATTCGACAACGAGTTTAAGCGTCCTAACGATCGCAAAAACCGAAGACAAAATTAAAATCGAGTTTAAAACGACATCGTAACGTCGAGCGAAAAAATCTCCATTTCTCCACGCAATTATTTAATATTATTTTATCAAAGTCACAAAACGCGTAATATTCGGCCATCCACCAACAATATTTACATAATCCGACGGCTCAGCGAGTCAGGCATGCGACGATAACCTTTATTGGGATAAGAAAAATGACTTTTAAAACACCATCTTTATCGAAAACACCGTCACGCGCAGACACGCGAAAACCTTAACGTGACTCAACGACGCGTCTGCTCGAGCGCACTACACACGTGACGACCCGTGACGCGTCGAGTGAAATATTTTTTTATACAATCTTAAAAACGTCTCCAAAACATCGCGATTTTTACCCAGAATTTCGACAACCGAGTTTAAGCGTCCTAAGCGAGTCGCAAAAACCGAAGACAAAATTAAAATCGAAGTTAAACGAACTCGTAACGTCGAGCGAAGCAAAATACTCCATTTCTCCACATGAATTTACGGAATTATGTTTGACCTCACTGTGACTTGACCTTTGACCGATTTTGACCAAAATCTAATCAGTGCTAGCCATCACCCTCCTGAATCACGTGGTTAATTTGACATTGGTAGCTTCTTCCGTCTCGAGTTATCGTGCCTACAACAAACACACAACAACACAAACAAACAAACAAGCGTCATAGACTGGTACTTGCGAAATCGTCACCTTACTCCTGACCTTGTCTAATAAAAGCTGTCTCTAGAGAAGGTAGCGACGCAAACCAGAAGTTTCTACGATGATTCTGTACCAAACCATCAAAAATCGAATGTTTTGGATGTTTGACCTCACTGTGACCTTGACCTTTGACCGATTTTGACCAAAACTAAAATCAGCGCTAGCCACCACCCTCCTGAATCACGTGGGTAATTTGACATTGGTAGCTTCTTTCCTTCTCGAGTTATCTGTAAAAACCATAAAATGGAATATTTGACCTCACTGTGACTTGACCTTTGACCGATTTTGACCAAAATCTAATCAGCGCTAGCCATAACCCTCCTGAATCACGTGGTGTAATTTGACATTGTAGTCTTCCTTCGTTCTCGAGTTACAGTGCTACAAACAAACAAACAAAACACACAAAACAAGCAGTCATAGATGGTACTATACGAAATCGTCAACTTGACCTCTGACCTTGTCTATAAAAGCTGTCTCTAGAGAAGGTAGCGACGCAAACCAGAAGTTCTACGATGATTCTTACAAACCATCAAAATCGAATGTTTGACCTCACCGTGCCTTGACCGTTGACCGATTTGACCAAAATCTAATCAGCACTAGCCATCACACTCCTGAATCACGTGGTGTATTTGACATTGGTAGCTTCTTCCGTTCTCGAGTTATCTGTACAAACCATCAAAATCGAATATTTGACCTCACTGTGACTTGACCTTTGACCGATTTTGACCAAATCTAATCAGCACTAGCGCCATCACCTCCTGAATCACGTGTGTAATTTGACATTGAGTCATTCTTCCCGTTCTCGAGTTATCGTGCCTACAAACAACACATACAAACAAACAAACAAACAAGCATCATAGATGGTACTTACGAAATCGTCAACTGACCTCTGACTTTGTCTAATAAAAAGCTGTCTCGAGAGAAGGTAGCGACGCAACACAGAAGTAGTTTCTACGATGATTCTGTACCAAACATCAAAAATTGAATGTTTGACCTCACTGTGACCTTGACCTTTGACCGATTTTGACCAAAATCTAATCAGCGCTAGCCATCATCCTCCTGAATCACGTGGTGTAATTTGACATTGGTAGCTTCTTCCGTTCTCGAGTTATCTGCCTACAAACAAACAAACATACAAACAAACAAACAACAAGCAGTCTAGACTGGTACTTACGAAATCGTCAACTTGACCTCTTGACTTTGTCTAATAAAAGCTGTCTCGAGAGAAGTTAGCGAACGCCAAACCAGAATTTCTACGATATTCGTACCAAACCATCAAAAATTGAATGTTGACCTCACTGTGACCTTGACCTTTGACCGATTTTGACCAAAATTAATCAGCGCTAGCCATCACCCTTCTGAATCACGTGGTGTAATTTGCCATTGGTAGCTTCTTCGTCTCGTAGTTATCGTGCCTACAAAACAACAACAAACAAAAAAACATACAACAAACAAACAAACGGAAGGCAATCCAATATACTTACGAAATCTTTAGATTTCGTAGTAACAAAAAATACAAACAAGCAGTCATAGACTGGTACTTACGAAATCGCTAACTTGACCTCTGACCTTGTCTAATAAAGCTGTCTCTAGAGAAGGTAGCGACGTAAACCAGAAGTTTCTACGATGATTCTGTACCAAACCATCAAAAATCGAATGTGTGACCTTTGACTCGTTTTGACCGATTTTGACCAAATCTAATCAGCACTAGCCATCACCCTCCTGAATCACGTGGTGTAAATTTGACATTGGTAGCTTCTTCCGTTCTCGAGTTATCTGTACCAAACCATCAAAATCAAGATAGTTTTTGACCTCACCGTGACCTTGACCGTTGACCGTATTTGACCAAATCTACATCAGCACTAGCCATACCCTCCTGATCACGTGGTGTAATTTGACATTGGTAGCTTCTCCGTTCTCGAGTTATCTGTACAAACCATCAAAAATCGAATGTTGACCTCACCGTGACCTTGACCGTTGACCGATTTTGACCAAAATCTAATCACACTAGCCATCACCCTCTGAAACAGGTGGTGTATATTGACATTGGTAGCTTCTTCGTTCTCGAAGTTATCTGTACCAAACCATTAAAAATCGAATGTTTGACCTCACCTGACCTTGACGTTGACCGATTTTGACCAAATCTAATCAGCACTAGCCATCACTCCTGAATCACGTGGTGTAATTTGACATTGGTAGCTTCTCTCGTTCTCGAGTTATCGTGCCACAAACAACAAACAAACATACAAACAAACAACAGAAACGGAAGTCTATCAATATACTTACGAAATCGTCAACTGACTCTCTGACCTTGTCTAATAAAAGTGTCTCAGAGAAGGTAGCGACGCAACCAGAAGTTTCTACGATGATTCTGTACCAAACCATCAAAAATCGAATGTTTGACCTCACCGTGCCTTGACCGTTGACCGATTTTGACAAAATCTAATCAGCACTAGCCATCACCCTCCTGAATCACGTGGTGTAATTTGACATTGGTAGCTTCTTCGTTCTCGAGTTATCTGTACCAAACCATCAAAAATCGAATATTTGACCTCACTGTGACCTTGACTTTGACCGATTTTGACCAAAATCTAATCAGCACTAGCCATCACCCTCCTGAATCACGTGGTGTAATTTGACATTGGTAGCTTCTTCCGTCTCGAGTTATCGTGCCTACAAAAACAAACAACACAAACAAAGTCATAGACTGGTACTTACGAATCTCACTTGACCTCTGACCTTGTCTAATAAAAGTGTCTCGAGAGAAGTAGCGACGCAACGACGCGTATGCTGTGTCTTACAATCCCCTCATTAGCATAATCTTAGGCATAATACCTCAGATCGACACCACGGACATAATATCATATAAACATCCCGATTTTACCAGAATTTCGACAACCGAGTTTAAGCGTCCTAAGCGATCGCAAAAACCGAAGACAAAATTAAAATCGAAGTTAAATGAACTCGTAACGTCGACAAAGCAAAAATCGGCATTTCTCCACGCAATTATACCTTAACGTGAATCAACGACATGTCTGCCGACGCGACTGCATCATGGACGACCCGTGACGTCTGCTCGAGCGCAATGCATCATGGACGACCCGTGACGTCTGCTCGAGCGCAATGCATCATGGGACGACCCTTGACGCTCGAGTGAAATATTTTTTTTATACAATCTTAAAACGTCTCCAAAACATCCGATTTTTACCAGAATTCGACAACGAGTTTAAAGCATCGAAGCGATCGCAAAAACCGAAGACAAAATTAAATCGAAGTTAAAAGAACTCGTAACGTCGAGCGAAGCAAAATACTCACATTTCTCCATGTTAATTACGAATTATGTTTGACCTCACTGTGACCTTGACCTTTGACGATTTGACCAAATCTAATCAGCGCTAGCCATCACCCTCCTGAATCACGTGATGTAATTTGCATTGGTAGCTTCCTTCGTTCTCGAGTTATCGTGCCTACAAAACAAACAAACAAACAAACAAAGAAACGGAAGGCATCAATATACTTACGAAACTTTAGATTCGTAAGTAACAAGCAGTCATAGACTGTTACTACGAAATCATCAACTTGACTCTGACCTTGTTCTAATAAAAGAAGAATCAGTCAGAAACCAGGGAGCTTGAATTCTGATTCATGTGGTCTACGATTTACACTGTGGTTTGCAGATAATGAGTCCCAGACAAAAACTAGATTTCTTATAAAAATCCATTTTTTTTTTTATTTTAAAGTGTTCAGTACAGCAGGATATTCCAGATAATAGGTGTATTACTTTTCAGAAGAATCTGATAAAAGACTTATTATATTATTATATAATATCTTATTCATCACTGTTTCCAGAATTTCGACAACGCAGTTTTAACGTCCTAAGCGATCGCAAAAACCGAAGACAAAATTAAAATCGAAGTTAAAACGAACTCGTACGTCGAGCGAAGACAAAAAATCTCCATTTCTCCATGCAAACCTTAATGTCACTACAACGACGCGTCTGCTCGAGCGCAATGCATCATGGGACGACCCGTGACGTCTGCTCGAGCGCAATGCATCATGGACGACCCGTGACGTTGCTTCGAGCGCAAGCATCATGGACGACCCTTGACGCTTCGAGTGAAATATTTTTTATTCAATCTTAAAACGTCTCAAACATCCGTTTTTACCAGAATTTCGACAACCGAGTTTTAAGCGTCCGAAGCGATCGCAAAAACCGAAGAAAATTAAAATCGAAGTTAAAACGAACTCGTAAGTCGAGCGAAGCAAAAATACTCACATTTCTCCACGTTAATTTACGGAATTATGTTTGACCTCACTGTGACCTTTGACCTTTGACCGATTTTGACCAAAATCTAATCAGCACTAGCCATCACCCTCCTGAATCACGTGGTGTAATTGACATTGGTAGCTTCTTCCGTTCTCGAGTTATCGTGCCTCAAAACAACAAACAACAAACAAGCAGTCATGAGACTGGTACTACGAAATCGTCAACTTGACTCTGACCTTGTCTAAAAAGCTGTCTCTAGAGAAGGTAGCGACGCAAACCAGAATTTCTACGATGATTCTGTGCCAAACCATCAAAATCGATGTTTGACCTCACCGTGACCTTGACCGTTGACCGATTTTACCAAATCTAATCAGCACTAGCCATCACCCTCCTGAATCACGTGGTGTAATTGACATTGTAGCTTCTTCCGTTCTCGAGTTATCTGTACCAAACCATCAAAAATCGAATATTTGACCTCACTGTGACCTTGACCTTTGACCGATTTTGACCAAAATCTAATCAGCACTAGCATCACCCTCCTGAATCAGGGGTGTAATTTGACATTGGTAGCTTCTTCGTTCTCGAGTTATCGTGCCTACAAACAACAAACAAACAAACAGAACGGAATCATACATTACTTACAAAATCTTAGATTTCGTAAGTAACAAACATACAAACAACAAACAGAAACGGAAGGCATCATATACTTACAAATCTTTAGATTTCGTAAGTAACAAACAAACATACAAACAACAAACAGAACGGAAGTCATCAATATACTTACGAAATCTTTAGATTTCGTAAGTAACAAGCAGTCATAGACTGGTACTTTACGAAATCGTCAACTTGACTCTGACTTGTCTAATAAAGCTGTCTCTAGAAGAAGGTAGCGACGCAAACCAGAAGTTTCTACGATGATTCTGTACCAAACCATCAAAAATCGAATGTTTGACCTCACCGTGACCTTGACCGTTGACCGATTTTGACCAAATCTAATCAGCACTACTCACCCTCCTGAATCACGTGGTGTAATTTGACATTGGTAGCTTCTTCCGTTCTCGAGTTATCTGTACCAAACATTCAAAATCGAATGTTTGACCTCACCGTGACCTTGACCTTTGACCGATTTTGACCAAAATCTAATCAGCACTAGCCATCACCCTCCTGAATCACGTGATGTAATTTGACATTGGTAGCTTCTTCTGTTCTCGAGTTATCGTTTAAACAAACAAACAACAAACAACATACAAACAAACAACAAACAGAAACGGTAGTCATCAATATACTTACGAAATCTTTAGATTTCGTAAGTAACAAACGAAACGGAAGTCACAATATCTTACGAAATCTATAGATTTCGTAAGTAACAACACACAAAACGAGGACGGAAGTCATCAATATACTTAGCGAGGAAGTCATCAATATACTTACGAAATCTTTAGATTTCGTAAGTAACAAACAGACAGGGGTGAAAACACTAACCTCCATCCATCTTCGATGGCGGAGGTTAAATATCATGCTGTACACTACTATATCGTTTTGGCCCGATCTCTCAATGGTGAAGAATCACTTTAAAAATTAAATAATTCTCATAAATCAAATTAATTCTTCCTTGTCATACACCTAACCTGTCCACCAAGTTTCGTCCGAATCCGTCCACAAATTTTTGAGATATCGTGCCATCTATCATTTTTGGCCCGATCTCTCAATGGTGAAGAATCACTTCAAAAATGAAAGTATTCGGATCCGGATTATAGTACTCTACACGGAACTTCATGATGCCGGAGTGGGGCATGCCGTAAATCGTATTTTCAGTCCTGTCACTTCTTCTGGTCTTTCTCCTGTGGTGTGCCTGTGGGCCCGTTAAGGCTTATTTCCTGCTTGTATGAAACCTGAGGCGTGCACTTCAAAGTGCAAATATAGTTGTATAAAATGTTTTTGTGTTCCCTGTTCTCCCCTCCCCTTATAATAAATACACACATGAATGAACTGGGTCTCCTTTGCGTTTCTCGAGTTAGCATGACCGATAAACCGTTCGGTTTTATAAGTCCTATAAAGGATGGATTTGGCAGGATGTTAAGCATCCAAGTTTAAAACCTTCCCCCATCCAGTGCAACGAATCACCATAAGTTTCCATTTTCAATGGCTAGATGATTAGGAGGAATTTAGCACGTCGCTTAATCGACCTTGGACGAACCAAATTTGGCTCGCTAAGGCCTTCGATCCAGTTGGGTGCGTATTGGCCGACGCGACCGCAGTAACAATATTTTCTCCTGGTTCTACATCTCCACGTCTCAGGAAGTGTGCAACAAAATTATTTGATGCTTCCATCTCAACAAAAACTATGAAGAAAACTGCCCTCTATCCAAAAGACAAAAAAAAAAGAGTGGCCTTCGGTACTTTTATCTTTAATACTGGTATTGATCCTGTTGCTTTGATGGCAGTTGAACAACATAACTTAAATATGTTGCAGTTCAGTAATCCAGTTTAATGAAAGTCAATATTTTGAATTTTTATTTTATTTTATTCCAGAAACATTTTGTTTACTGCTAACAACCCAGTGTTAGTTTTAGTAAGATGCATGTCTTTTTATTTTTTCATGTTTCAAAATGCAATTCTCATCGAGTCATGAATATAATACACCGCTGTGAAGGCCGAGCGCTAGACATACTGTAATGCCATAACGGCGCAATGACATCCCAGACGAAATGTCATTTTACTACACCGTCATCTTACTAAATCCATCATCCCAATGGCTAGCATCTGACATTCAGCCTGTCACCTATGGATGTCAGATATTTGGGTTATGGTGATCAACTGCTGTCAGCGAAGCGATGGGACAGGTTGAGTGCTGGACCCCGGGATGACGTGCACATCCGTAGTAGTCCATGAGCCAGGCCAGATATCGGTACCACCTGGGGTGACTAAACACGAATGGTACTAAAATGTTTATAGAGTGACTGTAAATACATTAAGATTGATAGCCTTCCCGCACTGGTAGCTTAGTCTGATTTTGTGATGCAATGGGGTGCTACCCATAAAAACAGATTTTCAGCGTGACGCTCGGGTTTTCCTCATTTTCTTTAAAATCAATCACACGATCAACACGAAACTTTGGACACCTATGTAGAATTTGATTCTCTACCAGAGTTGTTCCTAGGTATTGGATTCTATCTAAGTCACTGGATTCTATCCTTGCCAAGGGTGTCAAGATAGAATCAGCAAGCGTCGACCCCAGGAGGAGGGCATCAAGGGATGCCCTAGTACTAGCAGGGTGTATGCCAAAGTATGTCTCTTCTGCGAGAAGTCAAGCAAGTACATGAAGCAGCAAAGACAAGGGAGCCACTCATCCAGTGTGTTGAGCTACGAGCAGATAGAGAATCCGCAGAGCAGCAACAAGGAAACTCAACCAGAGAATCCTTGGTTTACTTAGCAGAGACCTTGTTGCTGCAGAGGGTCACTACCACAAGTCGTGCTACAAACTCTTCACAAAAGATGATTCCCCAGCGGCCGCCAGGTCTGGTGCAGGTGAAAATCAGGAAGAAAGCGAGGGAGCACGCTACGAAGAGGCTGAGATAGAAGCCTCGAGGAACTCTTCTTGTATATAAGGACTGAATTATTTCCCAACCAGAGGTACTGCCTATGATAAACCTCACATCTAGGCTTGAGAGATCCATGATGTCCCGTGGTATTATCCAACTGAAACCAGCGACAAAGAAACATGTTCGCCGAAAGATTGAAACCGAGTTTGGAATCACTACGCTTGTCCCAGATGAGAAAGGAAAGCTTCTAATCTATCCACGCAGCCTCTCAATGGACGCCTTGCCCGCCAAGCACAGAAATGAAAAAAGATCTGCAAGAAGCAAGAGCAGCTAACTCTGAAGAATATCTTAACCAAAGCAGGAATGCAGCTGAGGAATGAGATCAATAAGCAAGATGTGAGTCAGCCATGGCCTCCCGATACAAATCAGAATGTCATTCCTGCAGCAGTCAGGGCCATGGTAGTAGCCAAAAGTATACTGACTTCAGCCACCCAGACCTACAGATGCCCAGGATTAGAAGAGATGAGGCCGATGTCCAATCTTTAGTTCAACTGATGGAGACCAGCTGGTTGAACCCCTTCAACGCAGAGCAAGGAGATCTTGTCAGTTTGTCAACTGCGACTACAGCACCAACAGAAGTTGCCAAAGACCTTCTAGGGGCCTACAGATTAGGAGAGGATGCATATCAAGCCTTCAAAAGAGCGCCTGGAGACCGATACGCCAACTATACAGTTTCATGACACGATGACGAAGACGAAACTGAGAACGTTCACTAACATCAGAATGAAGCCACGCTCACAAGGCCATGCCAAGGAGGCTATCTTGAAGGCTGACAGGAACCTATTTGGCCAGATGATCCTTGTTGCTGAGAACAGAAAGCTCAAAATGAGTGATGTCTTGGCTCATCCCCTGGGCCTTTGCCATGGGCACTTGCCAGCGTAATGGGTCTCTCCGCAAGACCAACAAGGCTGCACTAGCAATGGAGTTGGAGAGAATGTTTCTCCTGCAGAGGTGATCCCCGAGCCCTCTGCTACCATAATTGATGGATGAGCCTGGTCCAGAAACTGAAGGGAAACGACAAAACTTTTTCACAGCTTGCAGCAGAGCACTGAGTCACGTTGTCCATGAG
The DNA here is from genome assembly GCA_035128595.1 of Eptatretus atami. Taxonomy (NCBI): domain Eukaryota; kingdom Metazoa; phylum Chordata; class Myxini; order Myxiniformes; family Myxinidae; genus Eptatretus; species Eptatretus atami. Next base: position 86,539,148 of record CM068964.1, read on the forward strand.
GGTGCTAAGAGCAGGCGCATTGATGTTGGTTTGACGTCTACAAGGAGACATCCATCAAAGATGCAGAACGAGCCAACAGAAGTGCAGGCACAGGGATCCATTTCAAGAACATTCAACCTGGGCACAACATCCAGCAGTGGAGAAAGTACTCGGTAGTTCCTCCAACAAGGCAAGTCTCATCAAGTTCCTGGTAGAAGAATGGAAAAAACCACAGCACAGGGACAAGCTCGAGGGCAAGGAGCTGTATGTCACATGTGAGCAACTCTGCTTCAAGATCACCAAAGAGCAGTGGGAAGAGGCTCCTGAGCTAAAGTCAAGTCAAGAAGAAGCAGACACACGCCTCCTTCTCCATGCACTTCATGCAGCAGAATCTGGGTACAAGTCTGTCATCATCACTGCAGAGGATACAGATGTCATGGTCCTGTGTCTGGGCATGTGCCACAAGATCCCATCCACCTGTTCCAGAAGTGCGGGACGAGAAACCGGACAAGATTCCTGGATATCACCACACTGAGCCGTACACTGGGGAGCAGCGTGTGTGATTCATTGATTGCTATGCATGCCTTTACAGGCTGTGATACCGTCAGTGCATTCGCTGGCCGGGGGAAGATGACGACACTCAAGCAGGTGAAGATGGACAAGACATACCAGGATGCTTTCCACGAACTTGGGCGCTCATGGGAAGTGTCTCCTGAACTATTTGAGAAGCTACAGGAAATCACCTGCCACATGTACCTGCCATCTACCCACACAACTGAGGTGAACAAGCTTCGGTATGAGCTGTTCTGTGCGAGACGTGGAGAGTGGAGTCAAGTCAACTCCCTCCTTGTGAGGACTGCCTCTTCATGCATGCACTACGTGCCAACTACCAGGCTGCGATCTGGAGGAGAAGTCTGCAGAGCCAGCCATTTGTTGCGAACCCAACAGACTGCGGCTGGATGACAGATGAGACGGCAAGCTTGCTGTCAACTGGATGCGAGGCTCACCAGCACCAGATGCTGTTACGCAGCTACTGTCCTGCAAGTGGTGCGGTCATGCGAACTCCCTAAGTGCACTTGCCTCAGCAATGGCCTGAAGTGTACGGACATGTGCAGGTTACAGACATGCCAGAACAAGGCTATTGAAGAAGAGCCGGTAGCACAACAGTCAGTTCCGAGTCTGACGTAGATGATATTGAGGAGGAGTAATTTGCCATAATAGTAAGTACAAGCCCATGGCATGCTTAGTGTGTATTTACAGGACTTGTATTAAATGTGACAATTACTATATTCATTTTAGTGACATTTAGGCATTCCTGTCCCCAAATTTGACATTTTAAAATTTTTCTGAATTTTCGGTAGGGTGTGTCTATTCAAGAAGTGATAACGACCATTAAGCTACCAGTGTGCAAGGGCTATCATATCAAAACATAAACTAAGACATGTAGCAAGCTAAAAACACCTAGAGAATTAGTCACCCCGGGTGGTACCGATATCCCAAAATTCGGGTCTTGGCTCATGGACTATAGAGGCCAAGCCTCCCGATAGACGTAATGCCGTCCCAGACGTAATGCCGTAATGATGTCCCAGCAAAAAGAGTGTGACAGACAGAGGGACGGAAGGACAAAGAAACCCGACTACTTTAATATATAGATTCGGATTATTGGAGCACCAAAAGTGAAAAACTACCTCAAATCGCGATTATTTGCAGATTTCGTGCAAATTACACAAACATCATGATTACTCCAACTGTTATCATATGGTGGTCACTCACAAACGAATGACCACCATGTGATCCCCCACTAAAACCCTCACATTGGACAGCACAGCAGACCTGGCACGTACCAAAGAGGCCACCCGGGTACAACCAGAACAATTCTCCAGCAGTTTACGCTGTCCAGTGGTCCAATAGTCGCAAGCACCAATGCCAACGCCACACATTCACATCTGCTCAGAGATTTGAAGCCAGGCCAGACAACTCAGAGTGTTTGTATGTACCTGTAGGTCATCCTGCCATCCCCATTGCCACTTGGTTGGTCATAAATATAATGGATGGAATCAACAGAAGGTTGATCTCGAAGCATTGCTCATGGCTATATTAAGCAAGAAGATGACGTTTTGGGCGTGAACTAATTGTCGGGGAAGCAAAAGAGCTTGCAATATGGGAAGGTGTGGCAGATAATGGTGTGGCAAAGAGGGCAAAAATAGAAAAGTTAATGGGAAGGTGGGGCAGATATTTAGATGGGCTGTCAAATCTTGTAGGATTAATAGCAGTGTACCAGTCCAAGGAGCAAGTAGGATTGCACTGACTAGAAGGGCACAAAGGTTTAATCGATGTCCAGTATGGCGAGAAGAGACGACAGAGAACTCCTGGGACAGCGTTGGGGGGAAGGTGACCTGATGAACAACCAAAGTGAGAAATGTGTACAGGTTCAATGGTTTGGATATCATTTTCGACACTAATTTTGACATGCATCTGGTTTATCCTGGGAGTGGGCAGTACTGTAATCGTGTACAAGTGTCACTTGTTGAAAGGCAATACTGAAAGGTCGACAAATGCATGTGCAGGAGCCCGATCATCAGTGTGTTTGCCGCCAAATAATGCAGTCGAACAATAATACACGAGTGATTTTACAGCATAAAGGTTAAAATTGTCATTAAACGATTACGTAGAAAAGGTCAGTGGATTTGTAAAATAACAATGGAGAAAAATACCAGCATTGTTATTTGGCACAAATGCATTGTAGGATCTGATATCCAACCATTGAACCTTTACATTTCTCACTTTGGTTTTTTAGCTTTTCTGGAATTTAAATTCCAGACAAGGTTTTGTCATCATGCACCGTCCGTCCGTCCGTCTCCTATTTCGACTTTTCTGGCCAAACCGCTGGGCCGATCGGGCTGAAATTTGGCAGAAACGTTTCTCACCTGACAGGTAACAGGAATCGTTCCCATCACATGACTTGAAGTAGGTCAAAATGGCCGACTTAGTGAATTTCTTCAAAAATCTTCTTCTCCAGACCCACCAGTCAGAATGCGACCAAATTTGGGTTACAGCATTAGGCCGGGGCCCAGATAAGTTACAAGTTCAGTGATCCTATTTTTAATATTACTCATTTGGGCTGGCAGGATAGCCTGGAGGTATGCACACTTGCCTCTGAGTCATCTATCCTGGGCTGGAATCTCGGCCCAGCTATAAACTGTCTTCCTGGTGTCTCGCAGCCAGGGTGATTCATCAATGTGCGTACCATCCCTCGAATGGACGTTAAACTCGGCATCCCATCTGCCGGCATTACTTGGTGGATGTTGAAGATCCCACGGTGTCCTTCGTGAAGTGTAGGCTAGCTATCGCCGGCACCCTGAAAAGTTACAAATTCTTCCCCTAACCTACAAAGGGCTGTTAGATTGGTTTGATATTTATCGGTATGCCATCCTGATGAGGGCAAATAAGCCCGAAATCCGGATCGGTGGCTCCAGTTGATGTTAAACTGATGTTGACCATGTAATCTTTGTCTGTTTGACAGTCACCGGGCCGAGGCCTCTGTGTTGGAGGTGGCGCTTTGGTGTAGGACTGTGTCCAATAGGGATCGGGGAAGTGCTCGTCACACTCCACATGTTTCGATTTACCCGCCAATCACATCACATGCCTTCTGGTTGAATGGTTTGCATTAGTGGGAACAATCGTCTGGGTGGCAGACAGATGGTTGCTCTTTGCGGATTATGCGGTTTTACCGTGTGAGACATAATCCGCGGCGATGCTCACCATAACAGTCAGGAGGTGCATCTGATGTGTATATAGAGCCCATAACAAGGACAAAATCTAAATCGACATCTCTGCTTTCGTCGATTCATGATCATCGGCTTTAAATCTCAGTCTGCAAAGGCTTGAGTACCACACGGAGGCCCTCTAGTTTGGAGATGTGTTGGTATAATTTATGCACATGATGTCAGCATCGTGTCATAAGGTCAGTGTGCTTCTTTGATTAAATTTAACATTCCTGACTGCAAACCTCCTAACTGGTGATCAGCAGGGCAGACACAATTTGCTTGTGTGGTCGGTGACACTTGTTGTTTACACGTTGTACATGCTTGGGAGCCTCATTGATATGCATTGCTGTCTACGTTATCGCTGATGATTCAATAAGCGATGAAACCGGTCCGGTAGCTGAGGGGGTGTATAGCATTGGAATTCTCATGTGTTTACTACGTGTGAACGTCTTTGTAGTTGTTGAGGAACTCTGGGAAGGGTTCGAAACAGCATTAGCACTTACCTTGTGTACGTCTTCTTGGGTTGCTTTATGCAGCTACTTCGGCTCGAGGAGTGTGGGAGGGGTCAATCATTTATATAATCCTAGCCACCTGGGTGTAGTGGATTAGGTGAGAGCTGATTGCCTATTTCCTCCATTCACAGGTGAGAGATGTGGGTGGGTCTTTCTTTATTTATATGTTGACTGCTTTTGACGTTTGCACGTGGTATATGCTTGGGAGCCTCATTGGTATGCATTGCTGTCTCCGCTATCGCTGATGATTCGCCAATAAGCGATGAAACTGGTCCAGTAGCTGAGGGAATGTATAGCATTGGGATCCTCATGTGTGTACCACGTGTGAACGTCTTTGTAGTTGTTGAGGAACTCTGGGAAGGGTTCAAAACAGCGTTAGCACTTACATTGTGTAAGTCTTCTTGGGTTGCTTTATGCAGCTACTTTGGCTCGATGAGTGTGGGAGGGGTCAAATATATATATATATATATATATAGATAGATAGATATATATAGATATATATACACACACACACACACACGGTATGGCTTACCTCTTTTGCTTTGACAAATGACATAGGGATAATGGTCAAAATGTAACGCGCAAGTCGTTTTCCATTGTGAAAAACAACTTTTTTTTTATTCTTATGAGCTTATGTCTTATAAAATCCATTTTACCATCAAAGTTTCATTTCTTCTACAGACTTTTCCAATTCCCATGTGCTGTATTTCCTTCCACTGTTCCAGAATACATTTTCAGCAGTTAATTTTGTGACATCCTAACTTGTTTATATTAATCCTTAAGTCACAAACTCTGTATTTTATGTGGCTCGCCATATTTCTGTGTATGACATATCCTTCCCATCAAAGTATACACCAACAATTAGTCCATAAACAAGGGTTATTTAAATACAGGTCAATCATGCATATTTATTTTAAAAAGTCAACAACGGAAGGTTGCACTTACACTGAACAAAATTGTTATTTGAACGATTTTGTAGCCAATTTTTTTGGCATGGACTCAATAATTCAGAACAAAAGAAAATGTACTATCAGCTTCCCATACATCATAACTCAACTTAACTAGAGTACGAATAATAATAATGGTAATAGAGATCGGTACGCTTAACAGAGCTTTGGGGGCATTCATTATAAGGTGAGAAATGTTTTAACGCGAGAACCATCCCTGAACAGATTGCCACTCCATTGCCTGACATTTGACTCAAAGTGGCAGGAATTTGTGAAAAAGTTTTAGGATGCCAGCGATAATTGGCCTACTCTTCACCAAAAACACCGTGCGATATAAGGATCTTTAATGCCCACCAACTACAAGTGCTGGCAGATGGGTCCTCTGACTTAATCTTCTTCTGATGGACAGCTAAAACATCAGGATGACAAGTCAAATACCTACCGAGGTTGGACAGCTCTTGGGTGAGTTGCGCATACCTCTTGGCTATCCTGCCACAACCAGTTGACCACTAGATCTTGCGGGGGGGGGGGGGGAGCTGCTATTTTATAAAACGGACTCAAACTATGACTACTTTTCTGTGGAATAAATAAATGCATATAAAAACATTTTACATTTCAATGAAAATATTTTTGTAAGTATTCCAAATAATTTCCTTCCAGAATAAACTTTCTGTAGCCTCTCTTTTCTTTTACAAAGTCAAGGCTCATAAAAAGCAATATATCATACAAGCAATTAGTATATGTATAATTAAAATAAACCATGTTGAGAGTGATTGGTGGCATTGCATGTTCCACCGACCACACAGAAAGTCACAAAAAAATTAAAAAAAATACAAACAGGCAAAAAATAACATTTGTCTGTTCAGCGTTCCCATCTGCTCATAATGTAGGGAACCCAAGTTCAAATCCCAAATACTGTAGGTATTCATCTCATGCCTGCAAATATCATTGCAAATCACATTGTCTCCTGTCTTTATACTGCATGTGATTTATGTAAAGCTTCCCCGGCGAGCCTGAGATGAATGTCAAATAAACATTCAAGTTAGAGCGGCAATACAAGAATACGCATGGTGAATATTATAAGGAAAAGGTTCAAGGAGTCGTGTGACCCAAAATGTGTTTATGAATCAGAAATTTTGGTTGTCGAGTTTGATAGTCAGCCGGCCAAAAATCCTGAAATACACTTAAAATAGAATTTTTTGTGACGAGTTTGTATCCCCTCTAGATGTCCTCTATATCACCTAGGGGTTTGAATGAGAGGAGACAACATCTCAGCATTTGACCTTGAAGGTCACTTTCAATGTCATTTTGATGAAAAATTAACCAATATTGCAATGTTCTTGTAACTCCCTTTTTTTCAACAAATGTAAATAAAACTTGGTATCTCATCTAGATGTATTTTATTTGACTCAAAATTATCAAAAAGTGCAGACGTTATTTCAGTGTTTGACCTTGATGGTCATTTTCAAGGTCGTATCAAGGAAAATATTCACAAAATATTCCGGTTCTGCTACGTCATTCGACTTTAGTAAGATGATACACAAAATCCATTTTGTTTCTATTATTTTGGGATTGAGAGGTTTACAGCACTCAATTCGGACGTGCGAAGCGAAAAGCAGGGTTAAGCAATCGGTTTAGTTTGTCTGTCTGTCTGTCTGTCCACAAACATCAGTTTCTGATCGAGGAACACCTTCATTTCAATTGACTGTTTTATTTTGAAAATGAATCAGAAAACAAACCTGTAGTTTAGCAGAACTTTGGCTCTGAATTTGTCCCGATCACAAATGCCGAGAGAAGAGACATAATATTTTTACTCTGTCTGCCTGTCTGGCAGTCAAACAAAATTGAAAAATCATTCTAAACAGGAAACTTAATGTTTTTAGTGACAGCATAAAGAACACAAACAACAGGCGTGAAGAACTAATGTAACGGATTCACTAAGGTGGTGTAATAAACGCCGCATCAACGGTGGGAAACTTCTGAAATGTTCTTTTTTTCAACAACATTTAAAATCTTTATTTTATTTAAATTGTATTATATGCTTGAACACTGTACAACACACAAGTCGCCTTTTTCGCACTTTCAAAACCCCTCTGTTTAGCAGTACTGTACTTGGACAAAATACACATTTTACGTCATCACGACCAATCAAATTTGCCGCTTGCAGACCCGCCCATGTTCTTGTTTCGCAAGACTGCATGGGGTAAGGTGTTCTATGAACCCTCTAGTGGAACAGATCAGTGTCAAGGTCAACCTTATGATAATTAAGTGTCTAAAATAAGTTTTGTATAGAATTTACGTGGCGTCCGGATTCATTATCTCAGATTTTCAGAAGGTAAGCTACTCGCAATTTTTGTTTTTTTCAGTTTCTAAATTGAAAACTAAGGCATGGAGGTGAATCAACCTACTTCATGTAAACGCAAAAGTGAAGAAGATTAAAGTTCCCACTCAGTGCATCATTTGCCAAGAGGACAGCAATAATCACGTCTGCACCCCCTCTCCGTCAGAGGATGGAAAGACCGGGCCATGAAACGTCGTCGACGAAAGAAGAAAGCTTGAAGATCCTGACTTGGTTCATATTACTGATCGTATGACTAGACTCTCTGAAAGTGAACTGTGGCAAGAAAATCTTATCAAATGGCACAAAACTTACAACTGCAAATTCACAGCTGAAAGTATGACTGAGGCAGTAAAATCTCTACAAAAATCAACAAACGGGACTTGAAGAACCTCCAGCAACAAGCCAGAAGCAAGTCAAGCACAGTTCAATACCCTTGTATGATTGCAATATGTGTATGTTTTGCCAAACACGACGCAGTAAACAATCGTGCATTGTTGCAACATTCAGTTTACTGTATCTGAATGAGGTTGGAAGGTGCTGTTGATGTTACAGCTACTGATGGGAAGTACCATGTTCATTACTGGGGAGAATTTCAGAGAAAGATGGAAAAAGTCAGTGACCAGGCAAAAGATGATCATGAACAGGACAATTCTGCATGGACTGTGTTTGGATATATATCAGAGAAGGCCTAAAGTTGGGAAATGTTTATGATACGAGACATGTGTGGGTGAAATATGTTCATATGTACAGGAGAGAAGCCGATGTCCATATCCCTCATAGTTGCGTACTCCAGGCGAGGAGCATTCTAATGATACTGTTGAGAAATGCACTGGGCCATCAGGCAGCTTTAGCCATCCTATAAGTGTAGAAATGCCAAAATGTTGTATCCCATTGAATAGTTTGACTACAAGATGGTAAGAACACAAACAAGAGATTCTCATGTTGAAGATCCTGACAAATCCTTCAAATCTGTCAAGAAGTTGGAATTTCTTAAGAAGAATCAGGACTCAGTATTCCTAGAGATGATTCATGCAGCTCTGAATATTAGAATGGACGATGAAGACACCCCTCGCCAGATAGCTCTGGACATGGAGGAATACACCAGGAACATGTCAAAAGCATTATTCCAGAAAACCTGTACCTGTTCGTGTCTGTACTGCTTGGAGGCAAATCACACCTTGATGAAAACCACGGTGATTCAGAGAATTGTGTAAGAGCGGCTCAAAAGGAGGGTTTTGAGTCTTGCACAATACATGATGTATGCAGTATCAAGACCCAGGAAGTTGACCCTGAAACATGTGGGTATTGACCTCACCCGACATCAGGAGTAGATGATAATTGGGGTTTCTGGGACATCTATTCAAATGAATGGGGGGAAAGGGAAAAACTTTCTGACTCAAGTCCCAAAAGCCCAAAATAGGAGATTGATTTTCTCCCCACCTATCCCCTTCCCTCCCATACAAGCAAATGTAGAATTGAGACTATGAAAGATTGAGACTTACTGATTAAAGCACTTCTT
>CM068964.1:86570039-86598402 GCA_035128595.1 Eptatretus atami
AAACTTCCTGTGTCAGTTGTCTCGCACCCCTCCCTCTGTTCCTTCAAAACTGTTGCCTATAGTAACCTCTTGCTTTCTCCCATACTCCCATGTCGTCGTCTACTCGTGCTGTCCTCCTTCCCCATTCCCACACCTTTCCTTTCTACCACCTTCGTGCAATGTCTTTGTCTCCTTCTTCCCCTTTGATCATCTATCTGTCTGAACCTGCTGCCCTCTTTCATTTATCTCTTCCCTGAGCCTACATTTCTGAAACCATAAAATCTAAATCAAGTGCATGTTCACCATATGTTGTTCTCTGATTGATTTCACTGTGATGAAACTATGCTTTTTTTTGTTGTTTGTTTGTTTTCCAGAAAATGGTTTGAGTTGGAACACCAAGACACCTGCAGATGTTCACTGTACCATAGCTTCAGAATACCAAGATATCAGAGTTATCACTGATTTCCTCACAATCTTGACGATGGCAGGTGTGACAGTTATTGATAATGTTGGCAATAAAAATGGGGGAGGTTTAATTGGCAATATTTCCCCATCCGCTTCGAGTATCTACAACATCACCATGGACATGTTAATATCAGTTGTAATTATGGGCAGATCTTCAGGTGTTAGAAGCAATGAGAGAATGAAAATGATTCTCTGTATTCTACCTTGAGACTTTGTCGCTGTCGCAGCCACGTGGATTTGACAGGACAAAAAATGGCATCTGATGAAGAGCTTCTACTGATCGAATCACCGAGTTTGGCAGTATCATTGCTCCGTGGCCTCAACAGAATGCGTTCCTGCGGCTTCCTTTGCGATATTACAATCCAAACAGGACCTGATGTATTCCTAGCGCATCATGTTGTTTTAGCTGCTGCCAGCCCTTACTTCAAAGGCCTGTTGACTCCAGGCTCAGATTCATGCAGCGATGGTCGCAGCGTGGTGAACATCAATGAAGCGACTGCGAAAGACATCCATGCATTTCTGGAATTTGTGTACACCGGACGCACAACTGTGGTTGTGCAGCAGCTTCCAGCTCTAAAAGCCACGGCTAACCTCCTCCAGTGTATTACGCTTTGTGAGGCTTGCTGTTTGGCTGAAGGATCTGGTAGCAGCAAACCTGAATGCTCTCCTGGACCTATGGATTCTGCAACCCATTTGGCCCCAGTTTTGCAGGACGTGGCATTGCTGAACACAGAAGTAACACAAGCACCAGACAAGGAGATGGGACAACGGCAGGTGAGACCACCTGCAGAGGGTGCAGTGGTAAACATTGAGATTGATACCAATGCAGTATTGGATAATCGGCACCATGACAGAAGAAATGTAAAGATGGAATCACTGTCAGGTGTCGATAGTGGCAGCGATAGTGAATCCTCATCAAACACAGATGATGATGACGATGATGACGACGATGATGATGATGAAGAACACAGTGATTGTGAGCATAGGAAACAGTTGAGCAAGCCAGTACAGCCTGGAGACCTCTGTACAGTTCTGCCAATAGATGTAGCTGTGCCCATACGAAGGCCACTCTTCATATGCGGACAGTGCAACAGGGAATTCCAGTATGAGAAGAGTTACACGAAGCACATGAAGCAAACACACGGAGTCCAACCTGATATCACATACTGCTGTGAGGCATGTGGACAGCACTTCACAAGTCGTTGCAACCTGCGCTCACACCAGCGGCATGTACACAGCAATGACCGACCCTTTGGCTGTGATGTTTGTGCCAAGACCTTTAAGGTTCTGCTTTTCTGATACTTCAACATGTCCCTGCATTACTTTGATTTGAAATATTCCTACTCTGTTTTCCCACATTTTGATAATGTGCCACACATTACTCCTCAGTTTGGAACTGTCCTGTTGCTCCCAATAGAAATGTTAACTTTCAACCCTCAATAACCATTGTTGTTTAATTGTTACTCACCAATTGATCCATCAGTCTGATCCATGAAACCAATTTGTAGGTCTAAATTTTCTTGGCAGATTATTTAGAGTTGAGAAGGCGTCAAAGTTGCTGAAGCACCTGCAGCCATGTCTGACCTCTAACTTTAACCCTGATCTCAACCCCACAGCGGCAAAAAGATTTGCGGCGTCACCACATCCAAATACACGAAGGCGGACACGAACGTCATTACTGTTCTTCCTGCAGCAAAGGCCTGAGCTCTCGCTCGGCGCTACGTCTGCACGAGCGTACGCACACTGGTGATCGACCCTACCATTGTACATATTGTCCAGCTCGCTTCTCTCAGCCCTCTGCAATCAAAGTACACACCAGGTCAGGTTTGTCGGGTACAAAGCTTATTTTGAAATGGGGCCTGATGATTTTCAGATACAGTAAAAAATGATAATTAAACACTCGAGTTGTCATCTTCAATCTTTTGCTGAAATAACCAGGAAAATAATTTTACATTTTTGAAAAGAAATTGAAGATTATTCGATTTGCATAAATAGTATCTTTTTTTAACCTAGATTTTTCAGGAAAATATAATAAACTTGTGCCATGTCACAACAAAAGTTTAGATTGTAAGGTTCGCAACCCAAAAATTGTAGGGCAGTCTAGTTGAGGAGACCTCTATTATTTGTTTATTTTAAATCCGTTATGGGGTTGGAAAGTGCGCTGCCTTTCCATTGGTAATATTTTGGTGGTCAACCAAAGTCAACCACAAAGGGCGTTGATGGTCAACCACAAAGTGTGGACTGGAACCACTTCTTAACCAGACCAGGCAACTAGTACATGACTCACCAAATGTTCCCTATCATTTAGTCGTGGGCCAGCTTGTTTTTTTTATTGACATTTCAATAATGACATTGTAACTCTCCTTTGGATCACTGCTCACCTCCATTCATTGGCACAGTTTACAGAATGATTAAAATCAATTCAATTCCTTAATACTGTTGCCTTTAGCCAGATTTGAACCAACATCCTATGGGGTGCCAATTTACTTTCCTCTTTATTAAGCCATTATTGTATCTGTATATATGAGGGCTGTATATATGTATATATTGTATCCATTATTGTATCTGTATATATCTATGTATATGAGGGCTGACAGGATGGCTTAGAGGTACGTACGTACACTCGCTTCTCAGCTGTCAAACCAGGGTTTGAAGAGACCACTGACTCATCTGTGATAGGCCCATAGACTCAGCTTCATTGTGGGAGATTCCAATAATCTTGAAGGCCTTTTTTTCCACGGCGCAAGCATAGCCAGGCGTGAGGCAGGGGAGGCAGCCCAGAGGGGAGAGCAGTACTCCATCAAGCTGCAGCTGAAAGCCTTTAGATGGATAGGAGTTCAGGTGTGCCAGGGGAGCACTTTATATGACAGGGGACGTCCAGTTGGTGGCTGGCTTTGGAGGCCAACTTTGAAATGTGGTTTGTCCAAGAAAGATCATAGTTGATAGTGAGACCAAGGAGATTGAATGACTGTACTTCCTCAAGAGGATTGTTCGGAAAATAGATAAGAGGGTTTGCCAGACGATCCTTTCAGAGAGAGATTGTGAGAGTGTGAGATTTGTCAGGATTGGAAGACGTATTCCAAATGTTTGACCAGCTTGTGATTTTTTATTCATTTTTTAATTCAAGGTCTCAAGAGAGGGAAAAGACTGTAGCCTGCTTGTCTGAATGATGAGGGATGTCACGGCAGAGGATGGAGTCAGCAAATTAAGAGGATTTTCCACAGAGAGAGATCATTGATGAAGATCAGGAATAGTCCCAGAACACTGCCTTGGGGCACTCCAGCCTTTATAGAGAAAGGAGATGAAAGGATACTGTTGAGTGCAACATGTTTACTTCAAGAGTAGAGGAAGTCAGTCAGCCATGTGTGGAGATTGCCTAGGATGCCATAGTTGGATCAGAATTTGGAGAGCAAGGCAGGATGCTAGACTGTATCAAAAGCACCAGATATGTCCAGAGAGATGGCACTGATCTCATGTCTGATATTGAGGGCCAACATCCATCATTGGGTGAGTAGAAGCAGCATGTCCAAGGTAGAGTGACCTGGTCTGAATCAAAATTGGTGATCTGAGATGAAGTTGTTGGAGATGAGGAATGATTTTATGTCATCTGTGATGATGGATTCCATGACCTTGTTGATGATTGGAAATAAGCTGATTGGTCTGTAGTTAAGGGGATCTGTTTTTGCACCTTTTTATGTAATGCAGTGATTTTTCTGGATTTCCAAGCAGATATAAGATGACCTAGTGCAAATGACAGAGTGAAAAGGGCAGAGAGAGGATGTGCAAGAGCAGCAGAGCAGGTTTTTAGGACACGTGAGCTGATGCCATCTGGTCCAGTTGCAGAGTCAGTCGAGAGTTGAAATGACTTTCTCCACCTTCTCAGGTGCAAATGACAGAGTCCAGGAGCAGATGAGTATGACAGGGAAGGATGGGTACTGAGAGTGAGGAGTTTGGGGGACAAGATTTGGAAGCAAACACAGAATTGAGGCATTCGGCCTTTTCATAAGCGGAGTAGACTCTGGTGCCATTTGAAGAGAGAGAAGTGATGGAAGAGGAGCATGCATCAGAGACAGACTTAACAAGGCACCACCAGGTTTTAGATGAGGGAGACAAGTTTGAAAGTTCATTTTTGAGGTTGGGCAGATGTTGTTTTCCAGCTCTCCTGAGAGTGGACACACTTGTGGCAGACTTTTTAGAATGCACTGAGATTGCCTTCGGTTTGATTAGCCTTCCAGGAAGAGTAAGCAAGTTATTTATTATTATTTTTTGTTTGTTTATTTGTTGTTTTTTTTGGACCAACTACCTCACCACATGATCCATTGTACCATGTGCTGGAAGAAAGGTAGAATATTAGACGAGATGAGATGAATCTGTGAGGGTGAGCGAGAGAGCAAGTTTCTGTGGAAGAATTCCCAGGCTGAGTAAACATCAGGGGCAGTAGATGTGGGAGACCAGTCCTGAAGACAGATGGCTGCTTGCAGTCCCTGCCAATCTGCCTGAGTGAAATGTCAAACATGCTGGCATTGATGCAGCTCTCTAAAGATAGCCAGAGAGATGTTCACTTTCACAAGCATATGAACAGATGAACCAAGTGGAGCAGAGGAAGAGCAGGAGACATTTGCAAGAAAGTTTGTCATCACCAAGTCCAGAAGGGAGGATTTGCCATTGGGAGGAATGCAGGTTGGAAAGTTTACAGATTGAGTCAGTCACATGAAATCACAGAACTCCTTTGATGAAGTGCCATGACTGGTGACAGAGGTACCAACACTCAACCAAGTTGCATGGTGAAGGTTGAAATCGCCACATATGAGGAAGAGAGAGTTGGAATGTGTGGTTAAAAGTTTGTCTATGTTGTCTGAGAGAGATGTAGATGGAGTCGTTGCTGTTAGGAAGACGGTACAATACACAGATGAACAAGAAGTGGGAGCAGAGGGGATGTCACAGCCAGAAATACTTCTGGGGGTTGGGAGTTGTAAGATTAGTACAATGCCAGTGAGAAATTGAGAAATTGAGTTATTGATGTAAGTGCAACTCCGCCGCTGGGGTGTGGTTCAGGTGTATTAAATTGGAGGAGATGATAACTGGGAGAGACACTAAGGAGTTGGGGGCATCCTGTAGGAGGAACAATTCTGTTAAACAAATGATGTCTGGTTTATCGGTAGCAGCCTGGATTGAGAGATCTGTCAGGTTTGAGCGGAGACCTTGGATGTTTGAGGTCCACAGTTGGAGATGGGGGAGGAGGTGTGGGATGGTGAAAGATGGGGGGGGGCGCTTTGCAGGGGCAAGGTGAGGGTTTGGTGGGGTGGGGTGAGGGGGAAGGTTTGAGTGTGTGTGGCGTGCGGGAGAAGGTTTGAGTGTGTGTGGGGTGTGGGAGAAGGTTTGAGTGTGTGTGGGGTGCGGAGAAGGTTTGAGTGTGTGTGGGGTGCGGGAGAAAGGTTTGAGTGTGTGTGGGTGCGGGAGAAGTTTGAGTGTGTGTGGGGTGCGGGAGAAGGTTTGAGTGTGTGTGGGGTGCGGGAGAAGGTTTGAGTGTGTGGGGGGTGCGGGAGAGGTTTGTGTGTGGGGGGTGCGGGAGAAGGTTTGAGTGTGTGGGGGGTGCGGGAGAGGTTTGAGTATGTGTTGTGGGGTGCGGGAGAAGGTTGAGTTGCGGGAGAAGGTTTGGAGTGTGTGTGGGGTGTGGGAGAAGGTTTGAGTGTGTTGGGGTGTGGGAGAAGGTTTGAGTGTGTGTGGGGTGTGGGAGAAGGTTTGGGTGTGTGTGTGGGTGCGGAGAAGGTTTGAGTGTGTGTGGGGTGAGAGAACGTTCGAGGTGCGGGGGAAGGTTCGAGCGTGTGGGGTGCACGGGAAGGTTCGAGCGTGTGGGGTGCAGCGGAATGTTTGAGCGTGTGGGGTGCGCGGGAAGGTTCGAGCATGTGGGTGCAGCGGGAAGGTTCGAGCGTGTGGGGTGCAGTGGGAAGGTTCGAGCGTGTGGGGTGCAGCGGGAAGGTTCGAGCGTGTGGGGTGCAGCGGGAAGGTTCGAGCGTGTGGGTGCAGCGGCAAGGTTCGACGTGTGGGGTGCAGCGGAAGGTTGAGCGCGTGTGGGGTGCAGCGGAAGGTTCGAGCGTGTGGGGTTGAGCGGGAAGGTTCGAGCGTGTGGTGTCAGGGGAAAGGTTCGAGCGTGTGGGGGTGCAGGGAAGGTTCGAGCGTGTGGTGGTACAGCGGAAGGTTTCGAGCGTGTGGGGTGCAGGCGGGAAGGTTTCGAGCGTGTGGTGTCAGCGGGAAGGTTCGAGTGCGTGTGGGGTTCAGCGGGAAGGTTCGAGTGTGTGGGGTGCAGCGGGAAGGTTCGAGCGGTGGTGTAGCGGGAAGGTTCGAGCGTGTGGGTGTACAGCGGAAGGTTCGAGCGTGTGGGGTGCACGCGGGAAGGTTCGAGCCGTGGGGTGCAGCGGGAAGGTTTCGAGCACGTGTGGGTGCAGCGGGAAGGTTCGAGCGTGTGGGGTTCAGCGGAAGGTTCGAGCGTGTGGGTTGCAGCGGAGGTTCGAGCGTGTGGTGTACAGCGGAGGTCGAGGTGTGGTGGTAGTGGAAGTTCGAGCGTGTGGGGTGCAGCGGGAAGGTTCGAGCCGTGGGGTGCAGCGGGAAGGTTCGAGCACGTGGGGTGCAGCGGGAAGGTTCGAGCGTGTGGGGTTCAGCAGGAAGGTTCGAGCGTGTGGGTTGCAGCGGGAAGGTTCGAGCGTGTGGTGTACAGGCGGGAAGGTTCGAGCGTGTGGGGTTCAGCAGGAAGGTTCGAGCGTGTGGGTGCAGCGGGAATAGTTCGAGCATGTGGGTTGCAGCGGGAAGGTTCGAGCGTGTGGGGTGCGTGGGGATACAGGAAGGGGGACGTGAAGCTTTGAGGGGATTGGGTGGGGGTGGATGCTTATTCTGATTCCATATTCCCAGCTTTGACAAACGGAGATAAAGATAATGAGACGGAAGATAAAATTGCTTGTTAAATGCATGGAGGAACATTGCACTGTCTGAGCAGAGGTGAAGGGTGTAGGGAGGGGAGAGTTGTGGACGAGGCGCAGAGCAAACACCTCAGAAAAACAATCCTTTTGACGAAGAAGAAACATATCGTGGTGGAAGACACGTCACATTTATGAGGGAGCTGCAAGGGTTTGAATGCATTTTTAATGTGTTCATTATCTATCATCTATCTAACATTACTAAAACTTCTCATCTTGTATTGTATGATGTTCCTGAAATACAGCCAAAATGGTACACGTAGCGCAAAAATTTCGGCCACTTACCATATCTCCTCGGTGTGCAGTATCAAGTTTCGTTCAAATCTGGCAACGAAAAATTATTAAAAAATCAATTCCCGATTCAGTCAAGTACTCTTGGAGAATTTGATCAATGGAAACAACCTCAGCGTATAGTTCGCTGGAGCTATCTTTTTGTTTTTTGAAATGATTTTTAGCTCGCTTGTTCGGAAGAACAGAGAGCTATAGCGATCCCCCGGCATGAGCGTCAGCGTCAGCGTGAGTGTGAAAATGTTTAAAGTTTTGGTGCAAGTTATTTCCTTTCTAATGTTTTTATCTACCACACTATTTTTTACTGATTACAATATACAAATACATACATTGCTTTAAAATTATTTGGATCAGACTTCACTGCAATGCTTTATAAAAAAATATTATTAGACTCGTCTTTTAAAAACTAAATGTATAACAGGCGAGCATTGGGTGGCTTTGACACCAACTCTCTGGTTTTATCAACCGCTGTCACAACGGGAACCCAACAGGTTCACGGGTCATCTAGTTTATTTTAAAGAAGAAGCGTTTATGTTTAATGTAGATTCATTTTGGAGAAAAGTGCGGAGGAATGTAGAACCAGAAGCAGAAGGAAATTCAGTAGAAATGAGAATCGTTATGGAGTGAAATACAAAGGTTGTTTTTGTTTGTTTTTGATTTTTTTATTTTTTTTGAAAGGAAGAGAAGAAACAGGATAGTGTTGAGGAAATACAAGTAAGGTACCCATTAACATCCCCAGGATAAATGCACGATACACTTTCTATCTCGGGGAAGACCTTGAAGAAGGCCGTTCAGGCCTTGACAATACAAATCGAATCGCACTAAACGACAAACAAATGAACATGAAATATTGCACAGGATAAAACGGCAACACTTAGACGAATGACGCAGCATAAAACACAATGAATCCGGTTTTGGAAAACTCAGCTTTGGTGAGGTGGAAGCGGCAGCTGAGCCATTCCATGTTTCTTTCTTTCTTCTTCTTCTTCTTCTTCTTTCTTCTTCTTTTCTTCTTTCGCTGCTCCCATTAGGGGTCGCCACCGGAATCATCCGTATATGATCTTCATAATGATTTGCACAGGTTTTTTTTTACGCCGGATGCCCTCCTGACGCAATCCTGGTCGCCTCTTACGACACAGGGATATGGTACACCTATTCTAACCGCGGCATACACCGGGCCAGTACACTGGTACTCACTTCGCCGGACATCGGAAGATGACAGGCTGAGTCAACCTCCTGGTGTGTTATTAATTCAAGTGGCCAATGGGGCTTGAACTCAGGACCTTTTGGATCCCAAAGCCGCTACCCTAACCACTACGCCAACACCAGGATTGAGCCATTCATGTAACTGTCATCATTTCGGTGGAAAAGTTTGGAATAACACAAATACGCCACCAGTGTTTAATTATTGAAAGAGGAATAACCTGTGGTCATTAATTTGAAATTTCAAAAGGATCGTTCACTGCAGCGTTTTACAGCTCGTGGAAGTTGGAGTTTTTCAGTTCATTGTGGGGGTAAAAAGATGCGCGTTTTAATAGAGTGGGATTTTTCCATGCCTATTGCATCATCTAACATAGTCTCTGGCCCCACAGGCAGCCATTACATCAGCAGGATAGTCTATTCACGGTTGTGCCATTGAGCTGCATTTGTTTTTTTTGGATTTCGATTCGGAAAAATACCCACAAAAACATATGTCACGTGTGAGTCACACAGGTGAGTGAAATAGTTTATTATTCAGAGTTTCGTAGGATTTCTGGGCATTCCTTTATTTTGGTATATCTATGGATATGTTGGATTTGAACCAGTTGAGAACTTTCATATGTAGATCTCCTATTATTGAACGAGCACCAGGTCTTCCTATTATTTCAATGTCACACGAGTCACGTCACGCGAATCACGCAATCAACTTCGACTATTTACAATTAAACTGTGGCTTGTTGTCAAATGCCTTGATTGAAATTTTTTTTTCATTTGTTAGTCGTGTTTTAGGCCAATGAATGATGTTTTCTATGAATTCACTTTTTTCTGGGCAGACTGGTGCCAAGGGCTCCAAGCCCGGTGGCAATGACTCCACGGTTGGCGTCAAGGGCCTCAACGTTAAGACAACGTAATCGGCGGGAGCAGACTGCGAAAACAACCCCGATTATTCGAGGAATACAAAGCTAAAAATCGCGAGTACGAACAAAAATATCGTTAAAGCAGAGAAAGCAGAAGCTGAAAACCGATCCTTGTTGTGTTGGAGAGTAAACGTGCAAAAGACCGAGAACGACAGAGGAGGTCCAGAGCTCGAAAGCCCTACAAGTCACACCAGTGGGACACTCAGTCATAAGCATGCGGTTCACGTCAGCAACTCCATCGAGCGACCAACATAGTGAAAGGATTCCTTCCCAAAAAGTCCAAGAAAAAAGGTGGCTGTGGTTAAAAGACAAGCAAAGGAGTTTGGTATCAAAATGAAATGGCCCGAGAAGAAGACACGTATGACACGTCTTGCTGGAAGAACGATCAACCGCATTCAGACGTTCTATTGCCGTGATTGATATCGGCAGAATGGCACCGGAGAAAAAGGGACGTAGTGACTGTGCCGAACGGCAACTACCAAAGAAAAACGCCAGAAGCGCCACATGGTGATGAATATCAAGGATGGCACATGCTTTCTTACCTGGAGGAGGAACACTGATGTCTGTATTGGGTTGAGCAAGGTTTTTCAGAATTACGACCACCGCATTGCTGTTGAATTCTCAAATCCCGAAACGTGTCGTGTATGCGTTTATCATGAGAATTTTATTCAGGCAGTCGACGCTCTGCACAAAGTCTTTCCTTCCGATACCACCGTATTCGAGAAAACTTCCCTGGTACCTGCCAAATTTCAAACCAACTGACCCCAAATGCTGGTTCAGCACTTGCGACCATGTGAATTGCGGCTTCCAGTACAAATACCCGTTGCCCGAACGAAAATGAGACCTGAAGAACACAGCCGTTTAAATGGCTCAAGTGGCAGGAGATTACAAACGTCCGCCTCCAGAAAATTGAAGAATCTGGTACTGTTGAACAGTTGCATGGCTATGTCTCTGAAATGGCTCCGAAATTCTTCAAACATTGCTTCATCAAGCGCATGCAGGCGAAAAAGCTATGAAGAGGACAATAATTGAAGCTCGTGATCGACATCAACAACTGCGGTCCTGCAAATGGACTTTTGCCGGAGAATTTCTCGTGTATGGCAAGATGAGCCCAATCTTGCCACTGGAAACAGGCCCAGGTGACGCTGTTCACCTTCGGTACTCTGGTTTCGTGAGGATGTCACATATCGAGTCATCGTAAGTGACTACCTCCAACATGATAGACAGCCGGGTTGTTCTTCTCGATGAAATTCTTGAGGGCCAGCTCGCATGGCTGGTTGTCAGCAATCTAAGAATCTGGAGAGATGGCCCAGCCAGCCAGTTTAAAAACCGATTCATGTCAGCACCCTTTCCGTTACTTTCCGCCAAGCATGGCCTGAGGTCACCTGGAACCTTTAGCGCCAACAAGCCATGGCAAGGTCCAGTAGACGTATTGGCGGGACATTGAAAAATCGCCACAACAAAATCAAGTCCCAGCGCCGCGATCATCAATGACGCCAACGACTTCTACAAGGCCGTCCAGGACTTGCCATTGGTGTTAGTCTCATCACCACTGAAATGATCAAAGTTCGAGAAGCCGAATTGGGCCTCACTTCTGTCTTCGATCATGCTCGCCCCATCAAAGGTATTGCATCCTACCATTGCATACAAAATGAAAGATTTTGTAAGCAATTGAGACGAGGAGTCTACACTTCGAAAGAAGTTCTCTCTCGTCCGATGAAAGCAATGGAAGGATGCAATACCTCCACTGAGCCGAGCATGTCGAAGGTGTCGTACTATTGTGTGTACTACGAAGCTCCGCCCAAGTATTACATCGAGGGTGCGTAACCCATGCACCTGTGAAGCAATTGCAGTTGCCCATTACGAGAATCAAATTTCTTAAACGCGATGCACTCAACGGGTACATTTATTCTGGCCCCCTCTGAGGACATAGAGTGTCCTCCCTGTATGATCTTTGCCGGTCCAGTGCAACTCGATGGGCATTATCCATTCACTGTGAATGACCTTGATGACATCGAGGCCAAATTTCAAGTTTTCCGGCGCAGTCAGACTGCCTCTCCGAAGTTCTGAACCCATCGCTGCCATTCCCCCAACCGGGATGAGGGTGATTGTATCTAGTCTGTTTTGAGAATTTGTTGTTGAGCTTTTATATTTTTACAGAGTTGGTCGTTTCGTTATTTGTTTGATAATTAATCTATCGTTTGCCAGTGTTACAGGATGTGCTGAGTAATTTGTTGGGATGTTATTTTTTGTCCTTTTTGCTGACAGGTTTTACAAATAAACACGCATTTCAGATTCATCAAAGCTGGTGAAGAAATTCTATTTTGGTGGATCGCCGTCCCAGGATTTTGACGATACCCTTGGAAATGGATAATCAGCGTCAAATATAGGCATTTTAGTCCCTATCAATCAAGTTCTTGTGCCATTATAAGAGAGTTTATACTGTTTTCACTGGAATTTTCAAATAGTTTGGCCACTTTAAATAACGTACATTACATAAATATTTCAAAAAAACCTTCAACTCTGTCACACGCTCACATTTCTCTGTCATACGAGTCACATATTTAGATTGATTTGTGTGAAGGGATGGTGAGCAATTGCTGCCGAATAGCCCTTCCTCAAATTCGGCCATATATCAGGCTATTACCTCCCTGAATATCACTCCGTCCGTCAGATAGTTTTATTACGAAATGGCAAAAAACGTGAAGCAGTGTACAGAAAATTCTGTTTCTAGCGGTCACACGAGTCACAGACTTTAAAGTGCTGTCATTCAATGAAGAATGATTCATCGGATTTCTTTTTTGGCCTACATCCAAAGGGCCCAACATTCTACAAGCATGCCAGAAAATAAAATTGCTCACTACGGGATTAATGAAAGGACAGCTCATTATTTCTGCAAATGTCACACGAATCACTAATGGAATGGCTGAGCTGCAGATTCTACCATCCATTAGGACCATACTCTGTGCAGAGCGTTGGTGCTGCCAAAGCAGTTCTCCTTGGCTCTTGGGCACAATCTGGACGGGTCGCCACTCCGACACAGGATACCAGCAAGCTGGCACTCATTTGCCGACCTCAGAAGGATGACAGGCAGATTTCGACCTCACCTGGGTTAATTCAACAGCCGAGTGTGATTTGAATTCAGGATCCTCGGATCCCAAGCCCACCACCCTAGCCATTAAGCCAACACCAGGCATGGATTCCACCAACACATTGAAAAATCCCCAAACCAGAAACAAAATCCCCATGCTAGCCATCTCCGTAAGAGAAAAAGGAAAAAAAAACCTTTAATATTTTTTCCTCCGACATACTCCCGGTCACCACACCATAGCGTGTTTAATATGGAACGATTCAAACTGGCTTTTACAGAAGGTTACACAAAAAGTCCATCATCTTTCTATCTTATATCTCTCAACTGTCGTGCTCGAGTGTGCATGCCAAAAAGCAAACATCATTAGCCTCTGTCAGATCCTTTGGCATAAATATCCCATGCATCATGCCACAGTCAAGAGAATTCCATGGTCCCCGTGCCAAGGCCACATTCGCAGTCTGCTGCACCTTCAGTGTATCCCCATCTTGACATGTTTGATAGAGGGCGGGTGACGTGAATGCACCGTGAGCCATGTCACTTGTAGCCTTGCATCGTATGAGGTGGCGAATGCATCCTTGCACAACGTCACTTCACCATTTTACCTTTGAGGAAAAATACGACATTGAACGTGCCATGCCTTTTCACGTTTGCACCCCGTCTTTGACCTGTATAAAATTATTCGTGGTTCTGGCCACCACAAAGCAGGTAGTACTGAGCAGTCACTTTATGTTTTTCAACAGTCGAATCTTTTAATGGCATTGACTTGGGGACAGATAAATAAAGGCATTCTGTAAACTACGGTAGTGCGCAAATGTGATAAAATCCAAAACAAGATCGACGTTCCAGCTGGACTTTGGAATACAGAACTTATTTTGAACAACACTCTGCTGATATGTGGTGGGGTCGGGATTGGAGGAACAATTTTCAAAACCAAAGTCAGTCATGCCACATATTTGTTACTGGAGCAGTCTGGTTTCTTTGGATTTTAAATATATATATATATATATATATATATATATATATATATATATATATAATTATATATATATATATGTCAGGAAAAAGCCCCAAATGGAAATTCTTATCCCACATGGAGACTGTAAACTTGTGACCTTATTATACTTCCATTGCTCTTGAAAACCCTAGATTTGTACTGTTTCATTTTAAGTAGTTAAACTGCATTCTCCTAACCTGTAATAATTCCCTTACAGATTCATTACCGGTGAGAAACCATACGTGTGTGCGGATTGTGGTGCACGGTTTTACTCAGAGGCACATGTTGATTTATCACACGCGGATCCACACCGGTGAGGGTCAACATCAGGTGCAGAAGTTTGTTTCCTATTTGGCAGATTTCTACCTGTTGACTGGTAATTGCGGATAATAGAGATTAATAATGGTGTGCCTTTGATTGGTCATTAAAAAAAAAACACAGTGGAGTCTTGTTATAATAGAACGGATACATTAATGGCCCAGTCTTTGTATCGTAAACTAGTTATACCACCTCTGCCCCTTAAAATATCCCTTCTCCCTTAAGAGGCCAAAAAAAACACCCCGAGCTTTCAGGATACACAGCGTGATATAGGACTTGTCAAGGCCCAAAAGATAATACAATTAATAAAAAAAACATTCCACGTTTCACCTTATATGTTTTGTCTGGCTGGTAATAGTGCTGAGCAAACTGATTAAAAGTTGTCTTACTTTCTCTGCCATGCTCAATGGTGATCATTTTTAGAAAAAGTTTAGATAAATTAAAACGTCATTATCCGCATGGTCGGAATGCACCTCCTTGTATTGGAATTCATAACAAACACGTGCTCTCATAACAGGACTCATTAACTAATTTTTTTTTTTAACAAATAATTTCTGCCATGTGCAAAACTGCACAGTACAATTAATTCAAGCGTGAAATCTTTGATATTTCGTTTCCTGAATGTCTTGGTCACTTTTTGTATATTTTTTTGTGCACAAAGTCATGACTCATGGAAGAGCTGGAACACATAACGGATCAGGACGCAACAGAACATAAGGAAACTGCAGAGAGAGGGAAACATCAACAATAGGGTTGAGGATTGAGGAACACAATAGAGGATACTTGGACAATCAGTGCGTTGTAGGAGGAATGAGGGGCAGGAAATCTTGCTTCTTCATGAGCCTTACTCTGTACAATTTTTTTTAATAATAAACATGGACGTATCGGTGGACAAAATGGATACAGAAGCAAACTCTCGGGAAAGAAAAAATTGGAATTGGAAGTAGGTGTGCTTGGGGGATGGGGTGTTGGGGGGGGGTGTTTAACGGGTGTATAAAGATCTGTATAAAAGATCATGGTTTGTTATGGATGGGGATCTGAGATTGTGTTGAACAGCTGTCTTGAAGACTTCAAGGAGAGAATGAGATTGAAGAGAATGTTAGAACTTGTTTCCACGGTGTGGAAAAAAGATGAACAATGAGTAGAGGTGAGCAGTGATTTCTGGATTTTGGAGTTTTCACCAGATGGTGGACCACCTGCCACCCTGACAGAAACCTGGGAGGGGGAAACATGGAATGAGCAGAGGGTGCAAAACCAGAAAGGTGTGGTACATAGTTAGAATACAATACAACATTAACCTGTTGCGATGGGAAAATGATAGGCCAATAGACTTCAGCTTCATCACGGAAGAATTCCACTAATCTTGAAGACCTTCGGTTTCCATGACGTCAAGCTGAGCTCGGTGTGAGGCAGGGGAGACAGCCCAGAGAGAGAGCAGTACTCTATAAATTCTGCAGATGAAGGACTTGTCGTGTGATAGAAGTTGAGTGTGTTCCAAGGAAGGACTTTGTACGAAACAGCATTCCTAGTCGGTGAATGGCTTTAGAGGCCAACATTTTAAATTGGTTTTCCCAAGAAAGATCATGTCCTTTCTGAGTGTGAGTGAGATTTGTCAGGCCTTAAAAGACATATTCCAAGTGTTTATCCAGCTTGTGATTTTGTCAAGGTCCAAAGAGAGGGAAGAGGCTGCTGCCTGCTTATCTGAATGATGAGGGATGTCAATGGCAGAGGGTGGAGTCATCAGCAAAAAGAGGAATTTTCCAGAGTCAGAGAGATCATTTATGACGATTGCATTGGATGGGCCGAGAGCACTGTCTTGGAGCACTCTAACCTTGACAGGAGATGAGGTGAAAGAATTCCATTGAGACTACATGTTTGCTACAAGGGTGGAGTTGGCTGAGTGTCATAGCAGAGAGTTTGGGAGAAAGGTGGCATTGCCAGACTGCATCGAAAGCTCGACATATGTCCAGAGAGCCCTGATCTCATGTCTGACATTGAGGCCTCCGTCCATTGTTGGCGGAGATGATACAGCATGTCCAAGTAGAGCAAACCTCGTTTGAATCCGAAATGGTGATCTGAGATGAGATCGTTGAAGAAAAGAACGATTTCATATCAACTCGAGATTGATTCCATGACATTGCTGGTTATTTGGAAGTAAGCTGATAGGTTTGCAGTTAAAGGGATCGGTTTTTGCACCATTTTTTATGTAATACAGTGATGTGGCTGATTTCCAGCTGGTGTAGATTGACGAGAGCAAATGATAGCGTTGAAAGAGCAGAAATGAGGATATGCAAGAACAGCAGCGTTTTTAGGGCGCGTGAGCTTGAATGCTTTCCTGTCCAGTTGGCAGAAATCAGTCGAGGGTTGAAAGAACCTTCTCCACCTTCTTGGTGCAAAAGACAGAGTCCAGGAACAGTTGAATGTGACTGGTAAGGTGGGTACAGAGACAGAGGGATAGGACACGGAGAATTTGAGCAAACGCAGAATTGAGCTCTTCAGCCTTCTCACGAGTGGAGTCTGCTGTTGCTGCCATTTGACTTAGGGGATGGGATGGAAGGGAGCTAAACCACAGACAGACTTAGTAAGGCACCACCCAGGTTTTAGAGGAGGAGACAACTTTGAAAATTCAATCTTAAAGTTGTACAGATCTTGATTTATGGCTCTGAACAGAGTGGATACACACTTGTTTGCAGGCTTTGTGGAATGATCCAGATTGATTTGGGCCGGGTTTGCTTTCCACAGAGAGAAGGCAAGTGTTTAAAGCAACTGCCTCACCACAGGATTAGTGTACCATGGGTAGGAAGAATGGATCATAACTGAAGACGATACTGATGGATCTGTACATAAGAGAGAGAGTGTTTCTGTGGAAGAATTCCCAGTTTGAGTTGATATCCGGGCAGTAGATATAGGAGACCGGTCCGTAAGTGAGATCACTGCTTATGTTCCCTTGCCAATCTGCCCGAGTGCACTGCTAGACTCACTGGCATTGGAGCAGCTCTGAGAATAGCCAGAGAGATTGTTGACTCTCACAAGCATTTGATCAGATGAACCCATTGGAGCAGAGGAAGAGAAGGAGACATTCTCAGGGAAGTTAGTAATTACCATTTCAGAAGGAGGATTTGCCACTGGAGAGAAATCAGAGTTGGAAGTTCACAGATTGAATCAGGCTATGGAGTCACAGAATCCTTTGCTGAAGTGCCATGGCTGATGAGAGAGATACCAAAACCTAACCACAATTGCATGGTGACAATTTAAAGTCCCCACATATGAGGAAGAGAGAGTTGGATGAGTGGTTAAAAGTTGGTCCCTGTTGTCTGTGTGAGAGATAGAGATATGTACATGTCACTGTTTGGAGGATGGTACAACACCCAGACAAAGAAGAGGTCGAACCCGAGGTGAGTCACATCCAAAGTACTCCTGGGGAATGGGAGTGTAAGATTCAGTTCAATGGACAGATGAAAGATTGAGTTATTGATGTAAAGTGCAACTCACCACCAGGGTGGGTTCAGGCTATCAAACCGGAGGAGACAATAGCCGGTGAGAGACACTAAGGAGTCAGGGACATCCTTTGGAGGAAGGATTCTGTTAAACAGACGATGTCGGGTTATCGGCAGCGCACCTGGCATTGAGAAATCTGTCAGGTTGGGAGCGGAGACCTCGGATGTTTTGAGATCCATACCGTTGGGCGACAGCGAGGAGGCATTGGGAGGGTGCAGGACGGGGAGGGTGGAATGAGGGGGGAAACCTTTAGAGAGGTGGAGCTGTTTCGTATGCAGCCTGTGCTGCTGGGTTGCTGTCTCATTTCTGGAAGCGGGCTGTGCCGCTGATGCAGTGCCCCTGGTACCAGTTAAGATGCTACTTATTTTTGCCACTTCGGAAGGATGACAGGCTGAGTGAACCCACCTTGGTGTTATTTCAACAGCACGGCAGGGGCTCAATCTCAAAGACCCTAAGAACTTAAGCCAATACCAGGGCTTATGGGTGCGGTGAGGGGGGCATTTACAGAGTGGGGTGAGGAAGGATGCAGAAAGGGGGGACATGAAGTGTCAGGATTACTGACTCCAAATTCCCAAATTGGAAAAGAGATAAAGATCATGGGATGGGAGGTAAGAATTTTTTTTGAAGTCCGGAGAAAGATGGTGCTGTAGGTGTGGGAGGAGGGTTGGTGGACCAGCGCCTTAGCTAACGGACCGTTTTGGGAAAAATAATATTTGTGAAGAAGATGAAGAACATGTGGGTACTCTTCACGAAAGAAATGAGGAAAGTGAAAGCATTTTGAAGAAAAGAAGTATTTATATTTGATGAAGATTCAGCTTGGGGTATATTGAGAAAAGGGCGGTGAAAAAAAGAAGAATATAGTGTAGGAAGTACAGGCAGAAGGAAATTCAATGAGAATGAAATCGTTGTGAAGTGAAATGTTTTTTTTTAAATTTATAATAGCCGAGGAGGAATTAATAGGTAATGTTGAGGTATAATGTACAGTATTTTGGGAAGAAAGGAGCAAAACGAGGAACACAGAGACAAAAGGCCCACACCTTTTTCCCAGCGTCTCTCCGAGGAGTAGACCTTGAACAACACGAAAACAAACTCGACAGGATACAGCACAACAGAATTAACACAGAGAATTGGAAGTAAAACACAGGACCAAGACAACAGAAGAACACGATGAATCCGGGTTGATAAACTTAGCTTTCATGAAGGTAAAATGGCAGCTGCAGATTCCACCAACATGTGGGGGGCGGGGGGGGGAAGTGGAAGAGTTCCTTAAATGATCTGGTAATGCATTACAGCTTTGTATATAACATTGTTACACCTCATGTGTGAAAATTAGTTCATCATGCGAAACATGAGTGTCACAAAAGCTTACCTATTGAGGGTTGCTCGAGCGTTTTGAGTATTCGTACCTCCCTTGTGTGGAGACCGAAGACGTGATTGTATCATCACGGTTTGTGCATTATCAGCCTGGTGATGATGCCAATCAGTGTTATGGACGAGTTCTGACAAAACTTGGTGGATGAGTTGGTTATGTGACAAGACAAGCCGATTTTAAATTTTGGTTCATGTCCGCGATCCATATCCGGCCTATCAGTGGGATACAAAACGTCAACTGTTCATCTTGGTGGAGGTACACACTCTACTGAGTACCTTTCTAATTTGTTAGTTATTTTTTTGTCTGTCACACATCATGTGCGATTGATGTTGTCACAAACGCTACCTAGTGGTAGGCAGTATTACACGTCTTTTTTCCAATTGATTCCATCAAAATGTATGTACAATTAAATGTGAGCTTGTCTATAAAGTACCTTTTTATTAAGAATGTGAGTGCATCAATAAAAACGTACTACAAAAATATGTCTACTTCAGGAAAAATACGTATATCGACACAATACGTATGTACATCTATAAAAATACATTCGATTCGACGTAAATCGACACAATAAAACCGAAAAAAGTCTGTTTGCCCACTTTATGAACATAACCTACATCGTCAATACATCATCTACACCAGTTGCTCCTCAAAGTGGTGGTACGCCAGTCATCGACACGCCGCATAAACACACCAGACAAAAGACACTACCACAAACACACCAGCACACAAACACCACACAAAAATACACCACGCAAAACAAGTCCTCGAGAGGTCTGCAATCTCTGATTGCTCCTTTCTAGTTACAGTAGATGGTGTCCGAGATCAAATAGAACAACACATTGAGTAAAGGGAAACCCTTTGATATTTTGGGGATGATATTTTTAGATTGGAATTTTCTGATTTGTTAAATGCTACGAATTTTAATTTGCAATTGCTTAATTTTATTATATATAATATATATATATATATATATATATATTATATATATATATATATATATATATGTGTGTATTTCTCATTTGTTTGTGTGCTCAGCTAAAATTAATTTGGGTCAGGCGAAACATTTTTTTTCGAAAAATTAGTCAAATTGCTTACAATATTTATTTAACCTCGTTCCAAACCCTGATGAGATGTATCATATTATATAAACTAGATCGGCACTCGATAGAGCGTGCATACCTCGCCTAGGTGAACAGTTTACGTTTTGTATCCCACTCATCTGCTGGATCTGGATCTAGACCCGACCAACATCGAATCGGCTTCTTTTTCACCGAAACCAACTCGTCCACCTAGTTTTGTAATAACTCGTCTTTTGAAATATCATGCTTATATCGTTTTTATCCCCGCCTCTGACTGGTGAAGAATCACTTGGGAATTTAAAAAAATCTCGTATCTGATCTCGATCCGGCTCTTCACCCCAATCTAATCAATTCGTCCTGTCACACACCCATCCTGTCCACCTCGTTTCGTCCAAATCTGTCCATAACTTTTTGAATATCGTGCTGTATATGGTTTTTTTGCCCCATCTCTCAATGGTGAAGTATCACTTTAAAATGGATGGCATTCAGATCCAGATCTTCACCAATATATAATAATTTCGTCCTTATCACACACTAGACCTGTCACCAAATTTCATCTGAATCCATCCACAACCTTTTGAGATATCCTGTTCGCAGACAGACATACAGATCAACCAGAAAGATGTCATGCCATAGCACATACTTGCGAAATTCCTAAAACAAATTTGACCTTAAAAATAACTTGTTGGTGAAATTAATTGAACCTGATATGCAAATCCTCTCAAAATTTCAAGTCAATCAGATGAAAATTGAGGATTTTATAAATGAACCTAATTGTTGTACCCTTTGGCCTATGTTGACATTTTGACCTTTCAAATGAATTGGCTTCTTGCTTATGACGAAACCACTACCATTTGGCTGAAGTTTTGTTGAAGATTGGTTTGAGATTGTGACCTGTGGCGATGACAGACAAACAGCCAGAATAACAGTCATCTGACCAGATACTGCAAATCCTTTCGATTTTGCACGTAACAAACAGAACGGTTGAAAAACATAACCTCGCCCACCTTTAGGTACGCTGTAAAAAAAATAATAAGGTTGGCTTACATCACCTTATCTCGATGAAGTGGTGGAAAGTATGGAACGTTCGTTTGAAAACCATATTGGCAGATCACTTAAGACACCGAAAATGTAAGAATAGAAGACGAAAAATAAAACCAAATTGAAACCCTAATGGCACTTGGTAGATTGCATACCTCCGTTCAGGCTGAACAGTGTTACGTTTTATATCCCACTTGATTAATCCTGTATCCGGATCTCACCAAAATCTAAATCGATTCATCCTTGCTCCACACCCAAATTCACCTGAAATCTAGTTTACCTTTTGAGATATCATGCTCACAGAGAAACAAACATAACAGACAGACAGAGTTGCTTGAAAACATAACCTTTGGTGGCCAGAGGTAAATTATTTCCAGCGAAAGGGCGAAAAGTCCCTCTCACGCACAGTTTGTTTTTTTCCCCATATTAATTAGGTGTAACCTGTAAACCGTGTGATATCTTTTGCATTTCTCACTTCTGTGATTATGGAAAGCATCCTCTTTTAGAGTACTTTCCTCCTTTGTGTTTCATATTTTAAAACTGAAACAACATGTTCATATTTTCCAAAGTGCTAATAATTTTTTGATTTTTTTTTTATAAACCAAAATGTACAGGTACAAAACAAAAACATATCGCAGAATCTCTCGTGCATTATGTTCTGGAAACTGCACCAAACTGAGTATCAAAAATCTGTCGTGGGGTTGGAACATCCAATATAATAAATTGAAGCAAAATCCATTGGTACATATTCCCAGCAGCACAGCTCGGGTCAATACCGATGTGGCAGCTGTACTAGACGTGCTGCAGTTAATACCCCACGCCAGTATGACCACTCCTTGGCTCTTTTCACAAGATCTTAGGCTATTCGCTTGTTCACCCCTTGGCGTCTTGTTTTCTATAGGTTTTCTGGCGTATAGGTTTCTATTATCATGCTTTTTCCAAACTTTGTGATTTCTTGCTTTTTTCATCGGCTTCACCTTGGCATTTATGAAAATGAGGAGTTGTCCACACTGCCCCAACGCGCACAAAAGCCGTAAAAGTGTGGTAAGCACTTTTTGTTTCTTCGCTGTGGTCGTCGACAGACATCAGTCTATGATCGAGGATCAACTTCATTTCAATTAAATATTTATATTTTGAACTCTGTTAGAGATGAATCGAACTTGCAATCAGAATACAAACCTGTTATTTAGTCGTACTTTGGCTCTGAATTTGGCAATTGGACAGAATTCTCATCCTAATCACACATGCACAGAGGGAGTAAGGGGAATTTTTTTTTACTGTCTACCGTCTGGCAGTAAAACAAATTGAAAATCATTCCAAAACAGGAAACTTACTGTATTTAAGGACCACGATAAAAAAAGGACACAAAAACAGACATGAATCACTAATGTGATGTTGTTAAATTAAGGTTAAATCTAACGGCGGTAAACTTCCTGAATTTTGTTTTTTCTACAGCCTTTAAAGTCTCTTATTTCAATTTATTATAATTACTTGGACACTGTCGAACACAAATGGCTTTTTGGCACTTTCAAAAACCTCCAGGTTTGATAGGACTTGACAAATATATTGTCGTGTCTGCAGGGCGGGTTAGACTTGGCCTGGAGGGATAGCCGAACAGTTCTCCCTTGGAGCGAAACACATTGATCCTGCGAGATTATGGCGCGCACGCGCGAGCGGGGTGAGGGTGGCAAAATGCACGTACAGACGCGTTCACCCGCGACGGAGACAAGCGGTTTATCCGTCGAGACCCACAACGATAAGACAGACACAAGCAATCTTACTAAATAGGGGTATTAATGAACATAAATTCAATATTCATAATGGAAATAAAATCAAACGTGTATAATAAAACGTGAGTAAATTGCAGCCTTAAGTCGAGCGCGCCTCTTACACACAGTTACAAAAACGGACAAGGAAAAGATAAAACAAAAGGAAATTCCTCTTTTTTATTGACATTTAGCTTTGTCCATAGATGGTCTTCAGAGCTGATAGAGATGACCGCGTCGTCCTGTGCAGGGAAACGCACCTGATAATGGTGCCGAGCTGACTCTCTGGTGGGAAACGCACGAGAAGGCAATTCATGCGATGGTATTCAAATGCCCAGGGCGCAAAACCGCCGTGCAGCTTTCTTTTCACGAGAGCAATATGCCGACGTGCGTTCTCTCTCTTACACCAGGGTCCGTTTCACCGCCAATCGCCCTCCTTCCTCCCCGACCATGTGGAAGACCGATTTTGGGCCCCGGGATAAGCCACCGAGGCATGCTCTTCTTCCTCCTCAAAACGTACCACACTTCACGGCTCAGCCCGAACAAGTCAATGCTAGCGTTTTGCTCCAGCATGCGAACCAAATTCATACACTCACGAACACGAGAATCATGCAGCCCTTATTCACCGTGTCAAGGGAAAGCCAGAAAAATGAGACCTTGTCTCCAAGCGCGACCTCCACAACTCTCTACTCTTCCTGATCATTCTGACGTCACACCCATGCCATTATCCATTCCCAGGCGTGGTTTGCTAGGTTTGTTCATTCCTGGAAACGGGTTTTCACCTGCTTGGAACGTTCGGCCGTCGGTTATTTGTTGTTTTAAGGGACCCGATTCTTTCCCTTTCCTTTTATCGCCGTTTATAAATGCAAAAAACATCGAAATGGTCCACAGTGGGCAATCAACAAACTGGGAGAAATTAAGCCTCAATCCTACCTAAATTAAACAGCACACTCCCTTGTTGCTGCATGACACATAACAATCTTAAGCTGACGCGTTTCCAATACTTTAAATTACATCGAGATGCTTCTGCTCGTCCATGACCATGCTACTCTATTACAATCCTGACCTTTTTACTATGAAGTTCCTCCATCTACCCCACAAACATAACAGTACACCATTTTACACCATCTCGACCAATCAAATTTTCTGCTCTCTCTCCAACGTTTGGGGGAATATAAAGATTCAGACAAAGTCCACGGCTCGTAGGAAATATATATATATATATAATAATATATATATATATATTATATATACGTATATATATATGATATATATATATATCGGCTCGGCAACTCAAATAAGAGTTGACAAGACCCTCACCATGACCTTTTTCTTAAGGACTGCGTGGGATAAGCTTTCTATTAACTCTCCAGTTTGTTTTATTTTAGTATTAAATAATTCTTTAGTTTCTTTGGCTTCAAGTTTTTGCACACCCACTTGTAACATCTGGCTCTTTAAATCTGAAAAAGTCAACTCAGTAACATTAAGGTTATAAAGATGTAGACGATAAGTTTCAGTTTTACAGCAGTGGTGTGTTAAAAAAAAAAAAACCCTTGCCAGGTGAACGACCATTCATGTGCGAGGACATGTGGAAAGAGTTTCGCTTGACAAAGAGTAATCTGAAGCACCACGATCGGGTACCACTCGGCTCCAGGCACATTTGTGATTGCAAGGTGTGCGGCGAACGTTCGCCAAACGTAACTCCCTGCTACCAACATTCCAAGGTGCACACGGTAAGCGGTCACCCATGCGTTACTTCACGATTTTTAGTTCCTAAAAAAGTTGATTTATTGAACATGTTATGATGTTTAATCCTTCGCCGTAGCTCTTTGCTCGTCTGCTAACACCTGCATACGCTCAACTTCTCCTTGCTTTCCCATGGCGTTTGGAAAAACATCATCTGAACTACTACTAGCTATACTACAACAAGGCATTAGTGATGCTACCTTCACCAGAGTGCTCCCTCACATGCATTGCTGTTACAGCGTGAACGGCCATATTGCGTGTGACATGTGTGAAAACAAATTCACACAGCTCAATGCGCTTCACTCGCCATTCATCGTATTCACACCGAGAAAAACCCTACATTGTGGCATGCTTGCGGTCGCACATTCACGACAAGTCCACCCTTCGGCGCCACACCATGCGTTCGTGTCAACCTCGTTCGCGCTCTTCGAATATCCCATTCTTGTTTTAACCTTCTACCCTTACAATTACTTTGCACATTATCACGCCACCACCATTTTGCTCTCGGCCCATCATTTGCTCTTTCTGATGCTTGGCTTCAATAACTGACAACAGGACAAGCATAACAATGCAGAGTCTCACCAAGTATTTGTCCAAGGTGACCCCTTTCACCCAAAAAGCCACTGAGTGCGACATTAAACATTTTTGATCTCGCATGCATATTGAAAACATCGAATGTAAACCCTATTTCATTTGCTGCGCAAAGCTGAGTGTCCAGTGCAGTGTTGTGCCACTCACACGTACACTGACAACGGCCCCCAATCACCAATAGCCTCTCCCCATCTATTCAGCAACGGGCAAGACTAACAACGCATTCGTCCTACTTTAATCCCAACTTGGACACTTAACTTTATGAAACTCGACTCGGTTCCAAGTCGCAGAGAATAACAGAGCCGGGAGGAAGCGTAGTAATCGGCGACCCCAACTAAGACCGTCTAGAAGTGCATCGATGACAGAAACTGCCATTCACGAGTAAGCGGTCTGTATATGTCACAAGCAGGCGCTGCTCTACCAATTGTCCTTCCCAAAAAGGAGCGCAAAAATCCATAGTCTCTCGAGATGATATTCGATGTAACAGTCTGTATAGAGATATATAGTTCGATGTATAAGACTGCATATCCATATTGAGGTCTCCCTGCCATTCTATGTATCGGTACGGTTCCATCTCCAACATTATTCTTTTAATCTCAATGGAGAAACAATTCAAACCAAACTGGGAAATGCGGTTGATCCGTTTTTGCTATAACATAGGATTGATTCCTAATTGCCGTAAACAACATCTTCAGTTAACAAACACGCCTAGACCGATGGAACGTTGCACGAATCTGATCATTCTGACTCCTTCCGTCACCTCCTCCCTTTTGAAGGTTTTTACACATCACGTGCTCTTCTCTTATTTCCCACGAATTTGAATCTCTGGATTATTTTTCTTTAAATATCTTTCATTTCAACACAAGTTTAAAATGAGCAGTGAATCCAGCTTTAATTTTGCAGAGAGTGCCAAGTCATTCACGAACATGAAAACATCATGTTGAGTTGTATTTCTCTGATTGCTCCTGTTGTATTCAATGTCACGTGCCACTACAGGAAAAGCATTGCGGTTATGCATTCCCACAAGTATTAAGTTACTCAAAGGAAGGAAATATAGACGAAGTTCAGAATTTGCAAGTATGTCAATCCAGACATTTGATTATGATATGTGATTTCTGAGGACACTTGGAAGAGAGTGTGAAGTTCTGCCTTTAATGAAACTCACTTGATACGACCTGTGTCCCTTTCTCCGCAAAGCTCAGGTCACCGACAAGAACGCACC
This sequence comes from Eptatretus atami, assembly GCA_035128595.1. Taxonomy (NCBI): domain Eukaryota; kingdom Metazoa; phylum Chordata; class Myxini; order Myxiniformes; family Myxinidae; genus Eptatretus; species Eptatretus atami. The sequence continues at coordinate 86,596,578 of CM068964.1, forward strand.
GTGGCAATCTTTTTGACGGTTGCTAACCAATCAAAGTCTGCAAGACCCATGCCTCCATCCAGATACTACACAGGTTGGATCCTCAGCCCTGAACAAGGCTTTACTGGTGCAGGCGACGTGGAGAAGGGTCAGAGCACTCTCAACGGCACCCCCCAAGGACCGCTGGCACCAGAGGCCAACCTCGCACTTTTCTGGCCATACCGGCGGACATTCTGGTGATGCCCATAATACAACTGCGGGATTCTTGGATGACAGATCCCAATGTAGTGGAGAACAGGCGATGTAGCAGTAGGGGTCCGAAAGAGGGGGACACATGAACGACAGTATCGCTTGCACGGACACAGAGCATGGCAAAGTCACAGCGAAGGAACTGGTTCGAGGACGGAGAGGAAGAAGAGCACGTCAAAACATCGCAGCGCCAATGATCTAACAATCGATCTTTGGTGCCCTTCAAGCTAAGCATGGCAGACTGTGCTGATGACTCACGGTGAGCGGTTATACCGGAGCTGTAACTTTGTATAAACCGCTTTGCTCGACTTCTTTTTCGTTTGTTAGAGGCAGTCAAAATGCTTTAAATCATCACTTTTCTTTTTAAAACAGCTATTTGTCTGTCTTACTCTATTCAATGTCTTTGTTTGTTTGAAGTTCTAGGCTGTTATGGGGTTTTATTGGCTTGTAATAGGATCCCGCACTTTTCATATGTACGTACGCGTGTCAATTTATGCCTCAACAGGCTTGATTCTGCAATTATAAACACTATGTACATTCTTCTTCTGAGCAATGACAGTTTTCTTCATAGTTAGGCCTATTTTTACAGTGGATTTTGTTTGTTGAAGCAAAGAGTAGAAAGAAATACAGGCAGGTGCAGGTGGTTATGCATTTGGAGTGACGGTGCAAATGGCACTTTGTTTAGAACCAATAGAATATTGAATAAATGTGTTCTGGCCTTGCCAAAACAGATACACGGTTTATACTCCACCACAAAGGTGGAGGCAGTAAATGTTTTCACCTGTCTATCTGTTTTGTTACTAAGTGAAAAAAAAATTTCGCCATCTATGTTTGTCTGTAAGTGTTTGTCTGTTTGTTTGTCACATGATTTTTGGCCACAGTTTTCAAGCAAATCCGTTCTGAATTTTTTTCTATGTGTGTAGGTGCCGGCCCAAGACAGCAACGTTTAATTTTGGTGAAGATTCTGAATCCGGCGATCTGAGAAGTTTTTAAATGATTCTTCACCATTGAGAGACAGGGCCAAAGACGATATATAACACGATATTCTCAAAAGGTTTTGGATGATTCGCATGAAACTTGGTGGACAGGTGGAGTGCTGCGAGGCAAGAATTGACTTCAGGTTTGGTTGAAGATACCGAATCCAGATCTGGATACGAGAATTATTTAATTTAACTGATTCTTCACATTGAGAGAGAGATGGGGCTAAACGATATGCATGAATATCTCCAAAAGTTGTGGAGGGATTTGGATGAAACTTTGTGCGACATTGTGGATGTATTTCAGCCTGGCGGAGGTAATTGTGTCATACGAGGTATCGTTCTGTTTTCGCCAATGTTCACTGAGTTATTTTTCTTTTTTTCATTTGTTTGTGAGCAACATATGTCAAAAAGTTGTGGACCGGATTTGGATGAAATTTTGGTGGGCAGGTTGAGGTATGTGACAAGGATGAAATGTTAGCATATTGTTGAAGAAAAACCCGCAACTGGATTTGTTGGCATTAACCAAAATGTAATCGGCTGTTCTTCGTCACCGACACAACTCATCCTAAGTTTTTTTTTTTGTTTTTTTCTGAATCCATCCACAAATCTCTCTCTGG
>CM068964.1:86600189-86619377 GCA_035128595.1 Eptatretus atami
CGTGTGTGTATCTTATCATGAGAATTTTTATTCAGCAGTCGACGCTCTGCACAAAGTCTTTCCTTCGATACCACCGTATTCGAGAAAACTTCCCTGGTACCTGCCTAATTTCAACCAACTGACCCCAAATGCTGGTTCAGCACTTGCGACCATGTGAATGCGGCTTCCAGTACAAATACCCGTTGCCCGACGAAAATGAGACCTGAAGAACACAGCCGTTTAAATGGCTCAAGTGGCAGATACAAACGTCCGCCTCCAGAAAATTGAAGAATCTGTACTGTTGAACAGTTGCATGGCTATGTCTCTGAAATGGCTCCGAAATCTTCAAACATTGCTTCATCAAGCGTATTGCAGGCGAAAACTATGAGAGGACAATAATTGAAGCTCGTGATTCGACATCAACAACTGCGGTCCTGCAAATGACTTTGCCGAGAATTTCGTGTATTGGCAAGATGAGGCCCAATCTCTCACTGGAACAGGCCCAGGTGACGCTGTCACTCGGTACTCTGTTTCGTGAGATGTCACATATCGAGTCAGTAATTGACTACCTCCAATGATAAACAGCCTGGTTTCTTCTCGATGAAATTCTTAGGGCCAGCTCGATGGCTGTGTCAGCATCTAAGAATCTGGAGAGATGGCCCACCAGCCAGTTTAAAAACCGATTCATTGGCAGACCCTTCCGTTACTTTCCCCCAAGCATGGCCTGGAGGTCACCTGGAACTTTAGCGCCACAAGCCATTCAAGGTCCAGTAACGATTGGCACATTGAAAAATCGCCACCAACAAAACAAGTCCCAGGCGCGATCATCAATGACGCCAACGACTTCTACAAGGCCGTCCAGGACTCTGCCATTGGTGTTAGTCTATCACCACTGAAATGATCAAAGTTCGAGAAGCCGAATTGGCCTCACTTCTGTCTTTCATGCTCCCCATCAAAGGTATTGCATCCTACCATTGCATACAAATGAAGATGTAGCAAATTGAGACGGAGAGTCACACTTCCGAAGTTCTCTCTCGTCCGATGAAAGCAATGAAGGATGCAATACCTCCACTGAGCCGAGCATGGTCGAAGGTGCGTACTATTGTGTGTACTACGAAGCTCCCCAAGTATACATCGGAAGGTGCTGAACCCATGCACCTGTGAAGCAATTGCAGTTGCCCATTACAGAATCAAATTTCTTAAACGCGATGCACTCACGGTACATTTATCTGCCCCGCTCTGAGGACATAGAGTGTGTCCTCCCTGTATGGATCTTTGCCGGTCCAGTGCAACTCATGGGCATTATCCATTCACTTGAATGACCTTGATGACATCGAGGCCAAATTTCAAGTTTTCCGGCGCAGTCAGACTGCTCGTCCGAAGTTCTAACCATCCTGCCATCCCCCAACCGCGATGAGGTGATTGTATTCTAGTCTGTTTTGAGAATTTGTTGTTGAGCTTTCTATTTTTACAGAGTGTGTCGTTTCGTTATTTTTTGATAATTAATCTATCGTTTGCCAGTTACAGGATGTGCTGAGTAATTTGTTGGATGTTATTTTTGTTCCTTTTTGCTGACAGGTTATTACAAATAAACACGCATTTCAGATTCATCAAAGCTGGTGAAAAATCTATTTTGGTGGATCGCCGTCCAGGATTTGACGATACCCTTGGAAATGGATAATCAGCGTCAAATATAGCATTAGTCCCTATCATCAAGTTTTGTGCATTATAGAGAGTTTATACTGTTTTCACTGAATTTCAAATAGTTTGGCCACTTTAAATAACGTACATACAAAAATTTCAAAAAACCTTCAACTCTGTCACACGCGTCACATTTCTCTGTCATACGAGTCACATATTTAGATTGATTGTGTGAGGGAGTGGAGCAATGCTGCCGAATAGCCCTTCCTCAAATTGGCCATATATCAGGCTATTACCTCCCTGAATATTCACTCCAGTCCTCAGATAGTTTATACGAAATGGCAAAAAACGTGAAGCAGGTACAGAAATTCTGTTTCTAGCGGTCACACGAGTCACAGACTTTAAAGTGCTGTCATTCAATGAAGAATGATTCATTCGGATTTCTTTTGCCTACATCCAAAGGGCCCAACATTCTACAAGCATGCAGAAATAAAAAGCTCACCACGGGATTAATGAAAGGACAGCTCATTATTTCTGCAAATGGCACACGAATCACTAATGGGAATGGCTGAGCTGCAGATCTACCATCCATTAGGACCATACTCTGTGCAGAGCGTTGGTGCTGCCAAAGCAGTCTCCTTGGCTCTTGGGCACAATCCTGGACGGGTCGCCACTCCGACACAGGTACCAGCAAGCTGGCACTCATTTGCCGACCTAAGGATACAGGCAGAATTCGACCTCACCGGTGTTAATTCAACAGCCGAGTGTGATTTGAATTCAGGATCCTCGGATCCCAAGCCCACCCCACCCTAACCATTAAGCCAACACCAGCATGGATTCCACCAACACATTGAAAAATCCCCAAACCAGAAACAAAATCCCCATGCTAGCCATTCCGTAAGAAAAAGGAAAAAAAAACCTTTAATATTTTTTCCTCCGACATACTCCCGGTCACCACACCCATAGCGTTGTAATATGGAAACGATTCAAACTGGCTTTTACAGAAGTTACACAAGGCCATCATTTCTATATATCTCTCAACTGTCGTGCTCGAGTGTGCATGCCAAAAAGCAAACATCATTAGCCTCTGTCAGATCCTTTGGCATAAATACCCATGCATCATGCCACAGCTCAAGAGATTTCCATGGTCCCGTGCCAAGGCCACATTCGCAGCTGCTGCACCTTCGTGTTATCCCCATCTTGACATGTTTGATAGAGGGTCGGTGACGTGAATGCACCGTGAGCCATTCACTTGTAAGCCTTGCATCGTATGAGTGGCGAATGCATCCTTGCACAACGTCACTTCACCATTTTAACCTTTTGAGGAGAAAATACGACATTGAACGTGCATGCCTTTTCACGTTGCACCCCGTCTTTGACCTGTATAAAATTAGTGCGTTCTGGCCCACAAAGCAGTAGTCACTTGAGCATCACTTATGTTTTTCACAGTCGAATCTTTTAATGCATTGACTTGGGGACAGTAAATAAAGGCATTCTGTAAACTACGGAGTGCGCAAATGTGATAAAATCCAAAACAAGATCGACGTTCCAGCTGGACTTGGAATACAAACTATTTTAACAACACTCTGCTGATATGTTGGGGTCGGATTGGAGGAACAATTTTCAAACAAAAGTCAGTCATGCCACATATTTGTTACTGGACAGTCTGGTTTCTTTGGATTTTAAATATATATATATATATATATATAATATATATAATATATATATAATATATATATATATATATATGTCAGGAAAAAGCCCCAAATGAAATTCTTATCCCACATGAGAGACTGTAAACTTGTGACCTTATTATACTTCCATTGCTTGAAAACCCTAGATTGTTACTGTTTCATTTTAAGTAGTTAAACTGCATTCCTAACCTGTAATAATTCCCTTACAGATTCATACCGTGAGAAACCATATGTGTGCGGATGTGGTGCACGGTTTTACTCAGAGCACATGTTGATTATCACACGCGGATCCACCACCGTGAGGGTCACATCAGTGCAAAGTTGTTTTTCCTATTTGGCAGATTTCTACCTGTTGACTGGTAATTGGGATATAAGATTAATAATGGTGTGCTTTGATTGGTCATTTAAAAAAAAAACACAGTGGAGTCTGTTATAATGAACGATACATTATATGGGCCAGTCTTTTGTATCGTAAACTAGTTATACCACCTCTGCCCCTAAAATATCCCTCTCCCTTAAGAGGCCAAAAAAAACACCCCGAGCTTTCAGAATACACAGCGTGATATAGGACTGTCAAGGCCCAAAAGATAATACATTTAAATAAAAAAAACATATCCACGTTTCACCTTATATGTTTTGTCTGGCTGTAATAGTGCTGAGCAACTGATTAAAATTGTCTTACTTTCTCTGCCATGGCTCAATGGTGTGATCATTTTTAGAAAAAGTTTGAGATAAATTAAAACGTCATTATCCGCATTCGGAATGCACTCCTTGTATTAGGAATTCATAACAAACACGTGCTTCTCATAACAGACTCATTAACTAATTTTTTTTTTTAACAAATAATTTCTGCCATGTGCAAAACTGCACAGTACAATTAATTCAAGCGTGAAATCTTTTCATATTCGTTTCCTGAATGTCTTGTCACTTTTTTGTATATTTTTTTGTCACAAAGTCATGACTCATGGAAGAGCTGAACACATAACGATCAGGACGCCAACAGAACATAAGGAACTGCAGAGAGGGGAAACATCAACAATAGGGTTGAGGATTGAGGAACACAATAGAGGATACTTGGACAATCAGTGCTGTTAGGAGGAATGAGGGGCAGAAATCTTGCTCTTCCATGAGCCTTGACTCTGTACAATTTTTTTTAATAATAAACATGGACGATGTGGGACAAAATGGATACAGAAGCAAACTCTCGGAGAAAAAAATTGGAATTTGAAGTAGGTGGCTTGGGATGGGGGTGGTTGGGGGGGGGTAACGTGGTGTATAAAAAGATCATGGTTTGGATGGGATCTGAGATTGTGTTGAACAGCTGTCTTGAAGACTTCAAGGAGAGAAGTGAAAGAGAATGGTAGAACTTGTTTCCACGGTGTGGAAAAAAGATGAACAATGAGTAGAGGAGCAGTGATTCTGGATTTGGAGTTTCACCAGATGTGGACCACCTGCACCCGACAGAAACCTGGGAGGGGGACAAACATGGAATGAGCGAGGGTGCAAAACCAGAAAGGATGTGGTACATAGTTAGAATACAATACAACATTAACCTGTTTGCGATGGGAAAATGATAGGCCAATAGACTCAGCTTCATCACGGAAGATTCCACTAATCTTGAAGACCTTGGTTTCCATGACTCAAGCTGAGCTCGGTGTGAGCAGGGGAGACAGCCCAGAGAGGAGAGCAGTACTCTATAAATCTGCAGATGAAGGACTTGTCGGTGGATAGAAGTTGAGTGTTCCAAGGAAGGACTTTGTACGAAACAGCATTCCTAGTCGGTGAATGGCTTTTAGAGAGCCAACATTAAATTGGTTTTCCCAAGAAAGATCATGTCCTTTCTGAGTGTGAGTGAGATTTGTCAGCTTAAAAGACATATTCCAAGTGTTTATCCAGCTTGTGATTTTGTCAAGGTCCAAAGAGAGGAAGAGGCTGCTGCCTGCTTATCTGAAGATGAGGAGTCAAGGCAGAGTGGTGGAGTCATCAGCAAATAAGAAATTTTCCAGATCAGAGAGATTCATTATGACGATTGCATTGGATGGGGCCGAAGCACGGTCTTGAGCACTCTAACCTTGACAGGGAGATGATGTGAAGAATTCCATTGAGAACTACATGTTTGCACAAGGGTGGAGTTGGCCTTGAGTGTCATAGCAGAAGTTTGGGAGGAAAAGTGCATGCCAGACTGCATCGAAAGCTCGACATATGTCAGAGAGCCCTGATCTCATGTCTGACATTGAGGCCTCCGTCCATTGTTGGGAGAGTAGATACAGCATGTCCAAGTAGAGCAACCTGTTTGAATCCGAAATGTGATCTGAGATGAGATCGTGAAGAAAAGGAACGATTTCATATCAACTCGATGATTGATTCCATGACATTGCTGGTATTGGAAGTAAAGCTGATAGTTTGCAGTTAAGATCGGTTTTGCACCATTTTTATTAATACAGTGATTGGCTGATTTCCAAGCTGGTGGAGATGACCGAGAGCAAATTATAGGGTGAAAAGAGCAGAAATGAGGATATGCAAGAACAGCAGCGTTTTTAGGGCGCGTGACTGATGCTTCCTGTCCAGTTGCGAAATCAGTCGAGGGTTGAAAAAACCTTCTCCACCTTCTTGGGTGCAAAAGACAGAGTCCAGGAAACAGTTGAAATGGACTGGTAAGGTGGTACAGAGACAGAGGTTAGGGACACGAGATTTGAGCAAACGCAGAATTGACTCTTCAGCCTTCTCACGAGTGGAGTCTGCTGTGCTGCCATTTGACTTAGGGAGGGATGGAAGGGAGCATAACCACAGACAGACTTATAAGGCACCACCAGGTTTTAGAGGAGGGAGACAACTTTAAAATCAATCTTAAAGTTGTACAGATCTTGATTTATGCTCTGAACAGAGTGATACACACTTGTTGCAGCTTTGTGAATGATCCGAGATTGATTTTGGGCCGGTTTGCTTTCCACAGAGAGAAGCAAGTTGTTTTAAAGCAACTGCCTCACCACAGGATTTAGTACCATGGTAGGAAGATGAATTCAGATAACTGAAGACATATCTGATGGATCTGTACATAAGAGAGAGGGTGTTTCTGTGGAAGAATTCCCAGTTTGAGTTGATATCCGGGCAAGTAGATAAAGTATAGACCGGTCCTGAAGTGAGATCACTGCTTATGTCCCTGCCAATCTGCCCGAGTGCACTGCTAGACTCACTGCATTGAGCAGCTCTGAGAATAGCCAGGAGATGTTTACTCTCACAAGCATATATCAGATGAACCCATTTGGAGCAGAGAAGAGAAGGAGACATTCTCAGGGAAGTTATAATTACTTCCAGAAAGGGAGGATTTCCACTGGAGAAATCAGAGTTGGAAGTTCACAGATTGAATCAGGCCTATGGAGTCACAGAAGTCCTTTGCTGAATCTCATGGCTGATGAAGAGATACCAAAACCTAACCACAATGCATGGTGACAATTTAAAGTCCCCACATATGAGAAGAGAGATTGTGATGAGTGGTTAAAAGTTCGTCCCTGTTGTCTGTGTGAGAGATAGAGATATGTACATGTCACTGTTTGGAGATGGTACAACACCCAGACAAAGAAGAGGTCGAAACCGAGGTGAGTCACATCCAAAGTACTTCCTGGGAATGGGAGTGTAAGATCAGTCTATGACATGAAAAGTTGAGTTATTGATGTAAAGTGCAACTCCACCACCAGGGTGGGTTCAGGCCTATCAAACCGGAGGAGACAATATGCCGGTGAGAGACACTAAGAGTCAGGGACATCCTTTGAGAAAGATTCTTGTTAAAACAGACGATGTCGGTTATCGGCAGCGACCTGGATTGAAATCTGTCAGTGTGGAGCGGAGACCTCGGATGTTTTTGAGATCCATACCTGGGGACAGCGAGGAGCATTGGAGGGTGCAGGACGGGGAGGGTGGATGAGGGAAACCTTTAGAGGTGGAGCTGTTTCTGATGCAGCCTGTGCTGCTGGTTGCGATTTTCTGGAAGCGGCTGTGCCGCTGATGCAGTGCCCCTGGTACCAGTAAGATGCTACTTATTTGCCCACTTCGGAGGATGACGAGCTGAGTGAACCCACCTGGTTATTCAACAGCACGCAGGGCTCAATCTCAAGACCCTAAAACTTAAGCCAACACCAGGCTTAGGTGCGGTGAGGTGGCATTTACAGAGTGGGTGAGAAAGATGCAGAAAGGGGGGACATGAAGTGTCAGGATACTGACTCCAAATTCCCAAATTGATAAAAGATAAAGATCATGGGATGGGAGTAAGAATTTTTTTTGAAGTCACGAGAAAAAGAAGGTGCTGTAGGTGTGGAGGCAGTTGTGGACCAAGGCTTAGCTAACGGACCGTTTTGGAAAATAATATTTGTGAAGAAGATGAAGAACATGTGGGGTACTCTTCACGAAGAAATGAGGAAATGAAGCATTTGAAGAAGAAGTATTTATATTTGATGAAGATTCAGCTTGTATAGAGAAAAGGGTGAAAAAAGAAGAATATAGTGTAGGAAGTACAGGCAGAAGGAAATTTCAATGAGAATGAAACGTTGTGAAGTAAATGTTTTTTTTAATTTATTTTAATAGCGAGGAGGGATTAATAGGTAATGTTGAGGTATAATGTACAGTATTTGGAAGAAAGAGCAAAACGAGGAACACAGAGACACAAAGGGCACACCTTTTCCCAGCGTCTCTCCGAGAGTAGACCTGACAACACGAAAACAAACTCGACAATACAGCACAACAAGAATTTAACACAGAGAATTGGAAGTAAACACAGGACCAAGACAACAGAAGAACACGATGAATCCGGTTGATAAACTAGCTTTCATGAGGTAAAAGTGGCAGCTGCAGATTCCACCAACATGGGGGGGGGGGGAAGTGGATAGAGTTCTTAAATGATTGGTAATGCATTACAAGCTTTATATAACATTGTTACACCTCATGTGTGAAAAATTAATTCATCATGTCGAAACATGAGTGTCACAAAAGCTTACCTATGATGGTCGAGCGTTTTTGAGTATTCGTACCTCCCTTGTGTGGAGACGAAGACGTGATTTAATCATCACGGTTGCATTTATCAGCCTGGGTGATGATGCGCAATCAGTGTTATGGACGAGTTCTGACAAAACTTGGTGATGAGTTGGTTAGTGACAAGAACAAGCCGATTTAAATTTTGGTTCATGTCCGCGATCCATATCCGGCCTATCAGTGGGATTACAAAACGTCAACTGTTCATCTTGGTGAGGTACACACTCTACTGATACCTGTTCTAATTGTTAGTTATTTTTTGTCTTTCACACATCATGTGCTGATTATGTTTGTCACCAATCGCTACCTAGTGGTAGGCAGTATTACACGTCTTTTTTTCAATTGATTCCATCAAAATGTATGTACAATTAGAATTGAGCTTGTCTATAAAGTACCTTTTTATTAAGAATGTGAGTGCATCAATAAATACGTACTACAAAAATATGTCTACTTCAGGAAAAATACGTATATCGACACAATACGTATGTACATCTATAAAATACATTCGATTGGAACGTAAATCGACCAATAAAACCGAAAAAGTCGTTTGCCCACTTTATGAACATAACCTACATCGTCAATACATCATCTACACCAGTGCTCCTCAAAGTGGTGTACGCCAGTCATCACACGCCGCATAAACACACCAACCAAAAGACACTACACAAACACACCAGCACACACAAACACCACACAAAATACACCACGCAAAACAAGTCCTCGAGAGGGTCTGCAATCTCTGATTGCTCCTTCTAGTTACAGTAGATGTGTTCCGAGATCAAAGTAGAACAACACATTGAGTAAAGGGAAACCCTGTTGATATTTTGGGGATGGATATTTTTAGATTGGAATTTTCTGATTTGTTAAATGCTACGAATTTTAATTTGCAATTGCTTAATTTTATATATTATATATATATATATATATATATATATATATATATATATATATATATATATGTGTGTATTTCTCATTTGTTTTGTTGCTCAGCTAAAATTAATTTGGGTCAGGCGAAACATTTTTTTTCGAAAAAAATTAGTCAAATTGCTTACAGATATTTATTTAACCTCGTTCAAACCCTGTGAGAGTATACATATTATATAAACTAGATCGGGCACTCGTAGAGCGTGCATACCTCCGCTAGGCTGAACAGTTTACGTTGTATCCCACTCATCTGCTGATCTGGATCTTAGACCCAACCAACATCGAATCGGCTTCTTTTGTCACCACCAACTCGTCCACCTAGTTTTGTAATAACTCGTCTTTTTGAAATATCATGCTTATATCGTTTTATCCCCGCCTCTGACTGGTGAAGAATTCACTTGGGAAATTAAAAAAATTCTTGTATCTGATCTCGATCCGGCTCTTCACCCCAAATCTAATCAATTCGTCCTGTCACACACCCATCCTGTCCACTCGTTTCGTCCAAATCTGTCCATAAACTTTTTGGAGATATCCGTGCTGTATATGTTTTTGGCCCCATCTCTCAATGGTGAAGAATCACTTTAAAATGATGGCATTCAGATCCAGATCTTCACCAATATATAATAATTTCTCTCTTATCACACACTAGACCTGTCACCAAATTTCATCTGAAATCCATCCACAACCTTTTGAGATATCCTGTTCGCAGAACAGACATACAGATCAACCAGAAAAGATGTCATGCAAGCACAATACTTGCGAAATTCCCTAAAACAAATTGACCTTAAAAATAATTGGTTGGTGAATTAATTGACCTGATATGCAAATCCTCTCAAAATTTCAAGTCAATCAGATGAAAATTGATGGATTTTATAAATGAACCTAAGTGTTGACCTTTGGCCTATGTTGACATTTTGACCTTAAATGAATGGCTTCTTGCTTATGACGAACACTACCATTTGGTGAAGTTTTGGAAGATTGTGTTAGATTGTGACCTGTAGGCGATTGACAGACAAACACCAGAATAACAGTCATCTGACCAAGATACTTGCAAATCTTCGATTTTGCACGTAACAAACAGACGGTGAAAACATAACCTCGCCCACCTTTGGTGACGGCGCGTAAAAAAAATATATATATTTTGGCTTACATCACCTTATCTCGATGACAGTGAGTGAAAGTATGAAAGTCGTTTGAAAACCATGTTATGGCGATCACTTTAAGACACCGAAATGTAAGAATAAAGACGAAAATAAAACCAAATTGAACCCTAATGGCACTTGGAATTGCATACCTCCGTCAGCTGAACAGTTACGTTTATATCCCACTGATAATCCTGATCCGGATCGTTCACCAAAATCTAATCGATTCATCCTTGTCCCACACCAAATTTCACCTGAAATCGTCCATACCTTTTGAGATATCATGCTCACAGAAAACAAACAAACAGACAGACAGGTTGAAAACATAACCTTTGGTGCAGAGGTAAATTATTCCTAGCGAAAGGGGAAAAGTCCCTCTCACGCACAGTTTGTTTTTTCCCCATATTAATTAGTGTAACCTGTTAACCTGATATCTTTTTGCATTTCTCACTTCTGTGATTATGGCAAACATCCTCTTTTAGAGTACTTTCCTCCTTTTGTTTCATATTTTAAAACTGAAAACACATGTTTCATATTTTCCAAAGTGCTAATAATTTTTTGATTTTTTTTTTATCAAACCAAAATGTACAGGTAAAACAAAACATATCGCAGAATTCTCCCTGCATTATGTTCTGGAAACTGCACCAAACTGAGTACTCAAAAATCTGTCGGGGTTGGAACATCCATATTATAAATGAAGGCAAAATCCATTGGTTACATATTCCCAGCAGCACAGCTCGGGTCAATACCTGATGTGCAGCTTTACTAGACGTGCAGTTAATTACCCCACGCCAGTATGACCACTCCTTGGCTCTTTTCACAAGATCTTGGTATTCGTTTGTTCACCTTGGCGTCTTGTTTTCTATAGGTTTTCTTGGCGTATAGGTTTCTATTATCATCGCTTTTCCGAAACCTTGTGATTTCTTGCTTTTTTCATCGGCTCACCTTGCATTTTGAAAATGAGGCGTGTCACACTGCCCCACGCGCACAAAAGCGAAAAGTGTGGTTAAGCACTTTGTTCGCGTTGTCTGTCGACAGACATCGTCTATGATCGAGGATCAACTTCATTTCAATTAAATTTATATTTTGAACTCTGTTAGAGCATGAATCGAACTTGCAATCAGAATACAAACCTTAGTTAGTCGTACTTTGCTCTGAATTTGGCAAATTCGACAGAATTCTCATCCTAATCACACATGCACAGAGAGAGTAAGGGAATTTTTTTTTACTGTCTACCTGTCTGGCAGTAAAACAGAATTGAAAATCATTCCAAACAGGAAACTTACTGTATTTAAGGACACGATAAAAAAGGACACAAAAAACAGACATGAATCACTAATGTGATGTGTTAAATTAAGTTAAATCAACGGCGGTAAACTCCTGAATTTTGTTTTTTCTACAAGCCTTTAAAGTCTCTTATTTCAATTTAATATATACTTGAACACTGTCGAACACAAAATGGCTTTTTTGGCACTTTCAAAAACCTCCAGTTTTGTAGGACTTGGACAAATATTGTCGTGTCCAGGGCAGGGTTAAGACTGGCCTGGAGGGATAGCCAACAGTTCTCCCTTGGAGGCAAACACATGATCCTTGGAGATTATGGCGCGCACGCGCGACGGGGAGGGGGCAAATGCACGTACCAGACGCGTTCACCCGGACGGAGGACAAGGGTTTATCCTCGAACCCACAACGATAAGACAGACACAAGCAATCTTTCTAAATAGGGGTTTAATGAACATAAATCAAGTATTCATAATGGAAATAAATCAAACGTGATAATAAAACGTGAGTAAATTCAGCCTAAGTCGAGGCGCCTCTACACACAGTTACAAAAACGGACAAAGGAAAAGATAAAACAAAAGGAAATTCCTCTTTTTATTGACATTTAGCTTTGTCCATAGATGGTCTTCAGAGCTTGATGATTGAACCGCGTCGTCCTGTGCAGGGAAACCGCACCTGAAATGGTGCCGAGCTGCTCTCTGGGTGGAAACGCACGAGAAGCAATTCATGCGATGGTATTCAATGCCAGGCGCAGAAACCGCCGTGCAGCTTCTTTTCACGAGCGAATATGCCGACGCGTTCCTCTCTTACACCAGGGTCCGTTCACCGCCAATCGCCCTCCTTCCTCCCCGACCAGTGGCAAGACGATTTTGGGCCCCGGGATATAGCCACGAGGCATGCTCTTCTTTCCTCCTCAGAAACGTACCACACTTCACGGCTCAGCCGAAACAGTCAATGGCTAGCGTTTTGCTCCAGCATGCGGACAAATTCATACAGCACGAACACGAGAATCATGCAGGCCTTATTCACCGTCAAGGGAAGCCAGAAAAATGAGACCTTCGTCTCCAAGCGCTACCTCCACAACTCTCTTCTCTCCTGATCATTCTGACGTCACACCCATCCATTATCCATCCCAGGGCGGTTTGCAGTTTGTTCATTCCTGGAACGGGTTTTCACCTGCTTGGAACGTTCGGCTGCGTTATGTTGTTTAAGACCGATTTTCTTCCTTTTATCGCCGTTTTCTAAATGCAAAAAACATCGGAAATGGTTCACAGTGGGCAATCAACAAACTGGGAGAATTAGCCTCAATCCCTACCTCATAATTAACACAGCACCACTCCCTGTTGTGCAGTGGACACATAACAATCTTAACTGAGCGTTTCCATACTTTAAATTATCATCGAAGCTTTCTGCTCAGTCCATGACCATGCCTACTCTCATATACAATCCTACCTTTTACTATAAGTTCCTCCATCTACCCCACAAACATAACAGTACACCATTACACCATCTCGACCAATCAAATTTTCTGCTCCTCTCGCAACGTGGGGAATATAAAGATTCAGACAATCCGGCTCGTAGGAATATAGTATATATATATATTATATATATATAATATATATATACTATATATATATATATATATATATATCGCTCGCAACTCCAAGATTAAGAGTTGACAAGACCCTCACATGACCTTTTTCTTAAGGACTGCGTGGGATAAGCTTTCTATTAACTCTCCAGTTTGTTTTATTTTAGTATTAATAATTCTTTAGTTTCTTTGCTTCAAGTTTTTGCACACCACTTTAAATCTGGCTCTTTAAATCTGAAAAAGTCAACTCAGTAACATTAAGTTATAAAGATGTAGACGATAATTTCAGTTTTACAGCATGTGGTGTGTTTAAAAAAAAAAAAACCCTTGGCCAGGTGAACGACCATTCATGTGCGAGACTGTGGAAAGAGTTTCGCTTGACAAAGAGTAATCTGAAGCACCCGATCGGGTTTACCACTCGGCCAGGCCATTGTGTTGCAAGGTGTGCGGCGAACTTCGCCACAACGTAACTCCCTCTACCAACATTCCAAGGCACCACGGTAAGCGTCACCCATGCGTTACTTCACGATTTTATTCCTAACAAAAGTTGATTATTGAACATGTTATGATGTTTAATCCTTCGCCGTAGCCTCTTTGCCGTCTGCTAACACCTGCATACGTCAACTTGCTCCTTCTTCCCAATGGCGTTGGAAAAAACATCATCTGCAACTACTGACTAGCTATACTACAACAAGGCATTAGTTGAATGTACCTTCACCAGAGTGCTCCTCACATGCATTGCTGTTACAGGTTGAACGGCCCATATTGCTGTGACATGTGTGGAAAACAAATTCACACAGCTCAATGCGCTCACTCCCATCATCGTATTCACACCGGAGAAAAACCCCTACATTGTGCATGCTTCGGTCGCACATTCACGACAAGTCCACCTTCGCGCCACACCATGCGTTCGTGTTCAACCTCCGTTCGCTCTCGAAATCTCCATTCTGTTTTAACCTTCTACCCTTACATACTTTGCACATTATCACGCCACCACCATTTGCTCTCGGCCCATCATTTGCTCTTTCTGACTTGCTTCAAATAACTGAACAGGACAAGATAACAATGCAGAGTTCTCACCAAGTATTTTCCAGGTGACCCCTTTCACCCAAAAAAGCCATGAGTGCGACATTAAACATTTTGATCTCGCATGCATATTGAAACATCGAATGTATAAACCCTATTTCATTTGCTGCGCAAAGCGGTGTCCATGGCAGTGTGTGCACTCACACGTACACTGACAACGGCCCCAATCACCAATAGCCTCTCCCATCTATTCAGCAACGGGAAGACTAACAACGCATTCGTCTACTTTGAATCCCCAACTTGACATTAACTTTATGAAAACTCGACTCGCTTTCCAAGTCGCAGAGATAACAGAAGCCGGCGAGGAAGCGTAGTAATCGGCGACCCCAACTAAGACCGTCTAGAAGTGCATCCGAGTACAGAAACTGCCATTCACGAGTAAGGGTCTGGTATATGTCACAAGCAGGCGCTGCTCTACCAATGTCCTTCCCAAAAAGGAGCGCAAAAATCCTATAGTCTCTCGGATGACTATTCGATGTACAGTCTGTATAGACGATATATAGTTCTATGTATAAGACTGATATCCATAATCTGAGGTCTCCCTGCCATTCTAGTATCGTCTTCCATCTCCAACATTATTCTTTTATCTCAATGGAGAAACAATTCAACCAAACTGGGAATGCGGTTGATCCGTTTTTGCTTATACATAGATATCCATAATTGCGTAAACAACATCTTCAGTTACAAACACGCCTGAGACCGATGAACGTTTGCACCAATCTGATCATTCTTGAACTCCTTCCGTCACCTCCCTCCCTTTTGAAAGGTTTTTACACATCACGTGCTCTTTCTTATTTAACCCACAATTTGAATCTCTGGATATTTTCTTTAATATCTTCATTTCAACACAATGTTTAAAAGAGCAGTAATCCAGCTTTAATTTTGCAGAGATGTGCCATTCATTCACGAAGATGAAACATCATTGAGTTGTATTTTCTCTGATTGCTCCTGTTGTATCAATGTCACGTCCACTACAGGAAAAGCATTCGGTTAGCATTCCCACAAGTATTAATTACTCAAATGAAAAATATAACGAAGTCAGAATTTGCAGTATGTCAATCCATGACATTTGATTATGATATGTGATTTCTGAGACACTTGGAGTAGAGTGAATTCTCCTTTTAAACTCACTGAACGACCTGTCCCTTTCTCCGCAAAGCTCAGGTGCACGACAAGAACGCACCGTGGCAATCTTTTTGACGGTTGCCTAACCAATCAAAGTCTGCAAGACCCATTGCCTCCATCCATACTACACAGGTTGGATCCTCAGCCCTAACAAGGCTTACTGGTCAGGCGACTGGAGAAGGGTCAGAGCACTCTCAACGGCAACCCCCAAGGACCGCTGCACCAGAGGCCAACCTCGCACTTCTGCCATTTACCGGCGGACATTTCTGGTATGCTGCCATAAATACAACTGCGGGATTCTTGAATGACAATCCCAATGTAGTGGAGAACAGCGATGTAGAGAGAGGTCCGAAAGAGGGGACACATGAACGGACAGTATCGCTTGCACGGACACAGAGTCATGGCAAAGTCACACGAAGGAAACGGTTCGAGGACGGAGAGGAAAGAAGAGCCACGTCAAACATCGCAGCTGCCAATATCTAACAATACGATCTTGTGCCCTTCAAGCTAGCATGGCAGACTGTGCTGATGACTCACGGTGAGCGGTTTATACCGGAGCTGTAACTTTGTATAAACCGCTTCTGCTCGACTTCTTTTTCGTTTTTAGAGGCAGTCAAAATGCTTTAAATCATCACTTTCTTTTAAACAGCTATATTGTCTGTCTTACTCTATTTCAATGTCTTTGTTTGTTTGAGTTCTAGCTTTGATGGGGTTTTATTGGCTTGTAATAGATCCCGCACTTTCATATTACGTACGCGTGTCAATTTATGCCTCAACAGGCTTGATTCTGCAATTATAAACACTATGTACATTCTTTCTTCTGGCAATGACAGTTTTCTTCATAGTTAGCCTATTTTTACATGTGGATTTTGTTTGTGAAGCAAAGAGTAGAAAGAAATACAGGCAGGTGCAGGTGTTGCATTGGTGACGGTTGAAATGGCCACTTTGTTTAGAACCAATAGAATATTGAATAAATGTTTCTGGCTTGCCAAAACAGATACACGGTTTATACTCCACCACCAAAGTGGAAGCAGTATATGTTTTCACCCCTTGTCTATTCTGTTGTTACTAAGTGAAAAAAAATTTCGCCATCTATGTTTGTCTGTAAGTGTTTGTCTGTTTTGTTTGTCACATGATTTTTGGCCACAGTTTTTCAAGCAATCCGTTTCTGAATTTTTTCTTGTGTGTAGGTGACCGGCCCAAGACAGCAACGTTTAATTTTGGTGAAGATTCTGAATCCGGATCTGAAAGTTTAAAGATTCTTCACCATTGAGAGACAGGGCCAAAGACGTATATAACATCGATATTCCAAAGGTTTTGGATGATTTCGCATAAACTTGGTGGACAGTTGGAGTGCTGCGAGGAAGAATTGACTTTCAGGTGTTGGTTGAAGATCCGAATACCAGATCTGGATACTATGATATGGAATTTTAACATTTCACTAGATGATCGTAAAAAGCTAGTATTGCGATTATCATTCAGAGAGAGATGGGTGCTTAACGATTGATGAATACTCTCAACATTGGGGTTGTGATTTGTGAAGTTGTTCAGCCGGCGGAGTAATTTTCTACGTAGTATCGTTCTGTTTCGTTCCAATGTTCACTGAGTTATTTTTCTTTTTTCATTTGTTTGTGAGCAACATATGTCAAAAAGTGTGACCGATTTGGATGAATTTTGTGGCAGTTGAGGTATGTGACAAGGATGAAATGTTAATATGTTGAGAAAACCCGAACTGGATTTGTGCATTAACCAAATTAATCGGCTGTTCTTCTCACCGACACAACTCATCCACTAAGTTTTTTTTTTTGTTTTTTTCTGAATCGCAATCCACAACTTTTTGACAGTATCGTTTTTTCCTATCTCTCAATGGTGAAAAATCGCTCAAAAATTCCAGTATTGCGATTAATCCAATCTTCACCACAATCTAAATCAATGTCATTTGTCTACACCACCCAACTCTCCACCACAATTTTCGTTGAATCTGTCCATAACTTGTTAAATATCTTCCTTCACAAACAAAACATTGTGAAATACATAACCTCCATCCACCTTCGTAGGATAATAAAGGATAAATCAAAATATGTGGCAAAAAAAAAAGGTAGGGGTATGTATTAACAGATTGGAGAGACATTCCAGTGACTGCAAGTGGTAGGAAGCAGAAAACAGGGAGACTGTTATAAATGGAAAATAAGGGGACAAAGAAGAGGTGTGCAGAAGCTAATGCTTGCAAGTTCACCAGAAGAGTTACTGGATGAACGTGTGCATTCTGTAAGGCGAGCGAGTACAAGTGTGTATGCGAAGATCAAATGAGAGCTGATGGAAAAGAGACACCGATTCTTCTTCATGGAAATGAGCAAGTCTCCTGCCAGGATCTACGTTGATGCCCAAGCATTTGTCACCCACGCTCAAATGCAATGTGGAAGTGAACCCTTGCCACAGAGCAGAACGATACCTCCACCAGATTTGCATAAAGCCAATACACCACAAATAACTGAGTTATTCAAGGAAACTTTTTCCAGCAGAAAGTTTATTCACGTCTAGCTTCAATGCCAATTTTCGGGCCACACCAACAGGTCCAGCATCCTTCCACATGCATGTGGAGTCCACACGAAAATTTACGAGATTAGATCGTAACACCATGACGTTCATTGCTACTGCAGCCTTTATAGAGGTTGGTTGCACAAGGCATTGATTTGTCAGTGTCGTTCAATTAAGGATGTGAAATTTATTATGTTGAGCTACATGGATGTCATCTAAAAATGATACGGCCTGAAAAAATCATCATTTGTGTCAGCTGTCGCAGCTGATTTGCACCATTGCTGAGTGTGCTGTGCCTTGTCATGCCCCCTGTGGTTAGTGTAGAATTGTAATTGTTCGGTCAGAGATATACTGCCTGCTCCTTCACGAAGACCACCATGAATCTTTAACCCGACCAACTATCGCACGCGTCCATCCAAGGACGGCACGCACATTATGATCACACTTCTGGGTGAACACCAGGAGATTATAGCTGGGTCAGGATTCAACCCAGGTATGTACCTGAAAGGTGTGTGCATACCTCTCGCCATCCTGCCACCCCACACAGAAAAAATGAAGAAATATTTTGTTTGTATTATTTTGCCTTTTGCACTCAAATCTAGCTCTTATGCAAGTCCAACTCATTTCCTGTCACAGCGTCCTCATCATACCATCCCCCACCTCCAAGCCTACGCGAGGCCTTTCTCCAAAATGCATTGAGGAAAGGTTGCGAGTCTCGGAATGCAATCCAACAAAGTCATAAGTATATCTAACTAGCACGAACGAAACTGGCTGATTGGTTGCATTTGACTTCTCATTAGTTGCTCAATTCAGTGTTTTCATTTCACAACCCCCCCCCCCCCCCCCCCCCCCCCCACTTGGAGTTCCCTAACACCCCTCAGCATGAGTTGAGGCCTTATCCAAACAGTGGACATGAATAGGCTGGTTTATTCTCTCTTTGTGGTCTGCTCACTGGAACCAGGCCCAGGTGACGCTGTTCACTTCGGTACTCTGGTTTCGTGAGGATGTCACATATCGAGTCATCGTAAGTGACTACCTCCAACATGATAAGACAGCCGTGGTTGTTCTTCTCGATGAAATTCTGAGGGCCAGCTCGATGGCTGGTTGTCAGCATCTAAGAATCTGGAGAGATGGCCCAGCCAGCCAGTTTAAAAACCGATTCATT
>CM068964.1:86619387-86647101 GCA_035128595.1 Eptatretus atami
ATCAAAGGTATTGCATCCTACCATTGCATACAAAATGAAGATGTAGCAATTGAGACGAGAGTCTACACTTCCGAAGTTCTCTCTCGTCCGATGAAAGCAATGGAAGGATGCAATACCTCCACTGAGCCGAGCATGGTCGAAGGTGCGTACTATTGTGTGTACTACGAAGCTCCGCCCAAGTATTACATCGGAAGGGTGCTGAACCCATGCACCTGTGAAGCAATTGCAGTTGCCCATTACAGAATCAAATTTCTTAAACGCGATGCACTCACGGGTACATTTATCTGGCCCCGCTCTGAGGACATAGAGTGTGTCCTCCCTGTATGGATCTTTGCCGGTCCAGTGCAACTCGATGGGCATTATCCATTCACTGTGAATGACCTTGATGACATCGAGGCCAAATTTCAAGTTTTCCGGCGCAGTCAGACTGCTCGTCCGAAGTTCTGAACCATCGCTGCCATTCCCCAACCGCGATGAGGGTGATTTGTATTCTAGTCTGTTTTGAGAATTTGTTGTTGAGCTTTCTATTTTTACAGAGTGTGTTCGTTTCGTTATTTTTTGATAATTAATCTATCGTTTGCCAGTGTTACAGGATGTGCTGAGTAATTTGTTGGATGTTATTTTTGTTCCTTTTTGCTGACAGGTTATTACAAATAAACACGCATTTCAGATTCATCAAAGCTGGTGAAGAAATTCTATTTTGGTGGATCGCCGTCCAGGATTTTGACGATACCCTTGGAAATGGATAATCAGCGTCAAATATAGGCATTTTAGTCCCTATCATCAAGTTCTTGTGCATTATAAGAGTTTATACTGTTTTCACTGAATTTTCAAATAGTTTGGCCACTTTAAATAACGTACATAACAAATATTTCAAAAAACCTTCAACTCTGTCACACGCCTCACATTTCTCTGTCATACGAGTCACATATTTAGATTGATTGTGTGAAGGGATGGTGAGCAATTGCTGCCGAATAGCCCTTCCTCAAATTCGGCCATATATCAGGCTATTACCTCCCTGAATATCACTCCAGTCCGTCAGATAGTTTTATACGAAATGGCAAAAACGTGAAGCAGTGTACAGAAATTCTGTTTCTAGCGGTCACACGAGTCACAGACTTTAAAGTGCTGTCATTCAATGAAGAATGATTCATTCGGATTTCTTTTTGGCCTACATCCAAAGGGCCCAACATTCTACAAGCATGCAGAAATAAAATTGCTCACCTACGGGGATTAATGAAAGGACAGCTCATTATTTCTGCAAATGTCACACGAATCACTAATGGAATGGCTGAGCTGCAGATTCTACCATCCATTAGGACCATACTCTGTGCAGAGCGTTGGTGCTGCCAAAGCAGTCTCCTTGGCTCTTGGGCACAATCCTGGACGGGTCGCCACTCCGACACAGGATACCAGCAAGCTGGCACTCATTTTGCCGACCTCAGAAGGATGACAGGCAGATTCGACCTCACCTGGTGTTAATTCAACAGCCGAGTGTGATTTGAATTCAGGATCCTCGGATCCCAAGCCCACCACCCTAGCCATTAAGCCAACACCAGGCATGGATTCCACCAACACATTGAAAAATCCCCAAACCAGAAACAAAAATCCCCATGCTAGCCATTCTCGTAAGAGAAAAAGGAAAAAAAAACCTTTAATATTTTTTCCTCCGACATACTCCCGGTCACCACACCCATAGCGTGTGTAATATGGAAACGATTCAAACTGGCTTTTACAGAAGGTTACACAAGGCCATCATTTCGTATCATATCTCTCAACTGTCGTGCTCGAGTGTGCATGCCAAAAAGGCAAACATCATTAGCCTCTGTCAGATCCTTTGGCATAAATATCCCATGCATCATGCCACAGCTCAAGAGATGTTCCATGGTCCCCGTGCCAAGGCCACATTCGCAGTCTGCTGCACCTTCAGTGTATCCCCATCTTGACATGTTTGATAGAGGGTCTGGGTGACGTGAATGCACCGTGAGCCATTCACTTGTAGCCTTGCATCGTATGAGGTGGCGAATGCATCCTTGCACAACGTCACTTCACCATTTTAACCTTTTGAGGAAAATACGACATTGAACGTGCAGTGCCTTTTCACGTTTGCACCCCGTCTTTGACCTGTATAAAATTATTCGTGGTTCTGGCCACACAAAGCAGGTAGTCACTTGAGCAGTCACTTATGTTTTTCTAACAGTCGAATCTTTTAATGGCATTGACTTGGGGACAGATAAATAAAGGCATTCTGTAAACTACGGAGTGCGCAAATGTGATAAAATCCAAAACAAGATCGACGTTCCAGCTGGACTTGGAATACAGAACTATTTTGAACAACACTCTGCTGATATGTGTGGGGGTCGGATTGGAGGAACAATTTTCAAACAAAAGTCAGTCATGCCACATATTTGTTACTGGAGCAGTCTGGTTTCTTTGGGATTTTAAATATATATATATATATATATATATGTCAGGAAAAAGCCCCAAAATGGAAATTCTTATCCACATGGAGACTGTAAACTTGTGACCTTATTATACTTCCATTGCTCTTGAAAACCCTAGATTGTTACTGTTTCATTTTAAGTAGTTAAACTGCATTTCCTAACCTGTAATAATTCCCTTACAGGATTCATACCGGTGAGAAACCATACGTGTGTGCGGATTGTGGTGCACGGTTTACTCAGAGGCACATGTTGATTTATCACACGCGGATCCACACCGGTGAGGGTCACATCAGGTGCAGAAGTTGTGTTTTTCCTATTTGGCAGATTTCTACCTGTTGACTGGTAATTGGGGGATAATAGAGATTAATAATGGTGGTGCTTTGATTGGTCATTTAAAAAAAAACACAGTGGAGTCTTGTTATAATGAACGGATACATTCTATGGCCCAGTCTTTGTATCGTAAACTAGTTATACCACCTCTGCCCCTAAAATATCCCTTCTCCCTTAAGAGGCCAAAAAAAACACCCCGAGCTTTCAGGATACACAGGCGTGATATAGGACTTGTCAAGGCCCAAAAGATAATACATTTAAATAAAAAAAACATTCCACGTTTCACCTTATATGGTTTTGTCTGGCTGTAATAGTGCTGAGCAAACTGATTAAAAGTTGTCTTTACTTTCTCTGCCATGGCTCAATGGTGTGATCATTTTTAGAAAAAGTTTAGATAAATTAAAACGTCATTATCCGCATGTCGGAATGCACCTCCTTGTATTGGAATTCATAACATAACACGTGCTTCTCATAACAGGACTCATTAACTAATTTTTTTTTTTAACAAATAATTTCTGCCATGTGCAAAACTGCACAGTACAATTAATTCAAGCGTGAAATCTTTTCATATTTCGTTTCCTGAATGTCTTGGTCACTTTTGTATATTTTTTTGTGCACAAAGTCATGACTCATGGAAGAGCTGGAACACATAACGGATCAGGACGCAACAGAACATAAGGAACTGCAGAGAGAGGGGGAAACATCAACAATAGGGTTGAGGATTGAGGAACACAATAGAGGATACTTGGACAATCAGTGCGTGTAGGGAGGAATGAGGGCAGGAAATCTTGCTCTTCCATGAGCCTTGACTCTGTACAATTTTTTTTAATAATAACATGGACGTATGGGTGGACAAAATGGATACAGAAGCAAACTCTCGGGAAAGAAAAATTGGAATTTGGAAGTAGGTGTGCTTGGGGATGGGGGTGGTTGGGGGGGGGTGTTAACGGGTGTATAAAAGATCATGGTTTTTGATGGGGATCTGAGATTGTGTTGAACAGCTGTCTTGAAGACTTCAAGGAAGAATGAGTGAAAGAAGAATGTAGAACTTGTTTCCACGGGTGTGGAAAAAAGATGAACGAATGAGTAGAGGTGAGCAGTGATTCTGGATTTTGGGAGTTTCACCAGATGGTGGACCACCTGCACCCGACAGAAACCTGGGAGGGGGACAAACATGGAATGAGCAGAGGGTGCAAAACCAGAAAGGATGTGGTACATAGTTAGAATACAATACAACATTAACCTGTTTGCGATGGGAAAATGATAGGCCAATAGACTCAGCTTCATCACGGAAGATTCCACTAATCTTGAAGACCTTGGTTTCCATGACGTCAAGCTGAGCTCGGTGTGAGGCAGGGGAGACAGCCCAGAGAGGAGAGCAGTACTCTATAAATCTGCAGATGAAGGACTTGTCGGTGGATAGAAGTTGAGGTGTTCCAAGGAAGGACTTTGTACGAAACAGCATTCCTAGTCGGTGAATGGCTTTAGAGGCCAACATTTAAATGTGGTTTTCCCAAGAAAGATCATGTCCTTTCTGAGTGTGAGTGAGATTTGTCAGGCTTAAAAGACATATTCCAAGTGTTTATCCAGCTTGTGATTTTGTCAAGGTCCAAAGAGAGGGAAGAGGCTGCTGCCTGCTTATCTGAAGGATGAGGGATGTCAAGGCAGAGGGTGGAGTCATCAGCAAATAAAGAGAATTTTCCAGAGTCAGAGAGATCATTTATGACGATTGCATTGGATGGGGCCGAGAGCACTGTCTTGGAGCACTCTAACCTTGACAGGGAGATGAGGTGAAAGAATTCCATTGAGAACTACATGTTTGCTACAAGGGTGGAGTTGGCCTTGAGTGTCATAGGCAGAGAGTTTGGGGAGAAAGGTGGCATGCCAGACTGCATCGAAAGCTCGACATATGTCCAGAGAGCCCTGATCTCATGTCTGACATTGAGGGCCTCCGTCCATTGTTGGGAGAGTAGATACAGCATGTCCAAGGTAGAGCAACCTGGTTTGAATCCGAAATGGTGATCTGAGATGAGATCGTTGAAGAAAAGGAACGATTTCATATCAACTCCGATGATTGATTCCATGACATTGCTGGTTATTGGAAGTAAGCTGATAGGTTTGCAGTTAAGGGGATCGGTTTTTGCACCATTTTTATGTAATACAGTGATGTTGGCTGATTTCCAAGCTGGTGGTAGATGACCGAGAGCAAATGATAGGGTGAAAAGAGCAGAATGAGGATATGCAAGAACAGCAGCGTTTTTAGGGCGCGTGAGCTGATGCTTTCCTGTCCAGTTGCAGAATCAGTCGAGGGTTGAAAGAACCTTCTCCACCTTCTTGGGTGCAAAAGACAGAGTCCAGGAACAGTTGAATGTGACTGGGTAAGGTGGGTACAGAGACAGAGGGGTTAGGGACACGAGAATTTTGAGCAAACGCAGAATTGAGCTCTTCAGCCTTCTCACGAGTGGAGTCTGCTGTGCTGCCATTTGACTTAGGGGATGGGATGGAAGGGGAGCATAACCACAGACAGACTTAGTAAGGCACCACCAGGTTTTAGAGGAGGGAGACAACTTTGAAAATTCAATCTTAAAGTTGTACAGATCTTGATTTATGGCTCTGAACAGAGTGGATACACACTTGTTGCAGGCTTTGTGGAATGATCCGAGATTGATTTGGGCCGGGTTTGCTTTCCACAGAGAGAAGGCAAGTTGTTTTAAAGCAACTGCCTCACCACAGGATTTAGTGTACCATGGGTAGGAAGAATGATCAGATAACTGAAGACGATATCTGATGGATCTGTACATAAGAGAGAGAGTGTTTCTGTGGAAGAATTCCCAGTTTGAGTTGATATCCGGGGCAGTAGATATAGGAGACCGGTCCTGAAGTGAGATCACTGCTTGATGTCCCTGCCAATCTGCCCGAGTGCACTGCTAGACTCACTGGCATTGAGGCAGCTCTGAGAATAGCCAGAGAGATGTTGACTCTCACAAGCATATGATCAGATGAACCCATTGGAGCAGAGGAAGAGAAGGAGACATTCTCAGGGAAGTTAGTAATTACCATTTCCAGAAGGGAGGATTTGCCACTGGGAGAAATCAGAGTTGGAAGTTCACAGATTGAATCAGGCCTATGGAGTCACAGAAGTCCTTTGCTGAAGTGCCATGGCTGATGAGAGAGATACCAAAACCTAACCACAATTGGCATGGTGACAATTAAAGTCCCCACATATGAGGAAGAGAGAGTTGTGATGAGTGGTTAAAAGTTGGTCCCTGTTGTCTGTGTGAGAGATAGAGATATGTACATGTCACTGTTTGGAGGATGGTACAACACCCAGACAAAGAAGAGGTCGAACCCGAGGTGAGTCACATCCAAAGGTACTCCTGGGGAATGGGAGGTGTAAGATCAGTTCATGGACAGTGAAAGATTGAGTTATTGATGTAAAGTGCAACTCCACCACCAGGGTGGGGTTCAGGCCTATCAAACCGGAGGAGACAATAGCCGGTGAGAGACACTAAGGAGTCAGGGACATCCTTTGGGAGGAAGGATTCTGTTAAACAGACGATGTCGGGTTTATCGGCAGCGACCTGGATTGAGAAATCTGTCAGGTTGGAGCGGAGACCTCGGATGTTTTGAGATCCATACCGTTGGGGACAGCGAGGAGGCATTGGGAGGGTGCAGGACGGGGAGGGGTGGGATGAGGGGGAAACCTTTAGAGGGTGGAGCTGTTTCGTATGCAGCCTGTGGCTGCTGGTTGCGTCATTTTCTGGAAGCGAGGCTGTGCCGCTGATGCAGTGCCCCTGGTACCAGTAAGATGCTACTTATTTTGCCCACTTCGGAAGGATGACAGGCTGAGTGAACCCACCTGGTGTTATTTCAACAGCACGGCAGGGGCTCAATCTCAAGACCCTAAGAACTTAAGCCAACACCAGGCTTATGGGGTGGGGTGAGGGTGGGGCATTTAGAGAGTGGGGTGAGGAAGGACGCAGAAAGGGGGGACATGAAGTGTCAGGATACTGACTCCAAATTCCCAAATTGGATAAAGAGATAAAGATCATGGGATGGGAGGTAAGAATTTTTTTTGAAGTCACGGAGAAAGATGGTGCTGTAGGTGTGGGGAGGAGGGTTGGTGGACCAAGCGCTTAGCTAACGGACCGTTTTGGAAAATAATATTTGTGAAGAAGATGAAGAACATGTGGGGTACTCTTCACGAAGAAATGAGGAAAGTGAAGCATTTTGAAGGAAGAAGTATTTATATTTGATGAAGATTCAGCTTGGTGATATTGAGAAAAGGGGGTGAAAAAAGAAGAATATAGTGTAGGAAGTACAGGCAGAAGGAAATTCAATGAGAATGAAATCGTTGTGAAGTGAAATGTTTTTTTTAAATTTATAATAGCGAGGAGGGATTAATAGGTAATGTTGAGGTATAATGTACAGTATTTGGGAAGAAAGGAGCAAAACGAGGAACACAGAGACAAAAGGCCACACCTTTTTTCCCAGCGTCTCTCCGAGGAGTAGACCTTGAACAACACGAAAACAAACTCGACAGATACAGCACAACAGGAATTAACACAGAGAATTGGAAGTAAACACAGGGACCAAGACAACAGAAGAACACGATGAATCCGGGTTGATAAACTTAGCTTTCATGAGGTAAAAGTGGCAGCTGCAGATTCCACCAACATGTGGGGGGCGGGGGGGGAAGTGGAAGGAGTTCTTAAATGATTGGTAATGCATTACCAAGCTTTGTATATAACATTGTTACACCTCATGTGTGAAAATTGAGTTCATCATGCGAAACATGAGTGTCACAAAAGCTTACCTATTGAGGGTGTCGAGCGTTTTTGAGGTATTCGTACCTCCCTTGTGTGGAGACCGAAGACGTGATTGTAATCATCACGGTTTGTGCATTATCAGCCTGGGTGATGATGCCAATCAGTGTTATGGACGAGTTCTGACAAAACTTGGTGGATGAGTTGGTTATGTGACAAGAACAAGCCGATTTAAATTTTGGTTCATGTCCGGATCCATATCCGGCCTATCAGTGGGATACAAAACGTCAACTGTTCATCTTGGTGGAGGTACACACTCTACTGAGTACCTGTTCTAATTTGTTAGTTATTTTTTTGTCTGTTCACACATCATGTGCTGATTGATGTTGGTCACAAACGCTACCTAGTGGTAGGCAGTATTACACGTCTTTTTTTCCAATTGATTCCATCAAAATGTATGTACAATTAGAATGTGAGCTTGTCTATAAAGTACCTTTTTATTAAGAATGTGAGTGCATCAATAAATACGTACTACAAAAATATGTCTACTTCAGGAAAAATACGTATATCGACACAATACGTATGTACATCTATAAAATACATTCGATTGGAACGTAAATCGACACAATAAAACCGAAAAAGTCTGTTTGCCCACTTTATGAACATAACCTACATCGTCAATACATCATCTACACCAGTGCTCCTCAAAGTGGTGGTACGCCAGTCATCGACACGCCGCATAAACACACCAGACAAAAGACACTACACAAACACACCAGCACACAAACACCACACAAAATACACCACGCAAAACAAGTCCTCGAGAGGGTCTGCAATCTCTGATTGCTCCTTCTAGTTACAGTAGATGGTGTTCCGAGATCAAATAGAACAACACATTGAGTAAAGGGAAACCCTGTTGATATTTGGGGATGGATATTTTTAGATTGGGAATTTTCTGATTTGTTAAATGCTACGGAATTTTAATTTGCAATTGCTTAATTTTATTATATATATATATATATATATATATATATATATATATATATATATATATATATATATATGTGTGTATTTCTCATTTGTTTTGTTGTTGCTCAGCTAAAATTAATTTGGGTCAGGCGAAACATTTTTTTCGAAAAATTAGTCAAATTGCTTACAGATATTTATTTAACCTCGTTCAAACCCTGTGAGATGTATACATATTATATAAACTAGATCGGCACTCGGTAGAGCGTGCATACCTCCGCTAGGCTGAACAGTTTACGTTTTGTATCCCACTCATCTGCTGGATCTGGATCTAGACCCGAACCAACATCGAATCGGCTTCTTTTTGTCACCGAACCAACTCGTCCACCTAGTTTTGTAATAACTCGTCTTTTTGAAATATCATGCTGTATATCGTTTTTATCCCCGCCTCTGACTGGTGAAGAATCACTTGGGAAATTAAAAAAATTCTCGTATCTGGATCTCGATCCGGCTCTTCACCCAAATCTAATCAATTCGTCCTTGTCACACACCCATCCTGTCCACCTCGTTTCGTCCAAATCTGTCCATAACTTTTTGAGATATCGTGCTGTATATGGTTTTTTGGCCCCATCTCTCAATGGTGAAGAATCACTTTAAAATGATGGCATTCAGATCCAGATCTTCACCAATATATAATAATTTCGTCCTTATCACACACTAGACCTGTCACCAAATTTCATCTGAATCCATCCACAACCTTTTGAGATATCCTGTTCGCAGACAGACATACAGATCAACCAGAAAGATGTCATGCATAGCACGATACTTGCGAAATTCCTAAAACAAATTTGACCTTAAAAATAATTGGTTGGGTGAATTAATTGACCTGATATGCAAATCCTCTTCAAATTTCAAGTCAATCAGATGAAAATTGAGGATTTTATAAATGAACCTAAGTTGTTGACCTTTGGCCTATGTTGACATTTTGACCTTTAAATGAATTGGCTTCTTGCTTATGACGAACACTACCATTTGGTGAAGTTTTGTGAAGATTGGTTTGAGATTGTGACCTGTAGGCGATTGACAGACAAACAGCCAGAATAACAGTCATCTGACCAAGATACTTGCAAATCTTCGATTTTGCACGTAACAAACAGACGGGTGAAAACATAACCTCTGCCCACCTTTGGTGACGGCGGTAAAAAAAATATATATATTGTTGGCTTACATCACCTTATCTCGAGTGACAGGTGGAGTGGAAAGTATGGAAGTCGTTGAAAACCATGTATTGGCAATCACTTTAAGACACCGAAATGTAAGAATAGAAGACGAAAATAAAACCAAATTGAACCCTAATGGCACTTGGTAGATTGCATACCTCCGTCAGGCTGAACAGTTTACGTTTTATATCCCACTGATAATCCTGATCCGGATCTTCACCAAAATCTAATCGATTCATCCTTGTCCCACACCCAAATTTCACCTGAAATCTGTCCATACCTTTTTGAGATATCATGCTCACAGAGAAACAAACAAACAGACAGACAGGTGTGAAAACATAACCTTTGGTGGCAGAGGTAAATTATTCCTAGCGAAAGGGGAAAAGTCCCTCTCACGCACAGTTTGTTTTTTTTCCCCATATTAATTAGTGTAACCTGTTAACCTGATATCTTTTTGCATTTCTCACTTCTGTGATTATGGCAAACATCCTCTTTTAGAGTACTTTCCTCCTTTTGTTTCATATTTTAAAACTGAAACACATGTTTCATATTTTCAAAGTGCTAATAATTTTTTGATTTTTTTTTTATCAAACCAAAATGTACAGGTAAAACAAACATATCGCAGAATCTCCTCTGCATTATGTTCTGGAAACTGCACCAAACTGAGTACTCAAAAATCTGGTCGTGGGGTTGGGAACATCCATATTAATAAATGAAGGCAAAATCCATTGGTACATATTCCCAGCAGGCACAGCTCGGGTCAATACCTGATGTGCAGCTGTACTAGACGGTGCGTTAATTACCCCACGCCAGTATGACCACTCCTTGGCTCTTTTTCACAAGATCTTGGCTATTCGTTGTTCACCTTGGCGTCTTGGTTTTCTATAGGTTTTCTTGGCGTATAGGTTTTCTATTATCATCGCTTTTCCGAAACCTTGTGATTTCTTGGCTTTTTTCATCGGCTCACCTTGGCATTTATGAAAATGAGGAGTGGTCACACTGCCCCACGCGCACAAAGCGAAAAGTGTGGTTAAGCACTTTGTTCGCTTTGTCTGTCGACAGACATCAGTCTATGATCGAGGATCAACTTCATTTCAATTAAATGTTATATTTTGAACTCTGTAGAGCATGAATCGGAACTTGCATCAGAATACAAACCTGTAGTTTAGTCGTACTTTGGCTCTGAATTTGGCAAATTGGACAGAATCTCATCCTAATAACACATGCGCAGAGAGGAGTAAGGGAATTTTTTTTTACTGTCTACCTGTCTGGCAGTAAAACAGAATTGAAAATCATTCCAAACAGGAAACTTACTGTTTTTAAGGACACGATAAAAGACACAAAAAACAGACATGAATCACTAATGTGATGTGTTAAATAAGGTTAAATCAACGGCGGTAAACTTCCTGAATTTTGTTTTTTCTACAGCCTTTAAAGTCTCTTTATTTCAATTTAATTATATACTTGAACACTGTCGAACACAAATGGCTTTTTTGGCACTTTCAAAAACCTCCAGTTTTGTAGGACTTGGACAAAATATTGTCGTGTCCAGGGCGAGGTTAAGACTGGCCTGGAGGGATAGCCGAACAGTTCTCCCTTGGAGGCGAACACATGATCCTTGGAGATTATGGCGCGCACGCGCGACGGGAGGGTGGCAAATGCACGTACCAGACGCGTTCACCCGGACGGAGGACAAGGGTTTATCCTCGAACCCACAACGATAAGACAGACACAAGCAATCTTTACTAAATAGGGGTTTAATGAACATAAATCAAGTATTCATAATGGAAATAAATCAAACGTGATAATAAAACGTGAGGTAAATTGCAGCCTAAAGTCGAGGCGCCTCTACACACAGTTACAAAAACGGACAAGGGAAAAGATAAAACAAAAGGAAATTCCCTCTTTTTATTGACATTTAGCTTTGTCCATAGATGGTCTTTCAGAGCTTGATGATTGAACCGCGTCGTCCTGTGCAGGAAACCGCACCTGAAATGGTGCCGAGCTGCTCTCTGGGTGGGAAACGCACGAGAAGCAATTCATGCGGATGGTATTCAATGCCAGGGCGCAGAAACCGCCGTGCAGCTTCTTTTCACGAGCGAATATGCCGACGGTTCCTCTCTTACACCAGGTCCGTTCACCGCAATCGCCCTCCTTCCTCCCCGACCATGTGGCAAGACGATTTCTGGGGCCCCGGGATAAGGCCACGAGGCATGCTCTTCTTTCCTCCTCAGAAACGTACACACTTCACGGCTCAGCCGAACAGTCAATGGCTAGCGTTTTGCTCCAGCATGCGGACAAATTCATACAGCACGAACACGAGAATCATGCAGCCTTATTCACCGTGTCAAGGGGAAGCCAGAAAAATGAGACCTTCGTCTCCAAGCGCGTACCTCCACAACTCTCTTCTCTTCCTGATCATTCTGACGTCACACCCATCCATTATCCATCCCAGGGGCGTGGTTTGCTAGTTGTCATTCCTGGAGACGGGGTTTTCACCTGCTTGGAACGTTCGGCTCGGTTATTGTTGTTTTAAGGACCCGATTCCTTTTTATCGCCGGTTTTGTAAATGCAAAAAACATCGGAAATGGTCACAGTGGGCAATCACAAACTGGGAGAAATTAGCCTCAATCCCTACCTAATTAACACAGCACCACTCCCTGTGCAGTGACACATAACAATCTTAAGCTGACGGTTTCCATACTTAAATTACATCGAGATGTCTTCTGCTCGTCCATGGACCATGCTACTCTATACAATCCTACCTTTTACTATGAAGTTCCTCCATCTACCCCACAAACATAACAGTTACACCATTTTACACCATCTCGACCAATCAAATTTTCTGCTCTCTCTCTCAACGTTGGGGAATATAAAGATTCAGACAAAGTCACGGCTCGTAGGAAATATATATATATATATAATAATATAATATATATATATATATTATATATATATATATATATATATATATATATATCGCTCGGCAACTCAAAGTAAGAGTTGACAAGACCCTCACCATGACCTTTTTCTTAAGACTGCGTGGGATAAGCTGTTCTATTAACTCTCCAGTTGTTTTATTTAGTATTAAATAATTCTAGTTTCTTTGGCTTCAAGTTTTTGCACACCACTTGTACATCTGGCTCCTTTAAATCTGAAAAAGTCAACTCAGTAACATTAAGGTTATAAAGATGTAGACCGATAAGTTTTCAGTTTTACAGCAGTGGTGTGTTAAAAAAAAAAAAACCCTTGCCAGGTGAACGACCATTCATGTGCGAGACATGTGGAAAGAGTTTCGCTTGCAAAGAGTATCTGAAGCACCACGATCGGGTACACTCGGGCTCCAGGCCATTTGTGTGCAAGGTGTGCGGGCGAACGTTCGCCCAACGTAACTCCCTGTACCAACATTCCAAGGTGCACACGGGTAAGGCGGTCACCCATGGTTGACTTCACGATTTTAGTTCCTAACAAAAGTTGATTTTGAACATGTTATTGATGTTAATCCTTCGCCGTAGCTCTTTTGCTCTTCTGCTAACACCTGATACGTCAACTTCTCCTTGCTTCCCATGGCGTTTGGAAAAACATCATCTGAACTACTACTACTAGTACTACAACAGGACATTAGTTGACATGTACCTTCACCAGAGTGCTCCTCACATGCATGCTGTTACAGGTGAACGGCCATATTGCTGTGACATGTGTGGAAAACAATTCACACAGCTCAATGCGCTCACTCGCCATCATCGTATTCACACCGGAGAAAAACCCTACATGTGCAATGCTTGCGGTCGCACATTCACCGACAAGTCCACCCTTCGGCGCCACACCATGGTTCGTGTCAACCTCCGTTCGGCTCTCGAATATCTCCATTCTTGTTTTAACCTCTACCCTTACAATACTTTGCACATTATCACGCCACCACCATTTGCTCTCGCCCATCATTTTGGCTCTATTCTGACTTGGCTTCAATAACTGACAGGACAGAGCATTTAACAATGCAGAGTCTCACCAAGGTATTTGTCCAGGTGACCCCTTTCACCCAAAAAGCCACTGAGTGCGACATTTAAAACATTTTTGATCTCGCATGCATATTTGAAACATCGAATGTATAACCCTATTTCATTGCTGCGCAAAGCTGAGTGTCAGTGCAAGTGTGTGCACTCACACGTACACTGACACGGCCCAATCACAATAGCCTCTCCCATCTATTCAGCAACGGGCAAGACTAACAACGCATTCGGTCCTACTTTGAATCCCCAACTTGGACACTTAACTTATGAAAACTCGACTCGGTTCCAAGTCGCAGAGAATAACAGAGCCCGGAGGAAGCGTAGTAATCGGGCGACCCCAGCTAAGACCGTCTAGAAGTGCATCCGATGTAACAGAAACTGCCATTCACGAGTAGGTCTGTATAGTCACAGCAGGCGCTGCTCTACCAATTGTCCTTCCCAAAAGGAGCGCAAATCCATAGTCTCTCGAGACTGATATTCGATGTACAGTCTGTATAGACGATATATAGTTCTATGTATAAGACTGATATCCATAATCTGAGTCTCCCTGCCTATTCTATGTATCGGTTCCATCTCCAACATTATTCTTTATCTCAATGGAGAACAATTCACCAAACTGGGAAATGCGGTGATCCGTTTTTGCTATACATGGATTGATCCAATAATTTGCCGTAAACAACATCTTCAGTTACAAACACGCCTTGAGGACCGATGGAACGTTGCACCGAATTGATCATTCTTGACTCCTTCCTCACCTCCCTCCCTTTTGAAAGGTTTTTACACATCACGTGCTCTTCTCTTATTTCCCACGAATTTGAATCTCTGGATATTTTCTTTAATATCTTCATTTCACACAATGTTTAAATGAGCAAGTTATCCAGCTTTAATTTTGCAGATGTGCCAGTCATTCCACGAAGATGAAACATCATGGAGTTGTATTTTCTCTGATGCTCCTGTTGTATTCAATGTCACGTGCCACCTACAGGAAAAGCATTGCGGTTATGCATTCCACACAAGTATTAATTACTCAAATGAATGAAATTAGAACGAGTCAGAATTTGCAGTATGTCAATCCAGGACATTTGATTATGATATGTGATGTTCTGAGGACACTTGGAGTAGAGTGTGAAGTTCTGCCTTTTTAATGAACTCACTGAACGACCTGTGTCCCTTTCTCCGCAAAATGCTCAGGTGCACGACAAGAACGCACCGTGGCAATCCTTTTTGACGGTGCTGAACCAATCAAAGTCTGGCAAGACCCATGCTCCATCCAGTACTACACAGGTTGGATCCTCCAGCCCTGATACAAGTGCCTTTACTGGTGCAGGCGACGTGGAGAAGGGTCAGAGCACTCTCAACGGCACCCCCAAAGGACCGCTGGCACCAGAGGCCAACCTCGCACTTCTGGCCATACCGGCGGACATTTCTGGTGATGTGCCCATAAATGACAACTTGCGAGGATTCTTGAATGACAGATCCAATGTAGTGGAGAACAGGCGAGTAGAGAGGGGTCCGAAAGAGGGACAAATGGAAGACAGTATCGCTGCACGGACACAGAGCATGGCAAAGTGCACAGCGAAGGAAACTGGTTCGAGGACGGAGAGGGAAGAAGAGCACGTCAAAACATCGCAGCTGCCAATGATGCTAACAATCGATCTTGGTGCCCTTCAAGCAAGCATGGCAGCTGTGCTGAATGACTCACTGTGAGCGGTATACCGGAGCTACTTTTGGTATAAACCGCTTTGCTCGACTTCTTTTTCGTTTGTTAGAGGCAGTCAAAATGCTTTGAAATCATCACTTTTCTTTTAAACAGCTATTTGTCTGTCTTACTCTTATTCAATGTCTTTGTTTGTTTGAGTTCTAGCTTGTTATGGGGTTTTTATTGGCTTGTAATAGTATCCCGCACGTTTTCATATGTACGTACGTGTGTCAATTTATGCCTCAACAGGCTTGATTCTGCAATTATAAACACTATGTACATTCTTCTTCTGGCAATGACAGGTTTCTTCATAGTTAGGCCTATTTTTACAGGTGGATTTTGTTTTGTTGAGCAAAGAGTAGAAAGAAATACAGGCAGGTGCAGGTGGTTGCATTTGGAGTGACGGTGAAATGGCACTTTGTAGAACAATAGAATATTGAATAATGTGTTCTGGCTTGCCAAAACAGATACACGGTTTATTACCTCCACCACCAAAGGTGGAAGGAGGTTATGTTTTCACCCCTTGTCTATCTGTTTGTTACTAAGTGAAAAAAAATTTCGCCATCTATGTTTGTCTGTAGTGTTTGTCTGTTTGTTTGTCACATGATTTTTGGCCACAGTTTTCAAGCAATCGTTCTGAATTTTTTCTTGTGTGTAGGTGACCGGCCAAGGACAGCAACGTTTAATTTTGGTGAAGATCTGAATCGGGATCTGAGAAGTTTTTAAAGTGATTCTTCACCATTGAGAGACAGGGCCAAAGACGATATATAACACGATATCTCAAAAGGTTTTGGATGGATTCGCATGAAACTTGGTGGACAGGTTGGGAGTGCTGCGAGGAAGAATTGATTCAGGTTTGGTGAAGATCCGAATCCAGATCTGGATACGAGAATTATTTAATTTTTAACTGATTCTTCACCATTGAGAGATGGGGCTAAAAACGATATTGCATGATATCTCAAAAAGTTGTGGAGGGATTTGGATGAAACTTTGTGGACATGTTGGATGTATTCAGCCTGGCGGAGGTAATGTGTTCTACCGAGTATCGTTCTGTTTTCGCCAAGTTGTCACTGAGTTATTTTTCTTTTTTTCATTTGTTTGTGAGCAACATATGTCAAAAAGTTGTGGACGGATTTGGATGAAATTTGGTGGGCAGGTTGGGTATGTGACAAGGATGAAATGATTAGATATTGTTGAAGAAACCCGAACTGGATTTGTGCATTAACCAAAATGTAATCGGCTTGTTCTTGTCACCGACACAACTCATCCACTAAGTTTTTTTTTTTTGTTTTTTTTTCTGAATCCATCCACAACTTTTTGAAGTATCGTTTTTGGTCCTATCTCTCAATGGTGAAGAATCGCTCAAAAATTCCAGTATTGGGATCTAAATCCAGATCTTCACCAAAATCTAATCAATTTGTATTTGTCACACACCCAACCTCTCCACCACATTTCGTCTGAATCTGTCCATAACTTTTTAAGATATCTTCCTCACAAACAAACATTGGTGGAAATACATAACCTCCATCCACCTTCGGTAGCGGAGGTAATAAAGGATTGGAAATCAAAATATGTGGGGCAAAAAAAAAAGGTAGGGGTATGTATTACAGGAGTTGGAGAGACGTTTCCAGTGACTGCAAGTGGAGGGAAGCAGAGGACAGACAGGGAGACTGTATAAGAGATGGAAAATAAGGGGGACAAAGGAATGGAGGTGTGCAAGAAGCTAATGCTTTGCAAGGTTCACAAGAAGGGAGTTACTGGATGAACGTGTGCATTCTTGTAAGGCTGGAGCGAGGTACAAGGTGGTGGATGCAAGATCAAATGAGAGGTGATGGAAAAGAAGACACCGATCATTCTTCAGTGGGAAATGAGCAAGTCCTCCTGCCAGGATCTACCATTGATGCCCAAGGCATTTGTCACCAGCGCGTCCAGGAATGCAATGTGGAAGTGAGAGCCCTTGCCCACAGAGCAGAACGATACTCCACCAGATTGTGCATAAAGGCCAAGTACACCACAAATAACTGAGTTATCAAGGAAGGACTTTTTTCCAGCAGAAAGTTTATTCACGTCTAGCTTTCAATGCCAATTTTACGTGGACCACACCGAACAGGTCCATGCATCCTTCCACATGCATGTGGAGGTCCACACCGAAAAGGTTTTACGAGATAGATCGTGAAACCATGACGTTCATTGTACTGCAGCCTTTATAGAGGTTGGTTGCACAAGGCATGATTTGTCAGGTGGTCTTTCAATTAAGGATGTGGAATTTATGTTGTTGAGCTACGATTGGATGTCAATCCGTGAAAATGATACGTCCTGAAAAAAATCATCATTTTGTGTTCAGCCTGTCGCAGCTGATTTGCACCATTGCTGGGAGTGTGGCTGTGCCGTTGATGCAGTGCCCCCTGCTGGTTAGTGTAGGAATTGTGTAATTTGTTTCGGGTGCCAGAGAATACTTGCCTGCTCCTTCACGAAGGACACCATGAGATCTTTAACCTCGACCAACTAAGTCGGCACGCGTCCATCCAAGGGACGGCACGCACATTGATGGATCACACTTCCTGTGAAACACCAGGATGAGTTTATAGCTGGGTCAGGATTCGAACCCAGGGTATGTACCTGAAAGGTGAGTGTGCATACCTCTCGGCCATCCTGCCACCCCACACAGAAAAATGAAGGAAATATTTTGTTTTTTGTATTTATTTTGCCTTTTTGCACTCAAATCTAGCTCTTATGCAAGTCCAACTCATTTCCTGTCAACAGCGTCCTCATCATACATCCCCCACCTCCAAGCCTACGGGAGAGCTTTTCTCCAAAATGCATTGAAGGGAAAGGCTTGTGAGTCGGGAATGCCAATCCAACAAAGTCCATGAAGTATATCTAGAGGTAGCACGAACGAGAGCTGGCTAATTGGTTGCATGTTTGGACTTCTCCATTAGTGTGGCTTCAATTCCAGTGGTTGTTCATTTCACCAACCCCCCCCCCCCCCCCCCCCACTTAGGGAGTGTCCTAACACCCCTCAGCATGAGTTGAAGGCCTTCATCCAACAGTGGACTGGAATAGGCTGGTTTGCAGTATTTTTTTATTTCTACGTCACGAGTACACGTATACATACTGAGTAATCAAAACTTTTTCAGCTCCCGTTGGATTTGGTCTCGATTTTCGTGTGCGTGCGTGTGTGCGTCTGCAACCATATCTCTGACATGTATGGACCGATTTTATTTGTACTTGGCAAAAAGACAAACATGATGGTATACATATGCATGTCAATTTTTTTTTTTTCGATATCAGATCCAACATGGTGGAGTGGTGGCCATTTTGGAACTTAAACGTGTACTCAACCATTTCTCAGAGATGCATGGTCCGATTTTGTTCCAACTTGGCACAAGCACGGTACAAGATGGCATACATGCGCACCTCATCTTATTTTGCGATCTGATCAAAGATGGCCGACTGGTAGACTTACGACCATTTTAGTTGTGCATAAATATCGGCTCACCTTTTAACTCAGTACAACAAAATTACTAAAACACCTGGTGCTGTGACATTTTACGTCTCTTTTTTAAAACTTGTTTTTCTTGTAATGTTTTCATGAAAGAAATGCTACACAAATATATTGTCACATGCAAGATGAAAAACAAAAATGTTTAAATGGGAGTAGGCATGTCTGGGACCAAAAGAACTGGTCCTAGGGTACCGCCTTGATGGATGCCAACCTTTGACTGGGTTATGTGAACATCGGAAGGATACCACCCTCCCATATCACAGAGCAACTTGCTGCTTCGAGTACCTTTATCCCACAGCCAGGTGTGGAGAGCTTTCAAAAGTAGATCTTACACTATGTTTCCACCAAGTTGTGCAATGAATGGACCAGTAATACTGAAAGGTAACCAACAGAGGAAGGATCAGGTCAATGCTTAAAGGCGCTGTCACACCTTGACGTTTTAGCCAGCAATGGCAACGTATAAAAATGTATGTAAACGTTGGCGTACGCTGAAGTTTGAGGGTTTTTTTAAGTTTGGTCGTATTCATAACATGTTGGTCGTATGCATAACATATTAGTAACGGGCACAGAACGTTTCGTTTGTTTATAGATAACTTATACAACGAATGCTTAGCCTGTTGTCGGCGTTCACAAACTATGCCCAACGATAGTTTAACTTAGGCATAGCGCGCTGCACGCACGCCGACGACTCGTGGCGTAGCCTGTTAAATGGCTGCCACACGCCGATTTAAATCATAACCGCCTGAAAATTTGAAGTATCAACATCGCAGTCACACCTTGAAGATTTAGCCAGCGTATGCCGACCTATGAAAAATGTGTGTAAAACGCTGCACACGTCGAATACGGTATGGGTAAGTTGTGTATACGTTAGGAGCACGCTGAAAAAAAGGAAGTACGCTGTCATATTCCGTGGTACGTCTAGTACGTCGTGAAATTTCCAGCATGCTGAAAATTTTACGATGTACTCGACGTATGGCTCACAAGTTCCGCATACGCTGGCATAAGTTCTCTGCACGCTCCGCGATCGTTGACACACGTCGGACACACGTTACTTGTAAGTTACTCATAAGTGAAACACGTCGAGGTAATGTTTAGCATACCTGGAACTTAATTTTTAACCTATGAGTAACGTGCTTTGAACCTATGAGTAGCGTGCTTTGAACCTATGTGTAACGTATCTCAAATGCACATTGTCGTATGTAGACGAATTTGATTGACGTCTTCCGGACGATTACAGAACTTACATCTACCGTATAATGGCGTATTGGCAGCGTTTAGGGGAATTGGTATATACAAATGGGCTTCACAAGAGGAACCCGTCAGTGTTCCAGACTCCATGTTGAGTAGATGTCAATGTCAGTAGTATCAGTAGTAGTAGTAGTAGTAGGTGAGCGTGTCAGTAGTAGTAGTAGTAGTAGGTGAGCATGTCAGTAATAGTAGTAGTAGTAGGTGGCGTGTCAGTAGTAGTATGTAGTAGTAGTAGTAGTAGTGTAGTAGGTGAGCGTGTCAGTAGTAGTAGTAGTAGGTGAGCGTGTCAGTAGTAGTAGTAGTAGTAGGTTAGCGTGTCAGTAGTAGTAGTAGGTGAGCGTGTCAGTAGTAGTAGGTGAGCGTGTCAGTGTAGTAGTAGTAGCATAGTATTGGTAGTAGTAGTAGTAGTAGTAGTAGTGTGCGTGATGGGGAGGGTGTGGGTGATGATGGATCCTCGTGTGTCACGAATAGGAGACTACTTTGCACCATTGTTCGATGTTCTTTTCAGCTAATTTTTTTTTCTCATTCCCACGATGACATTTTTTTTGTTTCAGTTTTAAAAGTATTCAAAACGACTTGGACAAATGCATAATGTACTAGTAATGAACACAGACGCTTCGATAACTTATACATAAGTTATACCAACGATTGATTAGCGTGTTTTAGGCGTCCACAACCTATGCCCAACGATAGTCTAACGTATGCATAGCGTGGCAGCGTATCGTCGACGATTACGTGAGGTTTCTTTCATAGGCTGCAACTTCACTTTTAATAAATGCCTGTCACTCGCCTATTGTTTTTGGACGCTGGTGCTCGGCAATTGAAATCGTTTCCATTGAACGAGTTAAATCGCTTCACTGGACTATTGAAATGATTTAATAATAATGCTTGGTTATCCTTGACCCACTCTGGCTAGCAGCTCGTCGAACATCGCTGGGGGCATTCGCAGGAAGTAGATGAAGGATGCATGGTCCTCGTTCGGAGTTCCACCATGAGCTGGTCATATATGCTGTAATGGCGTCCCCTCCGATCCATGGTCTCACCCAGTTCCTTCTCCTCCGTTCACGTCTTCTTCTCCGGCTCTATTGGCACGCAACTGGTGCAGTGTCAACTCGATGAGGTCATGTTGATGTTCGAGGACAGGTAGGTATTGTCGTCTCAGCGTTGCCGTATCCTCCATCTCTCGGAATGACATGGACATGTACTCACCATGAAGTCTAAAAAAAAGACGGGTTCCTCCTGTGAAGCCCCTTTTTATATACCAATTCCTCTAATCGCTGCCAATACGCCATTATACGTTATCTGTAAGTTAGAAACGCGTTC
This sequence comes from Eptatretus atami, assembly GCA_035128595.1. Lineage (NCBI taxonomy): Eukaryota > Metazoa > Chordata > Myxini > Myxiniformes > Myxinidae > Eptatretus > Eptatretus atami. The sequence goes on from CM068964.1 coordinate 86,640,899, forward strand.
ATTAAGTTCTGTTCTCGTCCTGAAGACGTCAAATAAGTCTACGTCTTTTTCAAGTAACGTGTTGCGAAGTGTGAACAACGTTCGTGTAGCGTGCTTACAAAACGTTACTCATAGGTTAGAAATAAGTTTCGGGTACGCTAAACATTATCTCGTCGTGTTTTAACTTATGAGTAACTTACAAGTAACGTGTGTCAACGATCGCATAACGTGCCTACAACTTATGGCCAGCGTAGCGGAACGTGGGAGTCATACGCTGGCATACGTCGTAAAATTTCAAGCATCCAAAAATTTGAGGTCAACCCAAAAGTACAACGTTTAAAGCCAGCGGACTACGACTTATGGCAGTGTTTTTCAGCGTGCTCTTAACGTATACAAAACGTACCAATAACATATTCGACGTGTGCCAGCGTTTTAGACAAATTTTTCATAAATCGGCATACGCTGGCTAAATCGTCAAGGTGTGACAGCGGCTTTATCGAGGGGGAATCAGTGCCATAAATGTCCATGCCCACCCACAAGCAGCAAATTGGGCTGGCAGGATGGCCTAGATGTGACGCACACCTAAAGCTGTCTCGCCTTGGTTTGAGTCCAGCCACAGCTATAAACTGTCGTCTCGGTGTTTCACAGTATCGATGTGTGTGCCGTCAGTTAGTGGACGTTAAAGATCCCATGGTGTCCTTCGTGAAGAGTTGGCGAACCTGAACGATTTACAATGGGGGCACTGCATCAGCGGCACAGCCACACACTCAGCCAATGATGCTATCCAGCAGTCTTGTGCTGCATACGAGAGAAGACGAAGCAGCAAATCTGGAAATGCATGCAAGTTTGTACCATGCTCCTTCCTGCTGCATGAATACAACAACATCAATAAAACCACTCCTCCACCCATGGTGGTGGAAGAAAGTCTAAATTGGACTTCTAAATACCTTGCGCCTTACCTATGACAATTGTAGTCAGTAAGAACATCCTGAGCTTGTAACACAGATTACTGTTGAGATTACAGTTGTTTATACCTATTAATTAAATTTTTTTAAGGACAACCATTGTCTGCAATGTATTTACAACCACAGAAATATGTTGCCTCAGCAGAAATATCACAAGGTAGAATGTTATCTTACAATCAAATGCAACCCAGCCAACTAACCCATAGGTTGTCATTTTCTAAACCGACGACAGAAACCCTGAGAAATATAAATCCAATGTATGCTTTCCTTGTTGCAATGATCCATCAATGATGTAAACCAAAGCTCAATCCTACAATACTGTTGTCCTTGTTTGTTTAATATTAATCCAAACAATGCTGTAGGTAATTTGCCAACACTGATTCACTTTGGAGTTGCATATAGTTAATACGAGTTCCCTTGCAGGGAACTTCAATGGAAGAGGCAATTGGGCCTCATCAAACATGTGCAATGGTTGCCAGCCAGCCCGTGGTAATTTGTCAAGCTGATCATCAAACAAAGAAGCAACATCGATCCTTTTTTTTTTAAAGTCTTTGGTGCGGGCCCACCTTTACGGTCTCTAAACTGGTGTGGGCACTGACATAACAGAAGTTGAAGGTCTGTGGTCTGTGAGAACAACTGGTATAGAATGCCCTGCCCTGCCCTGCCCTGCCCTGCCCTGCCCTGTCCTGTCCTGTCCTGTCCTGTCCTGTCCTGTCCTGTCCTGTCCGTCGCTTTTGGAGGCCCCCGAGGTGCTGAATGAAGTCGGAACCACTGGGATTACGGGTTTCCTGGGTCAAAACTAAGACCCAGGCTTTCAATGACATCTTGGATTCTGCTATGTTGTCTGTCCCTGTTTGTGGTGAGGATGTTGAGGTCATGGAGAGATTTATTTACCTTGGCATTCACATTCATGTCTCTGCTGGCTGTGAGCCAGAGGTCAATATAACAATATAACATCATCTGGGTCAGGCCTAGGGAGTCATGGATTCACTGGATCATGGGGGTGTGGCACTGTCGGCACCTGTGCAGGACGAAAGTCCGAATCTTCAGGTCCTTTGTGCTTGTAGTCTTGCTCTACAGATGTGTGACTTGGACTCTGACCAGAGCTGCTCCAGTGCATGCTCCCATACCTGACCTCAGTTCTCGATCCCTGTTCGTTTGTCCATTCCCTTGCCTTTTTACCCTCAATCACCCCACTCTTACATGAGCCTTGATCTTGAGTGAAAGTGTTACATTTCCTAACATCACAAGATGCTCATGAGCATTATGTGCTCAACTTATGTCAATTCGCAAATTTCCTAAAAAAGAAAGAAAAAAAACCACAAACATTTTGCCTGCAATGAGGTTATTTAAAAATAAAAAAAATAAAAATAACTGCACCATATTCTTTAGAATGTGTACCATACTCAGTGCTGCTGAAGCAGTTTCTTAGCAAAGGTTTGACTGAGTGGTTTGCCATTGTCTACCCAGCATTGTTTAGCCATGTTCTGTCCCTTTAAATGCTGAGCATCAATTAAGGAAGCAGCACTGACAATTTATTTTTATTAAATAAAGTCTGGAACGACTTGACTGGGGTCTGAACCACCAACCTCCCAGAATCAGAGCAGCTGCTCCAATCATTCCACCAGTGGGGTTATGACTTAAAAAATAATAATCAGGAAACATAATAATATGTTCCCACAGGAAACATAAACAGCTGCAGTTTAGAAAATAGATCCCCCCCCCAAAAAAACTCCAATGCATTTCATCCTTTAGTTTTTCACTTTCCCTCCTTCAAACTGTACCCCACGTTTGTATGCCGATCGTGTATCACTCTCCTCAAAGCAAATAAATACGGTACCGATAAATCGAAAACAAGAAATCAAATGCTCTTCCAGAGTACACCACACAAGCTTTCAGATTACATCTCGATTTATGCATAATTTCGAATACAGCACAAAATATTCCACACACGTATTCAGCAAAAAGAAATTTCAAGTTGCACATTATGAGAAAGAGAGGAGCAAGAGAAGGAGCGAGAGAGAGAAGGAGCGAGAGAGAGAAGGAGCGAGAGAGAGAGAAGGAGGCGAGAGAGAAGAAGGAGCAGAGAGAGAAGGAGCGAGAGAGAGAGAAGGAGCGAGAGAAGAGAAGAGCGAGAGAGAGAGAAGGAGCGAGAGAGAGAGAGAAGGAGCGAAGAGAGAAAGAGCAAGACGGAGAGAAGGAGCGAGAGAGAAGGAGCGAGAGAGAGCGCGATTACACCGACTTAATGTACAACTCGCACATGCGATCAGGAAAGCGAAAACACGGCGCTAATGTTTTACAGTCAGGGAGAGGTCAAATGGCTTCTTGGCCTTCTCCAGGAATCTGCAAAGGCAACACCCCACTTTCATGGTTCCGACATGTGAAGCAGATTGCTGTTTATGTAATAGTGATGCATTACTTGCTCAGCAATAATAGTGAGGTTTATGTTTTGTAGGAAACTATAAACATGCAATGTTATTCTGGGGGCTCACATTCACAAAAGGGCTGCTTTTGGTGACATTGTCAAACAGGAAATGGAGATCGATACATCGGTCAATATACTGGTGAATTATCCATCTCTTCAGACATTGCGCTACGCCTTTACGACTCCTGGAACCGAAGTACCCCCCCCGCCAACACTTAGATTCTGCGATGTTCCATGGCAAACACAAATAGTCCAACAACCAAAGTTATCCACATCCCAATCTCATATCCCCCCACCCCTCTTCTCTTCTCTTGACCAGGAACACGTACAATGGAACGCGGTTGTACGTATGACCGACTAACGTGAAATCAAAAATGGCAAACGGCGACAACAGGCGATGGAAGCCGGGGTTGGCGTTCTCGAAATGAGCATGATGGTCTGGCCGAGAGGACTCGAAGGCGGCCTATCGGAGATCCTCGGCACCTTGGATGGTTTTCTTGATGCGCAACAGCATAGTTGTGAGCCATTGGTCCAGCCGTGAGATGGAGTCGTAGTCTTTCACCTAATGCAGAGATCACGTTTACTCCAATGCAAGTCAAAAATAAACAGATTGCTTAATGAAAACACATCGGACAAAATGGATGGAGGGACCAAACTTGCTTCAAACCCAAATAACTAAAGAATTCCAAAATTTGCATGAACAATTAACTTGTTTCCATCTACGACTGCGTACTGACCACGATTGATTTAAAAACTAATAATAATAACAAGTCTGAAGACGACGATGGTTCACGAGCGGTATTTGACGATGTAGATTGTTTCAGAAGTCAAGGATGAGACAATGTGATAATGTTTGACCAAGTTATAAAAATGATCAACATGATGTGGTACGAGTGACAGGTTATTAGCTGCAAAATGTCGAAAACTGGTTTCGTTCAACAACTTAAAAAATTTGACCTTTGCATAACCTTTAAAGGTCACAAAACAATGTTGTGGACATTAAAATCAGGAAACAGGATACGTGCTATAGCTTATTGAGTTAGTTCGTGAAGAAGGTCGAAAAACGGTTCGATTCCCACAACTTTGAAAATTTGACCTTTGTGAACTTTAAAGGTCAAAGGTCAAGGATTATGACCTTTGGTGCAAAACTTCCTCTGGAACATTCCAGGAACAATATAACATCATATTGGCAAGATGGCATTTCGCACTCCTCGGATTATCCATACTTTGATGAATCAGCGTAAAAACAAACTTGAAGGGGGTGCCACGGGCAAGGTGTTCGAGATAGAGCAAAATGGTTTCAAGACTTTAGGTGGGGAATGACCTCAGATTATGCATAAAAAATATTGTCATCCGAGCTCTCAAAGTTTGGGCGGTCGTATGATTTTTATGTCAAAATTCTAAATTTTCTAAGTTTGTGACCTTGACCTTGGGACGAAAATGAAAAATCGAGCTCCGTGGGGTGCCGGTGCCATTGGGCTACCAAATACCGAAACCCCTGTCAGATTCGACAAACCCCCTAGGAGAAGATGCAAATTGAAATGGCGGCTACCCCTAAAAACACCAATTCGCAATTTTCTAAGTTCATGACCTTGTGACCTTGACCTTGGGACGAAAATGAAAAATCGATCTCCGTGGGGCTAAACAAATACCGAAACCCTAGCCAGATTCGACAAACCCCTCAGAGAAGATAATTTTTTATGTCAAAATTCGCAATTTTCTAAATTCGTGACCTTGTGACCTTGACCTGGACGAAAAATGAAAAATCGAGCTACGTGGGGCTATGCAGGTGCCATTGGCTAACCAAATACCGAAACCCCTGTCAGATTCGACAAACCCCCTAGGAGAAGATGCAAATTGAAATCGGCTACCCCTAAAAACACGTTTTTTTGGGCGTGGCTCCGCCCATAATGGGCGCACCACGCCCATTCTCAGGAAAACACAACTAGATCATGATATAAACCTCCCACCAAAATTTTATCAGGATCGGATCAAAACCCACGGAGCTATGCTCGGGACAGACAGACAGACACACAACAATAACTAATATAGTGGTCACTTATTTTTTTCGTGAAAATATTTTTTCGTGAACCAATTGGGTATTTTGGCATTCACCATGAGGAAATTGTATTTAGTAAAAGGTATGAGAAAGCGATGGCAAAACGTGCCGTCCACCAAGAACTTGCTACAACGCAAAATGGACGTCACCCTTGGCAAATGTTTTGGCAACAGATTGTACAATGGGAAACGTGGACCAGGCAGACGAGGCGTGTCCGAGTGCATCGTGTCCTAGAGGGACTCACGGCATCTGTGTAGCTTTCCACGTTCTGCTCTTCGTGGGCATCAAGTAGTTTCTGGGAATACGACGTAATGTCAGCATTTCAATGGCAGTGAAGTTCATGACCGTATTTGACTGCATTTTATTGGGCCGTGCACACTCGGCATGGAATACCAAGCTTGCACAAGATCCACCTCGAATCAACAAACGGAATAACGATCATATCGAGATCAAATTCAACGATACATTCTTATATTTAAAAGAAAATACGCCTGAAAGCAAAAAAATCAAACAAGTGAATTTCTCACTAATTTACGTATAGTGTACTAGTAACAACCACATCCACCACCGGGAACGGAACATGGTGTCATACCCCCTCCCTGCTCGACGTTCTGCTTCTTCTTCTTCGATGGACGAATGCATCTCCTTTTAGTAATAGTAACACCCGTTCCCTCCAGAAGTGAAAAAGTGTCAATACCCACTCCCTCCAGCAGGGGTCAGTGGTTAAATCACTTGTAGTATTTTCCATGTGCAGGTGAAAATAAATAAATAAAAA
>CM068964.1:86654230-86664503 GCA_035128595.1 Eptatretus atami
CCAGTTTGTGAAACTGCCTTCCACAGACGCATCAAATCATACTCTTCCCTCCAGAACTTCTCGCGGGTGGTGCACCACCGTCTCACGTCATCCCCCACCCCCACACAATATTTTCTCCCCCATTAATCCTACCTGACCCAATCTTGTTGCTGGAAGGCTACTCTGTTTCCTTCCCTCAATTTTAAACAAACAAATGAACAGATATACAGATAGCTACATAAATAAATAAATAAATAAATACATGTACACGTGAGCAGAAAATTATACGAGACACTATTGAGGTTTATACATGTTCACATTAAATTAATTCACCTTGTCAATGTCTACAAGCTCAGATTCATAGACTTCGGCGATGGTGATATGGTGCTTTGCCGCAATCGTGAACCGCCCCTGGGATAAGTGAGGGAGGGGCAGGAAAGAAAACAATGAGGAGGGAGGTGGGGAGGGAGTAAGTACATCAAAGATGACAAAATAATAAAATTAATAAATCAACTAGGGAGTTCACAGAACACCTTACCCCACGCAGTCTTGAGAAAAAAAACCAAAAACAAGGACACGGGCGGGGACCAAATTTGATTGGTCGTGATGATGTAAAATGCCGAAATATTTTGTCCAAGTCCTGCTAAACGGGTTTTTGAAAGTGCCAAAAAGGTGACTTGTGTTCTACAATGTTCACGCACGCATGCAATTTAATTTAAATAAAGGTTTTAAAGGTTGAGAAAAAAAAATAATTCTGAAGTTTACTGCCATTGATGCAGCGTCTCTTTTACACCACCCGATCGAACACGCAACATTAGTTCATCGTACCTGTTGTTTGTGTCCTTCATGACATCCTTATAAACAGTAAGTTTCCTGTTTGGAATGATTTTAAATTCTGTTTGACTGCCAGGCAGACGGAGAGAAACTAGAGCGAAGTCGATGGCGCACCATCGCAAATCCCCACGCTTCCCACCTAAAGCAAAGTTGAAAGATGGCAAAAAATTCACCAGAAATAATCTAACATCAAGTTTTGAGTTAAAAAAAAATTCCCCCCCACTTTGACCCCTGTGATCCTACGCTCCCACCCCCTGGGGATTGAACCAAGGGGTCAAACCCAAAAATATTGTTACATATTCCATGCATCCTCCCAATGGCGATTGCATAATTATACAAACTGTCATTGAAAAATGATTGAAAATCTGCCCGTAATTGTATTTTGTTGGCATTTGACCTTTTGACCAAAAAAAGATGGGCCAATTGGGCTAAAAATGTCACAGCCCTCACACCTTCTTGCCATATGGTGATCACAACTACCAAGTTTGGTGAATCTCTGCCCAACCTGTGAATTTCTGTTTCGGAGGAGATAGCACGACGGACGGACAGACAGACAGACGGAGCAGATTATATGTCAACGTTTTTATTTATTTATTTATTAAAGCATGGGGGCTAAAAATTACCTTTCTCCTCTGTGCGCACGTACAATCGAGACGAGATTCCGTACAATTTGCCAAATTCAGAGCCAAAGTAAACGACAGGTTCATTTTCTGATTAATGTTCCGATTCGTGCTCAAAATATAACATTTCCATTGAAATCAAGGTGTTCCTCGATCATAAACTGACGCTTGTGGACAAGAGACACAGACAGGCAGACAATGTGAAGAAATTGCTTAACCTCACTTTTTGCTTCATGTGCACGGGGTAACGACACCATGCTGGTTAACATACCATGTCGGTGTATATTTCAATAGATTTGTTGATGCAGTTGATTGCCTCTGGAGAGACAAAGAGTACAATCCCATAAATGAAGGCTTTGCAAGGGAACATTGAAAATTGAACAAAAATGAAGAATCCGAGCATTTGGTTACATCGGCGAGCGTCAAGTTACTTCACGTCGATTACCTTGTGGATCCGCCTTTTTGAAAGCGTTCCCAGCGTCCACGTAGCTGGTGGCTGCATCATGCTTGTTCTGGAGTTGCAGATGCAACTTCGCCGCTTGGCAGAAAGCATTTCCTGCCGCTAAACAGACAGTCAGGAAAACGATCACGATCAAAGAACTGCCAACAAGCTTTACTTGATCATCGACGTCATGGTCCTCAGCATATATAATACAACAAAGTAAATAAACAGTGAAAGCAGCAGGTCAATGTGGAACAAGACTTTGCACATTTGTCCATGTTAATCATCTGCCAATTCTATACAGAACTCCCTTTTCTCTTCCAAATAAGGAGGTGCACACCACCACCACCACCACCAACACCACCACGACAGCGCCAATTATTGACACCTGAATGTGGGATCGGCCAGGGAACGTTTTTGCGTCACGTCCGATTGGACGTGATTTGGACAGGAATTTGTAGATCGTTCAGGGTGCCGGTGATAACTCACCTCTTCACTGAAAAAGAAAAAAAAAAGAAGAAAAAGTGAGACTTTCAACATCCACCAGGTGATGCTAGCACATAGGACACCCAGCTTAATGTCCATGCGAGGGGACAGCGTACTTTGTGATGCAAAATGTGATCGAGTTGGGATTTGAACACCGACTACACTCAAAGGTAAGTGCGCCCACTACCTCCACACCATCCTGATCCGACAAGCCCGGCATTGGCTTAATGGTCAAGGTGGCTGGCTTAATATCTTACTTAGGGTCTCGAGTTCAAGCCTCTGTCTACCATTGAATTAACATCAGGTGGGTTAACTCAGCCCGTCTTCCTTTCAAAGTTGGCAAAAACGAGTACCAGCGTACTGCGTAACAGGGGCACCGCAACCCAGAAAAATGATGCAGCCAGCAGCCGTAGGCTGCGTACGAAATAAATAAATAAATCCTGGTCGGACAACTTCATTCATATAATACATACACCATTTTTTGTCAATGGCACCCAAAAACCAAAACAAGAATAAAGAATCACCTACCGGTCCAATTCTTCGCCATTTTGAACATATTCGCAGCCCTGGAGAACATGTCACACGCGTCTTCCACCTTGGACGATCCACCACTAGAAATGACAAAAGAGAGACCGGGTCGATGAGTCAAGCATGGGATATCGGTCAGCCACAAGTCAAACACGTGACCGTACTGTACGTCCTTGATCGGTACAGTATGGGGAAGTCACGTGTACAGTATGCTGCTTGTGCAGTGCAAATAAAAATGCACTGTACTTCAAAATAGGCAACCGTGCATGCAATATAATACAGTGTACAGGCGTACAGTACAGTCTAGTGTACAGGCGTACAGTATAGTGAAGTTACGTGTACAGTATACTGCTTGTACAGTGCAAATAAGAATGCACTGTACTTCAAAATAGGCAAACAATGTGCATGAAATATAATACAGTGTACAGGCGTACAGTACAGTGTACAGACGTACAGTATGGTGAAGTCATGTGTACAGTATGCTGCTTGTACAGTGCAAATAAAAAATGCACTGTACTTCGAAATAGGCAAACGTGCGCGTAATATAATACAGTAACAGGTGTACAGTACAGTATGCAGGTGTACAGTACAGTGTACAGGCGTACCGCATGGTGAAGTGTACAGTGCAAATAAAAATGTACTGTACTTCAAAATAAGCAAACAACGTGCATGCGATATAATACAGTAACAGGCGTACAGTACAGTGTACAGGTGTATAGTATGAAGTCACGTGTACAGTATGCAGCTTGTACAGTGCAAATAAAAATGCACTGTACTTCAAAATAGGCGAACAATGTGCATGCAACATAATGCAGTATACAGGCGCACAGTACAGTGTGCAGGCATACAGTATGGTGAAGTCATGTGTACAGTATGCTGCTTGTACAGTGAAAATAAAAATGCACTGACCTTCAAAATAGGCAGACAAAGTGCGCGTAATATAATACAGTAACAGGTGTACAGTACAGTGTACAGTCGTACAGTAACAGGCACACAGTACAGTGCACATGCGTACAGTATGGTGCTTGTACAGTGCAAATAAAAATGCACTGTACTTCAAAATAAGCAAACATCGTGCGTGCAATACAATACAGTAACATACGTGCAGTACAGTGTACAGGCATACAGTACAGGCGTACAGTACAGTGTACAGGCATACCGCATGGTGAAGTCACGTGTACAGTATGCTGCTTGTACAGTGCAAATAAAAATGCACTGTACTTCAAAATAAGCAAACAACGTGCATGCAGTAATGTAATACAGTAACAGGCGTACAGTACAGTGTACAGTACAAACCTACAACTGTCATGGAGACGAAACGCGATGCCAATTAACACGTAATTAAACAAAACGTTAATCTCGGGTTCACCTGCTCGCGTCCCCCACCTGAGAACCCCAATCATCACGAATCATGAAGGAGGGAAACCAAGTTCATGTAACCCGTCGGTTCGTCCATGGATGTCCTGGTACCTCGTGTTACACACACACAGACGTGTCTACCAACGTGTTTGTCCTCCATGTGATAAATGTACAAAACTCCTCTCTCGGACATGTGGGGGAAATTAAATAAAACCGCCATTAATCATCAACACAGTGTCACAGTACGTGAGTGAGAGGACAGGACAGGACAAACAGACAAAGACAGAACAGGACAAAGACAGACAAACAGACAGACATAGACAATATGTATCTGGTACAGGATGAATCAACAAGGATTGGACAAGACGAGATGTGTACGGTTTTTTGTTTCCCCACCCGAAGAGAGCGCCCATGAAGGATTTGGATGAAGAAAGCTTCTTCTCGGCGTCCGCCACCAACTGCATGGCCTCCTTCTCCTTCCCGCTGTTATCCATGGTCGGGTGTTGGAAAGGAACGACGTTTCCGTGGAGATAACGGGTCTACTGACTCTCTCTCTCCCTCTCAGGTTCTGGGTGAGGTTCGGGCGTGAGGCTGTCGGGCCGGGAAAGGAGAAATAAAATAAATAAACACCCTTCAACAATCAACAACGAAGTCGTGATACGTGTAGCGTCACCACACCTTCTTCAACCGTCACCACGCCTTTTATATGACGTCATTACGCCCGTTGTAACACGTCAGCACGCCTTCTATATGACGTCATCACGCCCGTTTTAACACGTCAGCACGCCTTCTATATGACGTCATCACGCCCGTTTTAACACGTCAGCACGCCTTCTATATGACGTCATTACGCCCGTTTTAACACGTTTCTACGCCTTCTCTATGACGTCATTACGCCCGTTTTAACACGTCTCCACGCCTGCATTGAAGCGTTTCGTCGCATTTCTTCGACGTCACCGCGCCTGCGTTTTAACATCAACACGCCTTTTACATGACGTCATTACGCCCGTTTTAACACGTCTCCACGCCTTTTACATGACGTCACTGCGTCTGTTTTAAGACGTCACCACGTTTGCCATGAAGGTGTTTCGCTTGCGTATCCATAACGTCACCGCGTGTGACCTGACGTCACGCGTACGAAGACTTTTAATTCTCTTCCCACACATCATACACTGTTCATCCCTTCCTATAATAATTTACTCATCGCCCACCTCGATCTTACGTTTGTATTTCCGCTTTTTTTGCGCCAGCTACTGAATGGAGCTGAACGCGTAAAATAAGTGTTGAACCGACCAAGTGAGCAAATCATTGTCAGGGTGCAGCCAGCCACACCGCAACAATGGGTCCAGCGTTGGAACATCACACGCGACACGAAAAAGATAAAAAATTAAAATTAACCAGACAGTACATATATTCATCCCCCATATGTATAAAATTATCCCACGTAAAATGGCTGTTTTCAGGCAAAACCTGATTAATAGGTCCAGAAAGGCAGATTCAATGGGAAGAATCACTTAAAAATCCTATTAACCGGATCCGGAATCGGATCTACACCAAAATCGAAGTGAATTGTCCTCGTCACACACCTAACCTTTCCACCAAGTTTCGTCCAAATCCATCCACAACTTTTTGAGCCATCCTGCTCACAGACAAACACGGGTGAAAACATATCTGGTAATTAAAGATGAATATGGATATCCCTGCACCATCTTCCACTCTCCCAGGGTTAACAGTAGAGATGGAGAGAACATCGTCAACAGAACAAGCTCAAATGAGCTAAGATCCTCGTCCTCTTAATGATGACGTCATAAAAACGAATATGACGTCATTGTGATGTATCAGGTTTGCGATGAAAACTCTGGGTTGTGAAACAAAAAAAGTCAAAAAATAGGAATGACGTCATAAAAAAATGATATGACGTCATAGTGATGTCTCATATGTGCGGTAATTCATCTCTGCTAATGCCCTGTTCGATTCCGCAAACAGAATTCAAAAAGCTTGCCTAGTTTGAGATAATTTTTTAGCCGATTTGCATTAGCGGAGATATTTTGACGTCATAACTTTTTTTTTCTAGGAGGAATTTTCAAAATCTGAGATGGTTACTGTCTGCGCAGGGTATTTTTACATATATACGCCAAGTTTCAGGAAGTTTCGATGAAAACTGTAGGCTGTGAAACAAAAAAGTCCACAAGAAGAAGATGAAGAACAACGAGCGTGAGTAAGACTTAGAGATCCTCCACGAGGATCTAAAAAGTCCACAAGAACAACAACGTGAGTAAGACTTAGAGATCCTCCACGAGGATCTAAAAAAGTCCACAAGAACAACAACGTGAGTAAGACTTAGAGATCCTCCACGAGGATCTAAAAAAGTCCACAAGAACAACAACGTGAGTAAGACTTAGAGATCCTCCACGAGGATCTAAAAAAGTCCACAAGAACAACAACGTGAGTAAGACTTAGAGATCCTCCACGAGGATCTAAAAAAGTCCACAAGAACAACAACGTGAGTAAGACTTCGAGATCCTCCACGAGGATCTAAAAAAAGGCTTTTTGATGCAACATCATTGGAGAATGGAGAGGGTATGACAGCGAGCACCATGGTGGCTGAAGCTCCAACAGAGGAAGAGCTACAAAAGGCTGTTCAGGAAGTTTAAAAAGAGGAAGGCTGGGGGGCAGCTCTGGTATACTCCCAGAGGTGGTGACATACTCCCAGAGGTGGTGACATACTCCCAGAGGTGGTGACAGCAGCATGCTGTGATGACAACTTATTGGACATACTGCTTGATTGAATGCACTTCGTGTGGAAGGACAGTAGGGTTCCTACAGGAGTGAGCAAGACCTATTCTGGTTTTGATGTCGTACTAATACCAATTCCCAAGAAAGGTGATCCCAGTAAAGGTGACATCTGGTGACTGGATGTTGTTGGGAAAGTGCCGGAAAGGATACTCGAGGATAGGCTGCAGCAACCGGCTGAGGATGAATTGTCTGAACCTCAATGTGGCTTTAGGAAAGGAAGAAGCTGTGCAGATATGATGCAAGCAGTATGCCAAGTGGGAGAGAAGTCGTGGGAGCATAGATCCAAGGCATTCTGCAGACATGGAGATGAAAATTTAGCTCCTCATTTACATTTTGCCCATACTCACACATCAGCACCGTTTCACTTGGTCTCCAGTCATCCAAATCTGCTGGAGCAAGAAAAGAGAAGGAGAAAGGTACACCCTAATCCTATAAATCACCAAATTATAACCAATTAATTCCAGATACAATTTCCTCAACTCTAAAATTTCACAAACGTTTCTCAAATTTACCAAGTTCCAATTCTCTCACATAATTTGGACGTCAACTTTTGATTGGTTCTAACGTCCGCTCTGCTCTCCAACACCCGTCACTCGACTGCTCGCGATGTCACCTGCTAGGGCTCCATAGCCCCAAGCCCTGCTCCTGGCTCCTCTACTCCTTGATGGGCCCTGAGCCAATAGTGATGCCCGTATTGGTCCCTACCTTTCCTCCAAGGCTCTTGGAACCGACCTGGTTTCACACGCTGACACCCCGCCTTTCCTCCTTGGCTCTTGGGAGTCGAACAAGGGTGAGCAGTCTCAGGCTGAGCAGGTTTCTACCCCACCGACATTCTAACCTGTTAAAACTTAAGCTCTCACTGGTGGAATTTCTCCTCCTACCTGCTGCTCAGCCTTACACACAGTGCCCCCAACCATGTACATGCTTCAATCACACAGGTGATCACAAACCCCCACTGGGAGGAGCCTGATCTACCCAGGTGTTCCCTACCTCTCTAGTCTCCTCCTCTGCACAATTAATGTGTGCAGTCAATTACCTGACAGAGACCGCCTGCTACTCCAGACGGTCGCACCTCTTCACCAGGTCACTGTTCACCACCTGTTTCTCACCCTCTTCGACCTCCAAAGTGGAGACTATGCTCTTTACACATGCCGTGGGTTCTGTGATTTCACCCGACCAGTAGACTCTGTCACCCCACACCTCGTGGCATGCTCCACTATGCGGCACCCCGTGATCCCTGGTGCTAACATCCCCGAGTCTCTACTACACCTCCTATGGGCAATGAACCTGCCTTTTTGGGCCCCACAATGACCTCTAAACTTACCTCTTTGTGCTCTACTTCTGCACTGCCCATATAGTCTACTCCATTATTTCTCACCAAGGGGTCCTCTACTCTATTCTCCACAGGGGTGTCCTCACCTATCCACCACAGGGGTCTCTATGCTCTTACTTATCGTTTGGGCCTTACCTGGTTTCTCTTGACCCCACACACAACACACACACACACACACACAACACACACACACAAATACACACACACACACACACACACCAGCCTTAGTAACTGATCTTTATGTCGGCTGCCATTTCCTTCTGGTGGGCCCTGCTGGCATCCACTTGTTGGCAGATTTCTACAAACACTTCCTTCATTTGTTTGTCAGCCTTCCGCAAACACGGCTTTCATTTCTTCTGTCGTACTCCACATTTGCTTTTTAATTTCAGTCCTAAATTTCTCAACACAGCCATTAATTGTTTCATCTCTTGTGCCTTAATATGTGCCATCCCATCCCTGCTGCTTGGGGCTGATCTGCTGAAGGGTGCCTCCACTGTGCCCATAATGACCGTCAGCATGAGCATTGATAGCCACATTAGCATCGACCAGAATTGGATGTCTAGCAATATTCCATCACCCTATTATTTCCTCAGGTCTGTCTCTTCCCATCTCCCATCACTTATGGGGCTGTCAACCTTGACGTTTTCGCCAGCGTATGGCAACATATCAAAATGTATGTAAAACGCTGGCGTACGCTGAATTATTGATGTTTTTTTTAAAGTTTTGGGCGTATAATAACGTGTTGGAGTATGCATAACGTATTAATAACGTACACAGAACGTTTTAATCACATATAGATAACTTAACCAACGAATGCTGAGGGTGTTGTCGGCGTTCACAACCTATGCCCAACGATAGTCTAACTTATGCATAGCGCGCGGCAGCGTATCGCCGACGATCACGTGGCGTAGGCTATTCATAGGCTGCGGCTCGACGATTCAAACATAACTGCACTACGAAAATCGAAGTGTTGAACATGCACCGTCAATACCGAAGAAAACAACCAAACAAACAAAAAAAAGCAGGAGTCTGGAACACTATGACGTAACCATATACATTGAGCGCGTTTCGACTTATGAGTAACTGTACAAGTAACGTGTGTCGACGATCGCTTAACGTGCCTACAACAGTTACTCATAAGGTTAGAAATAAGTCTCGGGTAATGTAAACAATATACTTCTCGAGCGATGTTTCGACTTGAATGAAGTAACTTACAAGTACACGTGTGGTCAACGTGTGTCAACGATCGCGGTAACGTGGCCTACAAAACTTTAGGGCGCTAGCGTTGATGTCGGAACGTGTGAGTCAATACGCTGGCATACGTCGGAAATTTCAAGCATGGAAAATTTGTCTAACAGCTCGGCGTACTAAACGACGTATGCCAGCGTTCTACGACGTATGCCAGCGTACTACGACGTATGCCAGCATGCTCTTAACGTATACAAACTTACCCTAACTATTTCGACGTGTGCCGGCGTTTTTAGCCCAATTTTGCATACGTCAGGCATACGTTGGCTAAATCGTCAAGGTGTGACAGGGCCTTTAACGTATTTTAAATCATTCCCGTTGTCTTTTCATCGCACCTCAACATGGAGGACACACGTGTGCAATGCCAAACCTTGAACATGGGTTTTATAAGCATGCCATAGCCAAGTGTGCTACCGCACACAGACATATGCAAACCTGTGCAGCAGGGGGGCAGAGGGTGGCACATACTGTGTAATCAGGATGATAGCACCTCACACTCACTCACAACCGGGACGCTCAGCCACAACAGAGCAATCTCGGCCCGGGACCCTCTAGAGCGTGAGCCATTCAGCCGAGTCACATATCCCAGACCCCCACACAGCCACCGGCATGGCACGAATAACCCGGGATAGCGGATCGGAGGAGCTG
>CM068964.1:86674130-86688643 GCA_035128595.1 Eptatretus atami
GTGGAACTTTTTGCCATCTTTCAACTTTGCATTTGGTAGGAAGTGTGTGGATTTGCAATGGCACAACATTGACTTCGCTCTAGTTGTCATTGTGATATACATATTGTCCATGTGAATAAAAGTTATTTACCTTGAACATTTGCAGACACTTGGTACGAAAACATCCATTTGTGCTACTAGCCACAATGGTGTGTACGGCCTCGGTGATGATGGGAATTGCTTTCCCTGCTTTCAAATGCAACTTTTGCAAAAAGAAAAGTGTAGAATAATAAATGTAATTTTAAACGTAGGATTGGTTAAAATGATTAATAAATGTTTTTCATTTAAATGTACAACAAATGATTAGCTTACACTTTCATGCTTTTGCTTAAATGACAATGCTCTTTTTATTGCGTTGCCGATTGCTTTTTTGACATTGAGTACGTTTGCCGGAAGAGCACGTGCCAAAATCTGCACACTCTTCCTGAAAAAGACTGGAAACAATAATTGATTATTATACAGTGGAAGTATCACGTAAAAATTTTTGTAAAGCATTGTTTACAGTTGCTGCTGCGGAATACAGGTTTAACAACTAAAATATGTTGTTGTTGCGATAAATAGCTCTGTAAGACCTCTGAACTCAGGTAAGCTGGAAGGCACTGTCGAGGTGAATTCAAAGAACAAGAATACCAACAATGATGATTGGTGAAGATCAGTTTCAAATTCGTTTGTGCTGAACACGATGTCAGGATCGACAGTTCCTGCAAACAAATAATGAATCGTACTCCAATACGAGTCGAAAACTGCTGGTTGTATTAGACATGTGCACAGGAATGTTGTAGGAAGTAAAAATAAATAAATAAATAATAGTACCAGGGATTTCGGGTGATGGTGACCCCAATTACCTCAATGTAAATGTGTATTGTATACTGTATGGATGGGATTTTCTGCTGGGGAATGATTCAACTGTTTCGAAAAAACTGCTTGTGTTCAACTGAGATTGTATAACGTGTTGTCCTGAACAACAAAACCACCTCCGAGCCAAGATAACAGGTACACAGTGTGCTATTACATTCAGTCATGCAGATATAAATAAAATCAAATATATTAATAATTTTGACTGCACTCACACATAACAGTTCCTATCCTGTTTATGCCTGGACTCATAAGGAAGCATGATATTTTCAGATTTCATTACAAAAAAATTCTCAGCAAAGTTATTGACCAAGTTGTTGATTTTACGGGTCGATGCCTACCTTCAAAAGATGAGTCGCTCATTAAAAACAAACTAGAAACATGGAAATCATTCCAGTCTGCCAGGTTCTGTGGGTTTTCAAAAAAAACTACAACATCTTCCTTAAGCAGTCTCCACTTCAATGCTGGAAGGCTTGCTGGGAGGTACACAAACACTTTACATTGTTAAGAAATACAGTAGAATCTGGATAATAAGCACATCGGAAAAATAAGCATACACGGGCCTTCCTATTTTATTTATCCATTAAAAATAAGCACATATAAAAACGTCATAGTAAGGCTTTGAAAACTGAAAATATTATCAACTCAAACACGACAGTGTTTCGTATTTTATTGGCACATAAACTTTTAAGTCCGAATTTCTTACACATCTGGTACTGGTACTTACAAGAGTTGTACATTCAAAACAATGTTTTTAAAAATTTTTTTATTAAGGGTCATAAAAGGCGTTTTTTTCGACCCTTTATGATAAAGGATTATAAAACAACATATTTCATTGTGATCAAAATGGACATGCCAGTGAAGCGTCGATCATACACCCATGAAAAGAAGATTGAGATTATCGTGTTTTTACAGCTCTTGTAAGAACCAGTCCCAGAAATGTAAGAAATTTGGACTTAATATGAGGACTTTGATGCGAATGGTGAAGAATGAGGAAATGTTTAGAGTGCGAAAGGTTCAAAGAAGATAGGGAGCGCAAGACGGGCCCTTTCACCCGGACATGGGAAACAAACTTGTTGGAGAGTTTTAACAGATACGTGCTCGAGAACTGAAAGTATTTATTTAGTATTTTTTTTTCGAGGTACGGACAATTAAAATTGCAATAACGTAAAAACTGACATCGATGCAGCCAATCTGAAGAACATTTACCATTATAAGCGTATGTCATGGCTTTTTCAATATGTATAAGCACATTTGGAAAATATACACGTCAGGCTTTTTGAATATAAGCACATGTGTTCCACTAAATCGAAAAATAGGCACATATGCTTATTATATCGATTCAATCAATTACGGATGGACGACCACTCCACCAATGACATAATTTATCACCCATCCGAGGGACAGCGCACACATTGATGAATCACCCTGCCTGTGAGACACCAGGATGATAGTTTGTCGCTGGGCAGAGATTGGAGCCCAGGCTTGACAGCTCATAGGTGAGATGGTGATCGTCATGCTTAAGACAGTGAGATGGTTTTGAACTTGCTGTCTCTCGCACAGACTTATCCCCTCTCATCTTCAGTTGTCCAACCGTTCCTCCCGCCCATGGTACACTGAAGCTTGTGGCGAGGCAGTTGTCCTGAAACAACGTGCCTTCACCTCATGGAAGACAAATCCAAATGAAGGCAATCTCAGTTCCTTCCACAAAGCTCAGAACAAGTGTGTGTCTACCCTCAGGAGAGGCCAGAAAACATTTCTAAGCTCAAGTCTGAACTCTTAAACCTGTCTCCCTCCTCAAAATCCTGGTGCGTCTAATCAAATCTGTTTCTGGTGTATGTTCCCCTCCATTCCCTCCCTTACCTCAAATGGCCGCACTGCTGAAACCGCACGTGAAAAGGCTCGATGCCTAAACTCTGTGTTTGCATCTAAATCTTGTGTCCAAAACCACTCGCTTTCTATACCCACCTTACCCAGTCACACCCAGCTGTTCCTGAACTCTGTATCATTTTCTCCTGACAAGGTGGAGAGCTTGCTGTCAAACCTCAACTCAGATTCTGCATCCGGTCCAGACGGCATCAGCCCACATGTCCTAAAAACCTGCTCCTCTGCTCTTGCTCACCCTCTCTCTGTTCATTCACCTCTCATTTGCTCAAAGTCATCTGCCATCTGCTTGGAAATCAACAAACATTACAGCCCTGCATAAAAAGGTGCAAAAACAGATCCCTGCAACTACAGACCAATCAGCCATCCTCAAATCATCAGCAAGTTTCTGGAATCCATCATCGCTTCAGACATGAAATCCTTCCTCTTCTCCAATGGCTTGATTTCCGATCATCAATTTGGTTTCAGACCAGGTCACTCTACCCTGGATGTGCTGCTTATGCTCTCTCAACAATGGATGGAGATCCTCAATGCCAGACATGAAATCAGAGCCATATCCGAGACATATTGCGTGCTTTCGACATGGTCTGGCACCCTGCGCTGCTCACCAAACTCTCTTCCTATGGTATACAAGGCCATCTCCACTCATGTCTCACAGACTTCCTCTCTTGTTGCCAACAACGTGTGGCCCTAAATGGAGTTCTCTCATCACCTCTTCATGTCCAGGCTGGAGTTCCTCAAGGCAGTGTTCTGGCCCTGTTCTTTTTCTGGTTTTCATCAATGATCTCTCCGACTCTCTGGAAAATCCTCTTTATCTCTTTGCTGATGACTCCACCCACTGCTGTACTATCTGTCATTCCTCAGACCGGCAAGCCACAGCTTCTTCGCTCTCTGCAGATCTGGATAAAACCACAACTGGTCCAACACGTGGAACATGTCTTGCAATCCGGACAATCTCACACTCACGATGTCTCTCCGAAAAGACCGTTTGGAACCCCCCCCCACCCCCTCCCCCATCTACTTGCTCAACAATCCTCTTGAAGAATTCCTTTCAGTCAAGCTTCTGGTTCTCAATATCTGCCATGATCTTTCCTGGGAAAGCCACATTCCCAACCTGGCCTCCAAAGTCAGTCGCTGACTGGGCATCCTCCATCGTGCAAAGTCTTCCTCGGCCAACCTGAGCTCCTGAACACATACAAAGCTTTCGTCCGCAGCCTGATGGAGTACTGCTTTCCCCTCTGGGCTGGTGATCCTGCCTCTCACTTTCTTGGCTTGACGCTGTGGAAACCAAGGCATTTAGGATCATTGGTATCTCTCACAGTGAGGCTGAGTCTTTGGGCCTCTCTCGTGTAAGGTCCTGAAAGTCCCTGTGGTGTCCATCTTGTTACCTCCGCCATCGAAGATAGCGGAGGTTACTGTTTTCACCCCTGTCTGTCTGTTTGTTTGTTTGTTTGTTTGTGAACAGTATTACGGAAAAACTCCTGGACGGATTTCGACGAAACTTGGTGGGGGGATTAGGTATGGTCCAAGGATCATGCCATTAGATTTTGGACTTGGTCCAAAGTCCAATATGGCCGCTATGGCGGCCTTTTGAAAAATATTTGAATTTTTTGTTTTTGCATTTCTACATGTTTTAAGTGATTTCCAACCAAAAAAAAAAAATTGTTAGAGGAAAAAAAAAATTTTGCAACTTTTTTTCAAAAAAATTTAGATTTTATTTGAAAAATATTTGATTTTTTTTTGCATTTCTACATGTTTTAAGTGATTTCCACCCCCCCAAAAAAAATTTGTTAGAGAAAATTTTTTTTAGAATTTTTGCAACTTTTTTTTCAAAAAAATTTCGATTTTTTTTTTGGCATTTCTACATGCGCATCGATCTAGTTTAGTTTATTCAATCGTGGTTCAGTAGAGTCTGATCCGTTTTGACCATCAATGAATAGGATATCAGGTTCACTTAAGTGACCCAGCAGTATTGACGGCGGAGGTTTTGCACTCTACCGAGTGCTCCCCCTCTAGTTTATCCTGTGTTCCCCGCCCCATTCCTCTCCCTTCCACAGATCTCCAAATGTCTCTGTTCCCACTGTTTTGTCCTTCCTTATCCCACCCCTCTTCTCTCTTGCCCTCCCCTCCCCCTGGTGTGCATTGTGTGTTAGCTCTCAATCGAGCCTCGACAATGTATACAACAACAAAAAAAATACACTCTGACCTAACTGGACAAATTCAATTATCCTGGAATTTAAAGTTTTCTAAACTACCGTATTTTTTGTTGGCATATGAGTCAATGTAGAGCACAAGACGAATTAGCCAATTTTACCATTTTTTTCCTTCATTAATAGATAAGTCAATTTGGAGTACAAGACAAAGTTACATCAACTATGGTCATCAGCAAAACTGTCAATCAGAACAATAGAGGTGTTAATTCTCCCTGACACTCACAACGCATTGTTGCCTATTGTACTTCTAGAGTCATGAACATGAATGAGCTGCTTTGTGCATATTATTTGAATTACTGTACTTTGTAAGACAACCTCTCGAATAAATTATGAATGTAAATAGTTTTTCAACATCTTTGTTATCATATAGAGGTACAGTATTTAAAACAAGCTACAGAATCATAATCAGCACTGATTCATAGCACATTACATTTTCAGTCCCGAACACATTTCTTACTGACCATATTTCATGTGGGCAGCCATAGTCCCACCATTTTCCTCAGCGAAATTAACAACTTTCAACTTAAAGCTGGCGTGTATGACATGCGTGACTTTACGGGAGGCATTTAGAGATGACTTGTAAGGATGGGTACATATGATTGGGATTGAAAGGGATGGATCAAACGTAATTGGTGAGTGCGTGCTCGTTATTGAGTGGATCATTTCACATGCGTCAGTGAGCAGATTAACGTTTAATCTCATCCAATTGGAAAATATTCCAGGTAGCGATTTCTGTAGTGTATTTAAATTAACAATTATACAATTTATTTTAATGTCTTAAACCATAGATAAGTCGATTCTGATTGTCAGTCGAGACCCAGACTTCCGGAAGGACAGTATAGATGTATACGCCGAAAAATATGGTAATTCCCTTTGACTTTGCTCTTTGATCAATGTAACGAAATGTTTCTGTGATTTATATGATGCATCCATTTTGTCAGAGATCCCCATCATTCAGTGGTCTCTTGCTTAATCCGAAAGACATACTTCTGAACATGAAATCTTTGCACTCAGTCAGAGGAAAGGATATTTTAAACAAAGGAAAAACAAGGCATCGTCGTAGCAACGGTGTTCTGCGGAGAGACAATAGCAGTAGCTGGAACAAGGCGAATAATTTGGTCATAGCTCCGTCCATCCATCACGTATCGCTCGTGAAAAGTATGTTCATCCATCGTGCAGGGTATTTGCACAGAGCGAGCCTTGTTCAGGAATATTTTGTTCAAAGTCATACCTAAAGGTGGGTTACTCCTGTTGTAAGAACACAACAAAAAAAAAAACGAAGAAGAGTTATCCTACATGATGCAGAAAATAAACATAATATGAATGGGTAAAAATGAAATGCCCATCAAAACGTACTTGCTGTAATGCTCAATATTGGTTGCAGCATTTTGTTATCCATGATCTTTCTTTGCATTTTGTTGCTGTTTCTGTTCAGAAATATGAATGGATTGAAACAATGTATTATACCATCATATTTGTACTAAAGAGTATTAGTTTTATACAGGTAAGATTAATAAAAAAAATTTTCAACGTACTTGTATGTAGTACGTGATTCTCACCATTCACCGTTACGGAGAGTATAATAATAATCTGTAGAATACATAATAGAAACAACTTGTGAAATGTACAGATTATTTTAATGGGATTAATAAATAAAAGAATGAGTGTATTTGCTGTTGAAGTCACATGTTGAAATACTCTACCTCTGGTGTGGCGATGTTGATCCTGTGAAGGCACTTGCTCATGAAAAGGCATTCAGGTAGCATGTCACATTTTTTCAGCACTCACCTGGAATTTATAAAATGGAATGTCATCTGGGGAAGTTTAATTTCCTGTATCACAGCCCCAAAGATGGGTTTCCTTGTTTTGTTTTGTTAGTGTCTCAGGCTCATGTGAGGGTCTTTGTACATACTGTATTATAAGGAAACCCAAGGGCGTTGGTGCACATTGAGATACGAATATATGGTACTTTGACATGACAAACTAAGATATTGCAAGACAAGTTATCATGATGTAACTGTGTGATATCATGGTAAGCAAGGCTGGCAGGATGGCCTGGAGGTACGCACACTCGCTCTAAGCTGTCTATCCTGGGTTTGAATCCCAACAAAGCTACAAACGATTATCCCGGTGCTTCACAGGCAGGGTGATTCATCAATGTGTGTGCCGTCCCTCGGATTGACATTAAACGGGTGTCCCATCTGCCAGCATTCATTGGTGGACATTAAAGATCCCATGGTGTCTTCCGTGAAGAGTAGGCGAGCTATCACTGGCACCATGAACAATTCCAAATTCCTGCCCTAACCAGCAGAGGGCATTGCATCAGTGGCACAGCCGTGCACTCTACAATGATGCTGCTGCGCAGCCTTGTGTGCATACAAACAATGACGATTATTGTAAGCCTTCAAAATTTGCCGAAGCTTTTTAAGAATCCTTTACATATTAATATTAAAGTGACCATCAGGCCATGCATAATAGCATAGAACAATGCCTTTATGAGACAAGCGGAGCATTTTCCTCCAGTCAAATGCCAGGATATTGTGCAGCGAGATATCCTGGCTCTTGACTCTCTACGTCTTAATCCTTTGAACCCTAGTAGCCGCTTTACCAGCCGCTATACAAACCTCCATATACCCGAGCAACCGGCTTACCGGCCGCGATTCAAACCTCCATATACCCGAGTGGCCGGATTTTTCTCCAGGGAGCCCGGGTGGGGGAGGCGAAAGTCCAAGGAGCTCAGGGTTCAAGGGTTAATG
The DNA here is from genome assembly GCA_035128595.1 of Eptatretus atami. Taxonomy (NCBI): domain Eukaryota; kingdom Metazoa; phylum Chordata; class Myxini; order Myxiniformes; family Myxinidae; genus Eptatretus; species Eptatretus atami. Next base: position 86,681,878 of record CM068964.1, read on the forward strand.
GCCAAAATGATTACCATAGTCTTGTGGGGTCGGCCGGGGAAAGTTTTTGGCCCATGTCTTTCATGATCAGGCGAGCCAGGCATGATGTTCGACTGAAGGTGGCAGGGAATGAGAATTTGCAAGGGCGTTGACGATAGCTAGCCTACTCTATTCTACATGGATGACATGTGGGGTCTTGAACATCTAACAATGATCCCAGTGCTGGTGGCAGGCGGGTTCTATGGGTTAACATCCTCCTGATAGATTGCACATACATTGGTGCATTTTCCTGCATGCAAAACACCAGGGTGACAATTTATAGCTGGGTTGAGAGTCAAACACAGGCTAGATGAGTCAAAGGCGAGTGCGCATACCTCGAGGCCATCCTACACCCCTGCCCTAGTTCTTAACTGGTGAGAAATATTCAGCACTGCACCTCAACTGAATTTACTTTGATAATTTTTTTTAACTCTTACACAGAACTGAGATGTAATAGATCTTTCATCGTTCACTGAACACAATTCATTTGTAGTCTCAAAGCCATGATGTCTGAAAACCGCAATAATTTCTGCAACAAAATAATGGCAGATGAACAATAAGGTTTCCTGTACAATAGTTGCAAGAATAAAATCAGAATGTACTGAAAGGAATAACATTTTTGCATACCTCGATGAAGTTCCAGCATTGCTTCCTCAGAGGACCAAGCAGTTGAATACATCACTGTTCACAAAGGTGAATGAAAGAGAAATATATACGATGAATAATGTAAAAGCACTGAGTTATTTGAAATTGCATATCTTTTTCTATTGTGCTGTACAAACAGCATGCCTGAAATGTCAAATGGAGAAATTCTAGGTTGCTTGACCCAGCACGATACCAGAACAAAGAAAGAGTAATCAGAGATTGCATACCCTCACCGGGACTTGTTTTGTGTGGTGGTAGTGTGCTGGTGTGTTTGTGTTTGTGTGGTGTGTAGACGATGCATTGATGACATAGGATATGTTCATTCAGTGGACAAACAACATTTTTTGGTTTTATTGAATAGATCACAATTCCAATCATATGTATTTATAGACTACACGCGTATTTATAGAAACACGTATTTTACTGACGTAGACGTATTTTTATAGTACATACTTTATAGATGCACTCATATTCTTTATAGACATACTCACATTCTTAATCGGACATACTTTATGAATGTGCTCATATTGTAAATATTCATACTTTATAGACGTGCTCGCATTGTAATAGTATGTACTTATAGACTTGCTCGCATTGTAATAGCATGTACTTTATAGACTTGTTCGCATTGTAATAGTATATACTTTATAGACTTGTTTGCATTGTAATAGTATGTACTTTATAGACGTGCTCGCATTGTAATAGTATGTACTTTATTAGACTTGTTCGCATGTAATAGTAATGTAGTTACTTTATAGACTTGTTCACATTGTAATAGTATGTACTTTATAGACTTGTTCGCATTGTAATAGTATGTACTTTATAGACTTGTTCGCATGTAATGTATGTACTTTATAGACTTGTTCGCATTGTAATAGTATGTACTTTATAGACTTGTTCGCATTGTAATAGTATGTACTTTATAGACTTGTTCGCATTGTAATAGTACGTACTTTATAGACTTTCTCGCATTGTAATAGCATGTACTTGATAGACGTGCTCACGTCGTAATAATACGTACTTTTATAGACGTGCTCGCATTGTAATTGTACATATGGTACTTCAAAGAGGTACTCGGATAAAATTTAAAAAAACAACGTGTAATCCTGTCTACCACCAGGTTGGCATCTATGCTTACATTAGCAACATTATCTGCGGACAGATGGACAGACCTTCTCCTCTGGCGAGGGTAACAAAAGCAAGAATCCTCAATCACAAGGCACATGTGCATACCACGAAGCCATCCTTGGACCATTTACACCACAAAAGACTGCTTGGAATGACAAGGTGGAGAGCTAAATATTTTCATCCACGTAGGAACTGTTAGGGTTAGGATGTTGTGCACTTGCTAATGTTTTACAATGGTAGAAACGTATGGTGTACAGTGGTGTTACAGTGCATATTTTAAGTACAGTACTGCATGTTTACATATATCAGGCTTCTGCATGAGGCACAATGGCTAAAACAAAGTCCTCTTACGATGATCACGACATTCAGAACGTGTTTCAACAAATACATATTCACCCTGTTTAACAATCTACTTTGCAAGAAAACCCAGATATTGCTTTGTCTCAGCAGGTTGAAAACACTAGGCCCTGTGTTAGGAAATCGTCAAAATACAAATCATCATCATCATCCATTGGGACCATACTCTGTGTGAAGCGTTGGTGCTGCCAAAGCAGTCTCCTTGGCTCTGGTACAATCCTGGACGGGTCGCCACTCCGACACAGGATACCAGCAAGCTGGCACTCATTTTGCCGAACATCGGAAGGATGACAGGCAGGGTCAACCCCACCTGGTGTTAACTCAACAGCCGAGTGGGATTTGAACTCAGGATCCTCAAATCCAAAGCCCACACCCTAACATTAAGCCAACACCAGGCATGTAAAATACAGATGAGATTGCCTGAATTAATTATCAAAAGCACACACTGATGAATTGAATTGCCCTACCTGCAAAATAAGAAACACCAGCATAGTTTTACATCATCAAAACATTACGCCTACATTGTGAAAACATAATTTTGGAAGGTTTTTAAAACAATCAAAACGTTAGCAAATAACATTGTTTTTATAACATTTTAAATCCGTTATGATGACAAAGTATTAAAATTAACATCATACACTTCAAAATGTTTTTGAAGTATTTTAAGCATTCGTTGTGTTCTGATAATGTTTTCATGCCATTTTGAAACGAAAGAAAATAATGTTTCATAACATTTGGCTACAAACTCTTTCAAATATTGTGAAAATGTTTTGTGTAAGCTGGGAGGATGACAACCGATAGCTAGACTGAGATTCAAACTCAGGCGAGACAGCTCACGTGGGCGAGTCAACTGCCATTTAAAGATCCACCCTTCAATGTTTATCGACTTGGAATCATAAACCCGTCTCTTAGCTTTGCCTAGCAACCCATTAGATGTAACAATAATTTTATTTCAACAATTTTGACCTAAATAATATATAAAGCTTATATTTATTATGTCTGCATGTAGAATGCACCCCAGCATCTGCTTGCAGTTGCCAAAGCATGCTCAATTATAAAATATACAGGCAGATTCAACTATCGGTCCTTCGTGAGTAAGATGGTGTTTATGTGGAAATTCTTTCTCCAAAAGCGTAGAATCCAAATTCTTACATGAGTACACCCACTCCCTAGAGGAGCGACAGGAAGGGGCATGTTATTATCCTCCTGAGATATATAGGTTACAGTAGATCTAGGCGAGGGTCTGTTGTTGTCTGTGGTGGATGCGATAAGTATAGAATTCCTCAATGATGTTGGGATTCCTCCAGATTTCTTTCAGTTTAGTGTTAAACAGAAGTAGCGACTGTTTATAAAGGTAATCATACGTGTTTGTGGTTGATAATTTTTTTTACTTCTGGTCGGCTTGCTCCACAAAACCCATTTTATACATGTTAACACGCATTTCGCCAAGGAGGAAAAACCCCTTTAGGAGAGGATATTATTGTATTGGTATTCATATTGTTTTGAAATAACATTAATATTATGATATTATCATTAGTGTTATTGTTTTTTGTGCTTAGAAGCGGCTTGGAAGAATGACACAATTAGCTATCTCAACACGGATATACACCTTAATACGGATTTCGCCAAAGGCGGAAACCCCCTTGGGGAGTGGGCAAATTAAATCGCTCCAACCTCCATCTTGTGACCCTTAGTCCCCTGTCAAGTTTGTTTAAGATTGGATAAGTAACAACCGAATGTATCGCGGTCAAAATACACACAGACACCAAATTGCGTATTTTAGTATGATGATGATTGCGCTACTATAGGCATGCTTGAAGCCACATCCTCCATTTGATTTCGAGCATGAGCATACCTGATATTTCAAAACGTGTTTCAGTGAACCATACTCGTCCAAGTGGTGCTTACAGACACTGTAAGCTTACAACTCGAGTTACATTTCTTTGCACTCTTAGTCTCCTCTCTGTAAGGTATTTCTGCAGTAGGATGCATTCCATGGCCTACAGATCGAGGTGAAAAAAGCAAAAACAATCATAAAACGTTTTTTTAAAATAACATTCAAGGCATAAATCAATACCAAACAAATAATGCGATAAAAATTAACAACTATGGTAAAACGTATCAGTACAGTATATCGATTGTAAATGTATGTGTACACTGCACAGTATCAGCAATGAATGAGGAGACCACCTCGACAATGGCCGTTGAACGTGGGTCCACAATCGCTGGTTTGTCGGCTCCTCTTACAAAACGGATTTAAATCGCTCTCTCTCTCTCTTTGTGTCTTCGGCCATTAATCTCTGACAATAAACTCTTGACAATAAAGCACTGCAAGCGAAAGTTTGTGGTAATGCAAACATATTGTTGTGGCCGGGGTCGGTTGGCGAGAACGACCGCTAGGTGGGGAAGTTTACGCCGTCTCCCACCGTCTCCCGAATTATAGGCCGTCGCTCCGATAACTCTGAAGCGGCGGGTCGATTAATCTACCGTGAAACGCCAATATCTCGACCGCGTGCATAGGGTAATTGTCTAGATCCAATATACCTAAGTAAACACCAGTCTTGGCTACCGGAGATTCCACGCCCTCCGAACGTCTGGCCGACCGGATCACTCTACCAGCTACGGTAGAGTATCAAGTTCACCTACCAATTCCGGCTCGGATGCAGTCGACGGCGCTGCCCAGGACGTTCGGCTCGATGACCGATTACCGGGGATGAAACCCGTCTGAACTCAGACCGGACCATGCTGACGAAAATAAAAAGGATGGAAACTAGCTGGGACATTTGTAAATATTTATTTACAATAAAATCAAAAGACAGAAGAGGCGAGACTTATCCGAATATGCAATGCAGTATTTACAATGATGAAATAAACACTTAACATATTCAATTAAGGACGGGCCCAACCAGTCTCACACACAAAAATAAAAGAAACCGGAGTTTTTATTGACCCGCCGATGAGAGAGACGAGCTGGGAGTCAGAGTTCGGATGGGCACCTGTGGGTCGTCGAAGTCCCAGCCTGCACTGTGGGACTCGTAGCTCGTGGCGGCAGCCGCGTGAGCAATCGGAGCTCCGGGCGGAGTCAGGTCGCGGACGGGACTCACCAAGGCTCCACGAACAGGCTGGTTCATCACTCTCCAGCCCAACCACCGTCACCAACTTGTCACCACTCAAGTACTCGAAATCTCTCAGCACCAACGACACCGACAAACGAGTTGCTCGGGATATATATCTCCCCCCACACGGGGAGGGGCCTTGGCAAGAATCATCTCGCTTGTCCGTCCCTCATTGCCCTACGGCGCACCTACCGAGGCGGAGCCGTGCCCTGTAGAGACCCATATTCTCCCACGGCTTCGCTCGCGAAGAGTAATAGGGGTCAACACTGAAAAAGCCATATAAGAACTACGAGCTGAGGACTGGAACGCGAGCCCCCCCCCTCTCGCAAGTCAAGGTACGAGCAGCCAACGGGTGGTGATGGCGCGTGATGGGGCAGGTTGGGTCAGCAGATGGGATGGTTGTTGGTTGTTAGATGGCTTTGTTGGAGGTTCGTTGGATGTAAAACTAACTAAAGACGTCACAACGCACATATTTAATCCTCCCACTAAAACAAAAGACGGGGTCCTGAACAACACAAGTATTACTGGCATATACTAACTTTGGGACTGAATGTTGAGTGCGCATGGTTTCAGATTCGTAAATATACTGGATATGGACAACGTTAACAGACTCGTGGTGTGATGTTCAGAGTGCGAGTCTGAAAGTCTGGATAGCTCAAGTCTAGAAGGTCAATCGGTTCGAATCCGTCGAATCAAACCAAAAATTTAAAAATGGTACGTGCTGCTTCATTTGTGACCTCAGCATTTGAAAAGGATCGTGGACAGAGAATGGCAAACAACCATAAGTTGGCAACCATTGTGCAAGCTTAATGAGCGTTGAAGTTCACACAGTGTAAAGGAACTCGTTACCTGCACACCGAAGGTGAAGGAGGTGGATGTTTCCACCCCTGTCTGTCTGTCTGTTGGGTAGTGATCTAGTCTACCTTATTGTCAGGTTTTCCGTCGTTATGTCTGTCTGTTGGTAGTCGATCTATCAACCTTATTGTCAGGTTTTCCGTCGTTATGTCTGTTGGGTAGTCGATCTAGTCGAAAAAAAAAAACAATTCCAAAAATGTTTTTTGAGATTTGTTCTACCCTTATTATCAGTATTTAAAATGGCGATTTCAGTTAATACATGGCGATTTCGATGAACTGGTTGGTAGGTTCATACCATGACCTAGTTATGTGAAATGAGAACCGTTGCAATGGACACCACCGTTGCCTAGCAACGGGACTTTGAAATTTTTGAAAAATCATAAAAATTATTTTTTCGAAATCAAAAATCGGCCACGAGCGACTGTGGGCAGTACATTCAGCCATATGTCAAAAATTCCAGCCGGATCCTATGAAAACTGTCGGAGAAGAAGACGTTTGAATGAACCTGTCGAAACAATAAAAAAACTGAAGTTCGTTATATCTCAGAGACTATGAGTCAATATACATAAAACTGGTATGATAGGTTCATGTATGTCCAATTATGTGAGAGAAAACCAGAAATGGCATATATGGACCCCTATCGTTGC
>CM068964.1:86698479-86713734 GCA_035128595.1 Eptatretus atami
ATGTCTCTGTTCCCCACTGTTTTGTCCTTCCTTATCCCACCCCTCTTCTCTCTTGCCCCTCCCCCTCCCCCCTGGTGTGCATTGTGTGTTAGCTCTCAATCGAGCCTCGACAATGTATACAACAACAAAAAAAAATACACTCTGACCTAACTGGACAAATTCAATTATCCTGGAATTTAAAGTTTTCTAAACTACCGTATTTTTTGTTGGCATATGAGTCAATGTAGAGCACAAGACGAATTAGCCAATTTTACCATTTTTTTCCTTCATTCATAGATAAGTCAATTTGGAGTACAAGACAAAGTTACATCAACTATGGTCATCAGCAAAACTGTCAATCAGAACAATAGAGGTGTTAATTCCTCCCTGACACTCACAACGCATTGTTGCCTATTGTACTTCTAGAGTCATGAACATGAATGAGCTGCTTTGTGCATATTATTTGAATTACTGTACTTTGTAAGACAACCTCTCGAATAAATTATGAATGTAAATAGTTTTTCAACATCTTTGTTATCATATAGAGGTACAGTATTTAAAACAAGCTACAGAATCATAATCAGCACTGATTCATAGCACATTACATTTTCAGTCCCGAACACATTTCTTACTGACCCCATATTTCATGTGGGCAGCCATAGTCCCACCATTTTCCTCAGCGAAATTAACAACTTTCAACTTAAAAGCTGGCGTGTATGACATGCGTGACTTTACGGGAGGCATTTAGAGATGACTTGTAAGGATGGGTACATATGATTGGGATTGAAAGGGATGGATCAAACGTAATTGGTGAGTGCGTGCTCGTTATTGAGTGGATCATTTCACATGCGTCAGTGAGCAGATTAACGTTTAATCCTCATCCAATTGGAAAATATTCCAGGTAGCGATTTCTGTAGTGTATTTAAATTAACAATTATACAATTTATTTTAATGTCTTAAACCATAGATAAGTCGATTCTGATTGTCAGTCGAGACCCAGACTTCCGGGAAGGACAGTATAGATGTATACGCCGAAAAATATGGTAATTCCCTTTTTGACTTTGCTCTTTGATCAATGTAACGAAATGTTTCTGTGATTTATATGATGCATCCATTTTGTCAGAGATCCCCATCATTCAGTGGTCTCTTGCTTAATCCGAAAGACATACTTCTGAACATGAAATCTTTGCACTCAGTCAGAGGAAAGGATATTTTAACAAAGGAAAAACAAGGCATCGTCGTAGCAACGGTGTTCTGCGGAGAGACAATAGCAGTAGCTGGAACAAGGCGAATAATTTGGTCATAGCTCCGTCCATCCATCACGTATCCGTCGTGAAAAGTATGTTCATCCATCGTGCAGGGTATTTGCACAGAGCGAGCCTTGTTCAGGAATATTTTGTTCCAAGTCATACCTAAAGGTGGGTTACTCCTGTTGTAAGAAAACAACAAAAAAAAAAAACGAAGAAGAGTTATCCTACATGATGCAGAAAATAAACATAATATGAATGGGTAAAAATGAAATGCCCATCAAAACGTACTTGCTGTAATGCTCAATATTGGTTGCAAGCATTTTGTTATCCATGATCTTTCTTTGCATTTTGTTGCTGTTTCTGTTCAGAAATATGAATGGATTGAAACAATGTATTATACCATCATATTTGTACTAAAGAGTATTAGTTTATATCAGGTAAGATTAATAAAAAAAAATTTTCAACGTACTTGTATGTAGTACGTGAATTCTCACCATTCACCGTTACAGAGAGTATAATAATCATCTGTAGAATACATAATAGAAACAACTTGTGAAATGTACAGATTATTTTAATGGGATTAATAAATAAAAGAATGAGTGTATTTGCTGTTGAAGTCACATGTTGAAATAACTCTACCTCTGGGTGTGCGATGTTGATCCTGTGAAGGCACTTGCTCATGAAAAGGCATTCAGGTAGCATGTCACATTTTTCAGCACTCACCTGGAATTTATAAAATGGAATGTCATCTGGGGAAGTTTAATTTCCTGTATCACAGCCCCAAAGATGGGTTTCCTTGTTTTGTTTTGTTAGTGTCTCAGGCTCATGTGAGGGTCTTTGTACATACTGTATTATAAGGAAACCCAAGGGTGTTGGTGCACATTGAGATACGAATATATGGTACTTTGACATGACAAACTAAGATATTGCAAGACAAGTTATCATGATGTAACTGTGTGATATCATGGTAAGCAAGGCTGGCAGGATGGCCTAGAGGTACGCACACTCGCCTCTAAGCTGTCTATCCTGGGTTTGAATCCCAACAAAGCTACAAACGATTATCCCGGTGCTTCACAGGCAGGGTGATTCATCAATGTGTGTGCCGTCCCTCGGATTGACATTAAACGGGTGTCCCATCTGCCAGCATTCATTGGTGGACATTAAAGATCCCATGGTGTCTTCCGTGAAGAGTAGGCGAGCTATCACTGGCACCATGAACAAATTCCAAATTCCTGCCCTAACCAGCAGAGGGCATTGCATCAGTGGCACAGCCGTGCACTCTACAATGATGCTGCTGCGCAGCCTTGTAGTGCATACAAACAATGACGATTATTGTAAGCCTTCAAAATTTGCCGAAGCTATTTTAGAAATCCTTTACATATTAATATTAAAGTGACCATCAGGCCATGCATAATAGCATAGAACAATGCCTTTATGAGACAAGCGGAGCATTTTCCTCCAGTCAAATGCCAGGATATTGTGCAGCGAGATATCCTGGCTCTTGACTCTCTACGTCTTTAATCCTTTGAATCCTAGTAGCCGCTTTACCAGCCGCTATACAAACCTCCATATACCCGAGCAACCGGCTTACCGGCCGCGATTCAAACCTCCATATACCCGAGTGGCCGGATTTTTCTCCAGGGAGCCCAGGGTGGGGGAGGCGAAAGTCCAAGGAGCTCAGGGTTCAAAGGGTTAATGGCCAAAATGATTACCATAGTCTTGTGGGGTCGGCCGGGGAAAGTTTTTGGCCCATGTCTTTCATGATCAGGCGAGCCAGGCATGATGTTCGACTGAAGGTGGCAGGGAATGAGAATTTTGCAAGGGCGTTGACGATAGCTAGCCTACTCTATTCTACATGGATGACACATGTGGGGTCTTGAACATCTAACAATGATCCCAGTGCTGGTGGCAGGCGGGTTCTATGGGTTAACATCCTCCTGATAGATTGCACATACATTGGTGCATTTTCCTGCATGCAAAACACCAGGGTGACAATTTATAGCTGGGTTGAGAGTCAAACACAGGCTAGATGAGTCAAAGGCGAGTGCGCATACCTCGAGGCCATCCTACCACCCTGCCCTAGTTCTTAACTGGTGAGAAATATTCAGCACTGCACCTCAACTGAATTTACTTTGATAATTTTTTTTAACTCTTACACAGAACTGAGATGTAATAGATCTTTCATCGTTCACTGAACACAATTCATTTGTAGTCTCAAAGCCATGATGTCTGAAAACCGCAATAATTTCTGCAACAAAATAATGGCAGATGAACAATAAGGTTTCCTGTACAATAGTTGCAAGAATAAAATCAGAATGTACTGAAAGGAATAACATTTTTGCATACCTCGATGAAGTTCCAGCATTGCTTCCTCAGAGGACCAAGCAGTTGAATACATCACTGTTCACAAAGGTGAATGAAAGAGAAATATTCACGATGAATAAATGTAAAAGCACTGAGTTATTTGAAATTGCATATCTTTTTCTATTGTGCTGTACAAACAGCATGCCTGAAATGTCAAATTGAGAAATTCTAGGTTGCTTGACCCAGCACGATACCAGAACAAAGAAAGAGTAATCAGAGATAGCATACCCTCACCGGGACTTGTTTTGTGTGGTGGTAGTGTGCTGGTGTGTTTGTGTTTGTGTGGTGTGTAGACGATGCATTGATGACATAGGATTATGTTCATTCAGTGGACAAACAGACATTTTTGGTTTTATTGAATAGATTCATATTCCAATCATATGTATTTTATAGACTACACACGTATTTTATAGAAACACGTATTTTACTGACGTAGACGTATTTTTATAGTACATACTTTATAGATGCACTCATATTCTTTATAGACATACTCACATTCTTAATCGGACATACTTTATGAATGTGCTCATATTGTAAATATTACATACTTTATAGACGTGCTCGCATTGTAATAGTATGTACTTTATAGACTTGCTCGCATTGTAATAGCATGTACTTTATAGACTTGTTCGCATTGTAATAGTATATACTTTATAGACTTGTTCGCATTGTAATAGTATGTACTTTATAGACGTGCTCGCATTGTAATAGTATGTACTTTATAGACTTGTTCGCATTGTAATAGTATGTACTTTATAGACTTGTTCACATTGTAATAGTATGTACTTTATAGACTTGTTCGCATTGTAATAGTATGTACTTTATAGACTTGTTCGGCATTGTATAGTATGTACTTTATAGACTTGTTCGCATTGTATAGTATGTACTTTATAGACTTGTTCGCATTGTAATAGTATGTACTTTATAGACGTTTCTCGCATTGTATAGTATGTACTTTATAGACTTGTTCGCATTGTAATAGTATGTACTTTATAGACTTGTTCGCATTGTAATAGTATGTACTTTATGAGACTGTTCGCATTGTAATAGTATGTACTTTATAGACTTGTTCGCATTGTAATAGTATGTACTTTATAGACTTGTTCGCATTGTAATAGTATGTACTTTATAGACTTGTTCGCATTGTAATAGTATGTACTTTAAGACTTGTTCGCATTGAAATAGAAATGTACTTTATAGACTTTCTCGCATTGAAATAGAATGTACTTTATGGACTTGTTCGCATTGTAATAGTATGTACTTTATAGACTTTCTCGCATTGAATAAAAGTACTTTATGGACTTGTTCGCATTGTAATAGTATGTACTTTATAGACTTGCTCGCATTGTAATAGTATGTACTTTATAGACTTGCTCGCATTGTAATAGTATGTACTTTATAGATTGCTTGCATTGAAATAGATGTACTTTAGGGACTTGTTTGCATTGTAATAGTATGTACTTTATAGACTTTCTCGCATTGTAATAGTATGTACTTTATAGACTTTTCTCGCATTGTAATAGTATGTACTTTATAGACTTACTCGCATTGTAATAGTACGTACTTTATAGACTTGCTCGCATTGTAAATAGATGTACTTGATAGACGTGCTCACGTCGTAATAATACGTACTTTATAGACGTGCTCGCATTGTAATTGTACATATGGTACTTCAAAGAGGTACTCGGATAAAATTTAAAAAAACAACGTGTAATCCTGTCTACCACCAGGTGGCATCTATGGCTTACATTAGCACATTATCTGCGGACAGATGGACAGACCTTCTCCTCTGGCGAGGGTAACAAAAGCAAGAATCCTCAAATCACAAGGCACATGTGCATACCACGAAGCCATCCTTGGACCATTTACACCACAAAAGACTGCTTGGAATGACAAGGTGGAGAGCTAAATATTTTCATCCACGTAGGAACTGTTAGGGTTAGGATGTTGTGCACTTGCTAATGTTTTACAATGGTAGAAACGTATGGTGTACAGTGGTGTTACAGTGCATATTTTAAGTACAGTACTGCATGTTTACATATACAATCAGGCTTCTGCATGAGGCACAATGGCTAAAACAAAGTCCCTCTTACGATGATCACGACATTCAGAACGTGTTTCAACAAATACATATTCACCCTGTTTAACAATCTACTTTGCAAGAAAACCCAGATATTGCTTTGTCTCAGCAGGTTGAAAACACTAGGCCCTGTGTTAGGAAATCGTCAAAATACAGATCATCATCATCATCCATTGGGACCATACTCTGTGTGGAGCGTTGGTGCTGCCAAAGCAGTCTCCTTGGCTCTGGGTACAATCCTGGACGGGTCGCCACTCCGACACAGGATACCAGCAAGCTGGCACTCATTTTGCCGACATCGGAAGGATGACAGGCAGGGTCAACCCCACCTGGTGTTAACTCAACAGCCGAGTGGGATTTGAACTCAGGATCCTCAAATCCAAAGCCCACCACCCTAACCATTAAGCCAACACCTGGCATGTAAAATACAGATGAGATTGCCTGAATTAATTATCAAAAGCACACACTGATGAATTGAATTGCCCTACCTGCAAAATAAGAAACACCAGCATAGTTGTTACATCATCAAAACATTACGCCTACATTGTGAAAACATAATTTTGGAAGGTTTTTAAAACATCAAAACGTTAGCAAATAACATTGTTTTTATAACATTTTAAATCCGTTATGATGACAAAGTATTACAAATTAACATGATACACTTCAAAATGTTTTTGAAGTATTTTAAGCATTCGTTGTGTTCTGATAATGTTTTCATGCCATTTCTGAAACGAAAGAAAATAATGTTTCATAACATTTGGCTACAAACTCTTTCAAATATTGTGAAAATGTTTTGTGTAAGCTGGGAGGATGACAACCGATAGCTAGACTGAGATTCAAACTCAGGCGAGACAGCTCACGTGGGCGAGTCAACTGCCATTTAAAGATCCACCCTTCAATGTTTATCGACTTGGAATCATAAACCCCGTCTCTTAGCTTTGCCTAGCAACCCATTAGATGTAAACAATAATTTTATTTCACAACTTTTGACCTAAATAATATATAAAGCTTATATTTATTATGTCTGCATGTAGAATGCACCCCAGCATCTGCTTGCAGTTCGCAAAGCATGCTCAATTATAAAATATACAGGCAGATTCAACTATCGGTCCTTCGTGAGTAAGATGGGTGTTTATGTGGAAATTCTTTCTCCAAAAGCGTAGAATCCAAATTTCTTACATGAGTACACCCACTCCCTAGAGGAGCGACAGGAAGGGGCATGTTATTATCCTCCCTGAGATATATAGGTTACAGTAGATCTAGGCGAGGGTCTGTTTGTCTGTGGTGGATGCGATAAGTATAGAATTCCTCAATGATGTTGGGATTCCTCCAGATTTCTTTCAGTTTAGTGTTAAACAGCAGTAGCGACTGTTTATAAAGGTAATCATACGTGTTTGTGGTTGATAATATTTTTTACTTCTGGTCGGCTTGCTCCACAAAACACCATTTTTATACATGTTAACACGGCATTTCGCCAAGGAGGAAAAACCCCTTTAGGAGAGGATATTATTGGTATTGGTATTCATATTGTTTTGAAATAACATTAATATTATGATATTATCATTAGTGTTATTGCTTTTGTGCTTAGAAGCGGCCTTGGAAGAATGACACAATTAGCTATCTCAACACGGATATACACCTTAATACGGATTTCGCCAAAGGCGGAAACCCCCCTTGGGGAGTGGGCAAATTAAATCGCTCCAACCTCCATCTTGTGACCCTTAGTCCCCCTGTCAAGTTTGTTTGAGATTGGATAAGTAACAACCGAATGTATCGCGGTCAAAATACACACAGACACCAAATTGCGTATTTTAGTATGATGATGATTGCGCTACCTATAGGCATGCTTGAAGCCACATCCTCCATTTGATTCGAGCATGATGCATACCTGATATTTCAAAACGTGGTTTCAGTGAACCATACTCGTCCCCAGTGGTGCTTACAGACACTGTAAGCTTACAACTCGAGTTACATTTCTTTGCACTCTTTAGTCTCCTCTCTGTAAGGTATTTCTGCAGTAGGATGCATTCCATGGCCTACAGATCGAGGTGAAAAAAGCAAAAACAATCAATAAAACGTTTTTTAAAAATAACATTCAAGGCATAAATCAATACCAAACAAATAAATAGCGAATAAAAATTAACAACTATGGTAAAACGTATCAGTACAGTATATCGATTGTAAAATGTATGTGTACACTGCACAGTATCAGCAATGAATGAGGAGACCACCTCGACAATGGCCGTTGACACGTGGGTCACCATCGCTGGTTTGTCGCCTCCTCTTACAAAACGGATTTAAATCGCTCTCTCTCTCTCTTTGGTGTCTTCGGCCATTAATCTTCTTGACAATAAATACTCTTGACAATAAAGCACCTGCAAGCAGAAAGTTTGTGGTAAATGCAAACATATTGTTGTGGGCCGGGGGTCGGTGGCGAGAACGACCGCTAGGTGGGGAAGTTTACGCCGTCTCCCACCGGTCTCCCCGGAATTATAGGCCGTCGCTCCGGATAACTCTGAAGCCGGCGGGTCGATTAATCTACCGTGAAACGCCAATATCTCGACCGCGTGGCATAGGGTTAATTGTCTAGATCCAATATACCTAAGTAAACACTCAGTCTTGGCTACCGGAGATTCACGCCCTCCGAACGTCTGGCCGAACCGGATCACTCTACCAGCTACGGTAGAGTATCAAGTTCCACCTACCAATTCCGGCTCGGATGCAGTCGAGCGGGCCTGCCCAGGACGTTCAGGCTACGATGTACCGATTACCGGGGATGAAACCCCGTCTGAACTCAGACCCGGACCATGCTGGACCAAATAAAGAAAGGATGGAAACTAGCTGGGAACATTTGTAATAATTTATTTACAATAAAATCAAAAGACAGAAGAGGCGAGACTTATCGCGAATATGCAATGCAGTATTTACAATGATGAAATAAACACTTAAACAATTCAAATTAGAGACGGGCCCACACGCAGTCACACACACAAAAATAAAAGAAACCCCGGAGTTTTTATTGGACCCTCCAGCCGATGAGAGAGACGAGCTGGGAGTCAGAGTTCGGATGGGCACCTGTGGGTCGTCGAAGGTCCCAGCCGCACATGTGGGACTCGTAGCTCGTGGCGGCAGCCGCGTGGAGCAATCGGAGCTCCGGGGCGGAGATCAGGGTCGCGGACGGGACTCACCAAGGCTCCACGAACAGGCTGGTTCACTCACTCTCCAGCCCAACCACCGTCAACCAACTTGTCACCACTCAAGTACTCGAAATCTCTCAGCACCAACGACAACCGACAAACGAGTCTGCTCGGGGATATATATCTCCCCCCACACGGGGAGGGGCCTTGGCAAGAATCATCTCGCTGTCCGTCCCTCATTGGCCTACGGCCGCACCCCTACGAGGCGGAGCCCTGGGCCCCCCTGGTTTTTTTTAAGAGACCCATATTCTCCACGTGCTTCGCTCGCGAAGAGTAATAGGGTCAACACTGAAAAAGCCATATAAGAACTACGAGCTGAGGACTGGAACCGCGAGCCCCCCCCCCCTCTCGGCAAGTCAAGGTACGAGCAGCCAACGGGTGGTGATGGCGCGTGATGGGCAGGTTGGGTCATGCAGATGGGATGGTTGTTGGTTGTTAGATGGCTTTGTTGGAGGGTTCGTTGGATGTAAAACCTAACTAAAGACGTCACAACGCACACATTTCCTCCCACTAAACAAAAGGACGGGGTCCTGACAACACAAGTACTTACTGGCATAACTAACTTTGGGACCTGAATGTTGGTGCGCATGGTTTCCAGATTCGTAACAATATACTCTGGATATGGACCACGTTAACAAGACTCAGTGGTGTGATGTTCAGAGTGCGAGTCTGAAAGTCTGGATAGCTCAAGTCTAGAAGGTCAATGGTTCGAATCCGGTCGAATCAAACCAAAATTTTAAAATGGTACGTGCTGCTTCATTTGTTGACCCTCAGCATTTGAAAAGGATCGTGGACAGAGAATGGACAAACAACCATAAGTTGGCAACCATTGTGCAAGCTTAATGAGCGTTGAAGTTCACCAAAGTGTAAAGGAACTCGTTACCTGCACCACCGAAGGTGAAGGAGGTGATGTTTCCACCCCTGTCTGTCTGTCTGTTGGGTAGTCGATCTAGTCTACCCTTATTGTCAGGTTTTCCGTCGTTATGTCTGTCTGTTGGGTAGTCGATCTATCTACCCTTATTGTTGGCAGGTTTTCCGTCGTTATGTCTGTTGGGTAGTCGATCTAGTGCGAAAAAAAAAAAAACAATTCCAAAAATGTTTTTTTTGAGATTTGTTCTACCCTTATTATCAGTATTTAAAATGGCGATTTCAGTTAATACAATGGCGATTTCGATGAAACTTGGTTGGTAGGTTCATACCATGACCTAGTTATGTGCAAATGAGAACCGTTGCAATGGACACCACCGTTGCCTAGCAACGGGACTTTGAAATTTTTGAAAAATCATAAAAAAATTATTTTTTCGAAAATCAAAATCGGCCACGAGCGACTGTGGGCAGTACATTCAGCCATATTGTCAAAAATTTCCAGCCGGATCCTATGAAAACTGTCGGAGAAGATAGAGTTTGAATGAACCCTGGTCGAAAACAATAAAAAACGAAGTTCGTTATATTCAGAGACTATGAGTCAGATATACATGAAACTGGTATGATAGGTTCATGGTATGTCCTACTTATGTGTGAGAAAGAACCGTTGCTATGGACCCCTCCGTTGCCTAGCAACGGCCGAAAAACCTCTAAATGTGGGGGTATTTTAACGAAAAAACAATCTGCAGCATTAACCCTTGAAGCTAGATCATGAATTTTCTTGTGCTTAATCATCAGGTCATTCCCCATCGAACGGGCCCATCGTCAGGTTCTATTGGGTAGGCGACTACCCATGTCCGCCTACCGGCTTGTCTGTCTGTCTGTTTGTCTGCCCAGGCCAGTGACTCCGTTAATCGTAGGCGATTTTGATGAAACTCTTGTTGGTAGGTTCATACCATGACCTAGTTGTGCGCGTTTGAGAACCGTTGCTATGGACCCCGGGCCTTTGAAATTTTCAAAAAATTCTAAAAAAATAAAAATATCGAAATTGAAAAATCAAACTATGATCGTTTGTGGCAGTACATTCAGCCTCCTTGACAAAAAAATTCAGCCCGTCCATGAAAACTGTCGGAGAAGATAGACTTTGAATGAACCCTGGTCGAAAACAATAAAAAAAACGAAGTTCGTTATATCTCAGAGACTATGAGTCAGATATACATGAAACTGGTATGGTAGGTTCATGGTATGTCCTAGTTATGTTGAGAAAGAACCGTTGCTATGGACGCTTTTGCGTTGCCTTAGTAAGCGGCTGAAAAACGAATAAATTCGACTTGATCGACTACCCATGTCCGCCTACCGGCTTGTCTGTCTGTATGTATGTCTGCGTGCAGGATATCTCAAAAAGTTGCGGACCAATTCGGACCAAATTTGGCGGGCACGTCGGGTGTGTGGCAAGGAAGAAATGATTCGATTTTGGTGAAGGTCCGAATCGGGATATGAGAATTATTTAATTTTTTAAGCGATTATTCACCACTGAAGAGATAGGGCTCAAAAACGATGACACAGCACGATATTTCAAACATGTCATGTCATGGGCCCGCCATGTTCTCATGGATCAGGCATGACGTGGCGGAGGCGTGCTCTCTCCCGAGTGCCCTGATAATTTATTTATTTATTTCTCCTTCGACGTATTTGGATGTAACACTTGATTACACACTTACACTTGGGATGTTGACAATAAGAAGCAACGGTAATTAAAAAAAAATCAGCCTTTATGTAAATAAATCAGCACACACCGAAAGAGAAGAGAAGAGAAGAGAAAAACGACGAAAGGTGAAGAGAAGTTGAGGAGAAATCGATCGATCGATTGACAAAGGGAGAGGAAGGAAGAGCTTTTCCATCCCGCCAATTTATATTACCTCAAACTGCAGGGGTATTCGTAATTTTAATACATGTTATTTTCCTCACACAAGAAACGGTGTTTTTGTCCCTTCATCACCTTTCATAATTTAATTTTTGAACAGCCAATCATCGCTTTCCTATCGACGGTAATTACTCAAAGCATTAAACCCTGTTGTTATTTCCTTATGCGTTTTGACATTTTTTTTTTCACCTTAATCCTGGTGAATCGACAAGAAGTTTAACTAAGTTTTTTTTTTTCTTTTCAATGGGAGGCCAAAAAAAGACGAAAATCGTTATAAGAAGTTATACACCGCCCAACAACGTTTATTCTTGCACGACAACCATCCAGTCGTGAGTCATGTATCCAAACTCAATGAAAAAAATTACATCAAAAGGAGCTCTAAATTTTCTTGAAACGTACATTTACAAGGGCGACATACGAGACTACCGGAAATAGCTCGACCTTTAAATAATAATAACTCTAAAAATTGAAGAAGAAGAGGAAGAAGCTGAAGAAGAAGAGGAATAAGAGGAAGAAGAAGAAGAAGAATAATAAGAAGAATAACAAGAAGAAGAGCAAGCCACTTCAAGGTGTTTCAGTGTTGTCGAAGATGCGTTGGTATGGAATTCAACTCGCGGTTTCGGTCTGAGTACTTCATCTTATTTGAACCGTGTGACAAATGTTTGTTTAAATAAGCTATTAAGTGCTTTCTTTGCAGTTACTACTTGTGCTTACCATGTAATACTACACTCATTGATACGTCACAGCTTGTCTTTGCTTGGTTAGTGATTATATATATTTTTTTTTTGTGGAGAAGCGAGAACATAGAACTGATCCGAACAAAAGGAACTGCTCACTGACCCTGAGGGGGTTCCTCTCACAAGCATTTGATCAGATGAATCAAGTGGAGCAGAGAGAAACAAGTATGAGATATTTGCACAAGGAAGTTTGTCATCACCAAGTCCAGAACGGGAGGATTTGCCATTTGGAAAGTTTACACCATCACATGGAGTCACAGAAGTCCTTTGCTAAAATGCCATATGGCTGGTGAGAGAGGTCCCAACAACCAGCCAAGTTACCTGGTAACTATTGAAATCGCCACTAACAGCTTGTTGTCAGGTCAGATTAGATCTGTGACTTGCTATAGGCTAGCATGTAAACTGTACTAACCTTCCATGGTCGGTTGTCGGCGACAACCGTCTCCCCCACCAGGTTTTTTTGGTGAGGAGGGTGTTTGGATATGGATACCAGCAGGATTAAAAACAAAACCTGTCAAAGGGCGGAGGAGCTCCTTGTGAGCCAACGGCCATCCATATCTAGTGCACAACTGTGTCTGCGGACGTCCTCCTGCAGTTGGTTACTTTTTATTAGGAGGTTGGTGGCAGGATTTGCACTCCGGCCACCGTAAAACCCTTCATTCCACAAAACAATCTAGATGCATAAAAAAATCTAAAAACCCACTCCACCTCCTGTGCAACTTCCCTTCGCAGGGCAGCTCACCGGATGACCCGATGACGAAGGGGGCAAAGCCGTAGGACCCCCAAGCTGGAGGAGAGGGGGAAACCACGGCGGAAACATGCCCGGGGCAGAGGGCGGAGAGGGGCGGAGGGGGGCGAGGGGCGGCCCACGAGCACGCCGGGCGCCGGGGGAACCGGAGCAGGGCGGCAGGCGGGCCGGGAAGGGGCCGAGCCGGAGAGCAGCAGGAGCACCGGGCCGCGGGGATCAGCGAGCGCAAGCGGGGGACGCGGAGTGCACACACGCCGCGGAGGGTCAGAGACCGGATGGCGGCGAGAGCAGGGGGGGGGATACACCATACGAGGGGGCTGGGTCGCGCGAGGGGGACCAGGCCCCAAGGAGGGGCGGGGGGAGCGGGGCCAAGAAGCGGACGCCAAGAGAAGGCAGGAAACACCGGGCAACAAGGGGAGGGAGGAGACAAGGAGGCGGGCACTCCGGGGCGGCAGGGCCCGGGGCCGTGTGGAGGCGCCGACGGCAGGCGAGGGACGCGCACCGGGAAAAGGAGTCAGGCGACCGCCACGCGCGAGGCGGGGGGGGAGCAGGGCCCCAGACGAGAGGACACGGCGAGGCGGGGGGAGGGCAATGCAGCGACGGAACGGAAAGGAGGCGGGAGGGAGACGGGAGGTGGGGCCCCCAGTGGTGCAGGAACGATGAACCGGAAAATAAGCAACGAAGGCGGGACGGCCAAGAAGCAGGACGGAGGGGGGCGGGGGCAGGGGGGCAGCGACCACAGGCGCATTCGGCGGAGACGGGAGAGGCCAACGCGGCCGGAGGGGGCAAAGGAAAGGGACAATGGCCGCGGAGCGGCGGGTGGAGGAGGAGCCAGAACGGCAGGGCGGACCAGAGGGGGCCAGGGCCGCAAGGCGGACCCACCGGGCGGGGGAGCAACGCGGAAGGGGCAGCGGAAGCCAGGAGAAGGGGACCAGCCCAGCCGAAGGGGCAGGGGGCAAGCGCCAAGAGGAGAGGGAAGGGAGAGGGGCGAAAGGCGGAGGGGGAGAGGGGAGAGCCGGGTGCGGGGGGGGCCGGAAGAGGGTGCGGGGGCCGGCAAGTACCACCGGCCGAGGTGCGGTGATGGCGGGGAACTCACCGGCGGGCAAAGAAGAAGGGGCGCGCGGGACACGGGAGACAGGGACCAGAGGCGCGAGGGCCAGGCGAAGGCCAGGGGCAGCGGGCAGGGAGCGGAGCGGGGAAACGGGACGGGCGCGGGGGACAAGGAGGCCGAGGGCGAAGGAAGCGGGAGGGGGGGAGCAAGCAGCTGGGCAAGGAGGCGCGGCGCGGCGGACAGGGAGGGCGCGCAGGGCGGGGCAGCCAAGCCCAGCCCGCGGGGACGGCAGGTCAGAGAGAGGGGGGAGGCGCGGACAGAGGAGCCGAAGTGAAGGCCCGCGGGCCAGGGACGGGGAGCGGGGACCAGGCGGAGGCCACCAGCGGGGAGGGGGAAGGCAGGGGGGGCAAGCCCGGGGGCGGACCCGCCAAGCAACGGGGGTCACCGGCGCCGGGGGAAACACAGGACGGCGGGGAACCCGGGGAAAAGGGGGGGAAAGCGCCAGGGAGGGGCGCATCCGGTCGGAACGGCTCAAGGCGGGGGGAAAGGCTGGCACGCGGAGCGGGGCAGGCAGGGCGGGGCGGCGGCGTGGAACACAGACAGAGCCAACGACGGAAGAGGGGCGGGGGGCCGCGCTGGAAAGGGGAAGGGGGGAGCGCCAAGACGGCAACAAACGACCGAGGTGGACGCGGGCGCAGGGCCGGGCAAGGGCGGGCGCGGATGAAGGAGAGAGGGGGCGCGCCCAGCGGCGGGAGCACAGCGGCCAGAGCAGGCAGGGCTGGACACCAAAGAGGGCAACGAGGGACCGGAGCGGGGCGCGGCGGGGCCGCCGAACGCAGCGAGAGGGGCGGCAGGCGGCCGGGCAGCCGAGGGAGCGCGGAAAAAGCGGGCGAGGCGGGAAGGGGGAGGCCCGCTGCGCAGGAGGCGGGGGCGGCGGGGGGGCCACCAAAGTGAGCAGCGGAGGGCGGAACGCGACGCGGGACGAGGGGGGGGGGGGGGGAGGCGGGGAGAGGGGACAGCGCGGACGGAGGCAGCGGACGGAGGGGGGCAGGGGGGGGACG
>CM068964.1:86729707-86746285 GCA_035128595.1 Eptatretus atami
AGACGGAATTCACCTACACGCGCCTGGAGGCGGGGCCAAGCCGCCTCGCGCTTGCCCATTGGACGGAGGAAAAGTGGGCGTGAAGCATTCCTGATCCGCGGATCGACGCGTTCGGCCGCCATGGCCGAACGGCTCCGGGAACACGACGTTTGGTGTTGACTGGTGGTGTTTGGGAATGGCCGTAGAAGCGATGAATGTGGGATGAAGTTGTGAGGTAAAGGCGAAGGTGGTGGTATTGCGAATGGTTGTAGAAGCGATGATTGTGGTAGCGTAGTGGTGGAGGTGCGTCGTTGTAGTGTGGTTGCGCTGTGTGGGATGGCGTGGTTGTTGAGATGCTGTTGTTTGAAATAAAAGATAGAACAGAAAAATGGCTAACTCAAAGCGTCGCAGCCCGGATGGATCACATAAATCCCTCTATACAACGGTTCGGCTAACTAAGCTGTACCTATGAGATATCTCACCTGAGGGCCTTTTATGTGTAATGCGAATTTCCACAACCGTAACAATATATATATATAAATATATATATATATATATATTATATATATCAAATATACACACGAGCGGGCAGCTCGTTCTACACATCTATCTATAATTCCAGCAATCTCTGTGTGTGTGTCTGTCTGTTTTGTCTGTCTGCGACCGCCGTTTCTCGACGACCGCCGTCCGATCTCATTGAAACTTGCCAGGAATTGCCGGGAGACCCGCGGATGTGCCTTTTCGAGGTTGATATTAATCGGAACGAGCGGTTCCACAAGTTACGGCATTTTATTGCTTTTCAGTGTTGAAAGGTGTATATATGGCAGCTGAAGGTGTCGTTCCACATTCTCACCTTATCATGCCATTTTTTCCCAAATATTAATAACCAGACGACCACGTCCGATCGGATTGAAACTGCAGGAATATTGCCGGGGCCCCGCGGAAGTGCCTTTCAAGGTTTGATATCAATCGGACGAGCGGTTCCAAGTTATGGCCATGTATCTCTGTGAACAATGACAGGAACAGGTGCTATGACGTCACGAATGACGTCACAATTAATGTTTATTAATTAATTATTTTTTTTTTGAAGGATGACGTCACAATTCTTCTTCGTTTGGTGTGACACACAATCGACACTGGGGACCTGGTATGTGCCTTTTCAAAAGTTTGATATCGTTCTTCCTCATCCATTTCAGCTGTTTCCCAAGTGTCTCCCAAGGTTTGAAAGCTGTTCTTTCCCAAGGTTTGAATTAATTAATTAATCCCAAGGTTTGATTATTATTCAAATATTAATTAATCCCAAGGTTTGAATTTCCAAGGGAAACAGCTGTTTACCAGGTTTTGAAAGCTGTTTTTCCCAAGGTTGGAATTAAATCGTTGTGCTTGATAGACATTTGTGAACACATTTACAGAGAGAGGGGCGAGAGAGGAGGGGGAAGAAAGGGCAAGAGAGGGGAGGGAGAGAGGGGGGCGAGAGAGAGGAGGGGGACAGAGAAGGGGGTGAGAGGGGGGTGGCAAGAGAGAGGGAGGGGGAGAGAGAGAAGGCGAGAGGAGGGGGGAGAGAGAAAGGGCGAGAGGAGGGGAGAGAGAAAGGGGAGAGAGAAGGGCGAGAGAGGGGGTGAGAGGTGGGGGCGAGAGAAGGGCGAGAGAGGGGGGCAAGAGGAGGGGGAGAGAGAAGGGAGAGAAGGGCGAGAGAGGGGGGGGCAAGAGAAGGGAGAGAGGAGGGGGGAGAGAGAAGGATGAGAGGGGGGCAAGAGAGGGGATGGAGAGAGGGGGAGAGAGAAGGCAAGAGAGGGGGTGAGCGGGGGGGGGCAAGAGAGGGGGAAGAGAGGAGGGGGAGAGAGGGGCGTCACAATTCTTCTTCTTCGTTTGATATGAGTCACAATTGGATGCGGGACCGTGATACTGCAGGCACGAAGCTGCACATACTGGCACGCACCTACGGGCACGCCCCTATGGGCCCGCACTAGTGTATATAAATGAAATTATAAAATGCGCGTTTATATAAATAAACCTGCCGCCATCAAATGAACTTATATCGATCATTATGGCTCCCAGAAGACCCAATTTGAATCAACCAGACAAGAAGAGGAGGAAAATAATGACCATGGAGGTCAAACTTGATATCCTGAATAAATTATCATCACTTTCTGCTCCATCTTTGGCCAGGCAATATGGCGTGAATGAATCAACCATTAGGATGGTACGGAAGGCCGAAGATAAATCCCTACACAGAACTTCACAGGGAGTTGAAACGGAAGGCAAAGCAAGTGCCTATAACAATTCTTTAGGCCTAATTCAGCAACTACTAGCAGCACTTGAACACCCTCCAGCAGCAAATCATCACCCAAACCTCTCTCAACCACCTCACAATAAGGTGTTCTTTTGCAATAATACATTACGATTATGATACTAACACTTGTTTTAATGTTTATTTAATAATGCTGCACCATTCCATACAAAGAAACGTTTAAAAAAGAAAAAGCATGAAAGGCTGTTTTCGGGTAAGTTTTTTGGGAGCCTGGAACATATCTCCAATTTCCCCATACGTTTAATGATTCCTCCAACACGAGGTTATCCCAGAACGTATCCCCCGCGTTGGAGGAAGTTTTACTGTATTGTCAAAGGATAGATGCAGCAAGATGCTGTCCTTTATCATTCTTTATCTTTCCATGCCCTCGATATTCCAAGAGCCTTGGCTAACAACGGAAATGGTGAGGCCATGTGGACTAGTCCCTGACCAGGACCATTACCAGTCATGGAGGGCATCACCGGAGAACCCGCTGAGCAATTTTAAAAAAAACAACCATGATTATGTACCTTAGGAGACAGTTCTGCAAGGAATGGCCATGCAGTTGGAATTTTTCTTTGGAATGTCTCTTGTGAATTGAGTGCCTTACAGGCAGCACCTCCACTTGCTCTTTCATCTCCCCACACCCCCATCTTTTTTTCTTTCTTTTAGCACCTTTTAAAAAATAAAGAAATAAAAATAAATGAGTAAAACCCCCACACCCCCCTAAAAAAACCGGGACTTTAAAATGGTGTTAATGCGGATTTTGTTCTTCCCGTGCCGAATCCAGAATAATAATGGCGTTTCCCCGCTGGACGGCCAAGCTCAGTTGCCACTTGAACCAGACCAGTTGCCTTACGTCATCAGTGGATGCAACAAGCCTTCTACTAATATCACAATGATGTTTGACGTAGATCGGCCATACACTCCGGTTGTTTTGATGGCGAATGGTTCGAATAAATAAGTTTGGCTGAGGCTGGCATATTTATTGCCTTTCAGAACTTCCGAATCGGTGGCAGCCGCTCCAGCCGTTGAGGCTGTATTGTAAACATGCGATTTGGCGAAAGTGTTGATACAAGTGAAATCCCAGGTTAGGCTTTTCCCATCTTGTATGGGACAGTGGTCAAGCCATCCGGGCAGGTGTTTTCGTCAAGGTCTAAACCAAGGGGTTCCAGGACAGATGGTATCCCTGCCCCATGAAGGGCACATTTGACCACATCGTTTAAGGCCGAATGCCGAAAAGACCGACCGGCACTGAAATAGCATGACAGGCCATGGTGTCCAAGTGTATCCATCATACTGCCGCATTGACATTTATGCCGCTCACAGACTGATGTTCCAACTCACAGTGCAACTACAACCCGTAAAGACTCAGGGTCGAGCTGTGTTCCCAAAGAGGGGAACGGGGACTGAAAATTGAATGTTTTAGCACCTTTTATCCATTGGCAAAAGATGTTGTATAAATCTAATTATTATTATTATTAATTGATTTCTTTATCAACAGACGACTGGATGTCAAGTAATTTGCATAATGATCGACCCATTGTTGTCATCACTCATATGAGATTGAGGGAATAATTTTCTGACTACTCTCTAGTTTGTCTTACAAGCCAATGCCTGTGTTCAGGTCGTCTCTCAAGTTCCATACCCCGCAGCAGCAACTTTGAAGCTAGGATGGTAAGTTTTAATGACATCCCATTCACAGGGTTGGATGTTTAACTCGTTTTATAAGGAACTTATTTATTCTGTGCTGTCTTTAATCTCTCAAGTCGATCTTGCCTATAAATGATAAGTCGTGAAACTCTTTGCATTTAATGTTTCTAGTCTTTGGCATGAAGTTCTGGCTCCTGGTACTGTAACTACAATTGTGCACACCTTGCAGGATATTGCATTTGTCCCACTCATGCCTTGAGTTAAACCATTTTAGTTGGTATATACTATATACTGTACTATATAAGTATTGTATCATCACCACACGTACTAAAATATGCAATATAGTGTCTATCTGACTGCGCGATACATTCGGTCATTGCTCATCCAATATCAATCAAACTATCAAAGGGGACTAATGGTTATACTCATCATTACTCATCCAATCCCCACCCCGTGCCGCTCCCCATAACAAACGCAGTGTTGAGGTGTATCGATGGCTTATGGCGTTTTTCCAAGGCCGTGTCTAATAACAACGAGAAGGGCACTTGGTAGAGTGCATACCTCCGCCCGGATCAAGATCTTCACCAAAATCAAATCAATTCGTTTTTAACATCGGCCACCGGACAGAGAACAGATGGACCGAACAGTTTTGAACTCCCTTGGACTGTGTTTGACTAATGGTGGCTTTGTGCACTAGAGAACCTTAGCTCTTTTAAAATGGGGTTTATTGACAAACAAATTTAACTATGGAAGATTGATCTCATGGAGGGTACGACGGCAGGAGAGGGGAAGAAAAGGGATTCAATAAATAATTGTGTGTGTTTGTCCCCTACATTACTCCAAAACCATGAAACCTATCAACCTGAAACTTTGCGTGCATATCAGAAAACTCCAAGGAAGTGCATGACTGAAAATTGGGTGTTTGGGTTAATCAAAACACCCCTTTTGAAGATAATTAACGGCCTTTTTAAATTATATCTTTTATCAGGCACTCCTCGGCCACCTCACTCTCTGGGGTCTTGAGGCATATCCTGGGTTACCTAACTGGGGTCTGAAGCCACCATGTTTTTTTGGCCTGCTCAACCATGCTCTGACTTGGATCAGGCTGCAACAATTTCTTAACTATCAAGTTTTTTTTTTTTGACTTTCTTCACTCATATTATCGAATGCCTGTTCATCATAGTTATGAATTGCTGGGTATATTACAATGCTTATAAACACCCAGAGACGCCAGCGTTCGTGGCTTTATTTCATTTCCCCACCTGCGATAACCTCGAGAATCTCTTAAATTAAGCTGAATTACAAAATTTAAGCTCCAGAATCGAACTTAGCAGCAGTTCCAACTCTGAAAAAGTGTTCATTTGTCCAATTTGGACATAATTGACATTTTGGGCATCTCCGGGAGGTTTATGTTTAATATGATGGTTCGGTGATTGCTAATCACGTATCAAACAAGCCGTTACTTATCAACCATTTCGTTTAGGCCACTTAGCGAGCGCTCTACAATATTCACACTGTCACTGAATACTTTATCAATCGACTTGAACAAAGTTCAAGGGCCATTCGCGTGTGTTGGCCGCACATTGTCTGCAGTGCAACAGGCGATGGCTGGCTCGCTGAAAATGTGAAATTTTATTTTCCACGATGTTTCCCCTTTTTGTGCGTTCTTCCATTATACGTCCTGTCACTTCGGGATAAATAAATACAAATAAAAATTAAACATTTCATTTTTAAAACTTCTTCAACCGTTTCATGGATTGCTTGATGAAGCCACTTGGCACGCGTTCTTCAAGCTTCAATCAATGGCAATACCCTGGTTCTATACTGAGGTTTGGAAGGCAAAATAAATTAGATGATTACAATGAGTAAAAAATGTTTTCAGTTCTTCTTCTTCTTGCATATGGCAGCTTGGCTGCCAGGTAGCTATCATTTTGTTGGGGCGTGACTATGCCACTGATGCTGTGCCCCTATACCAGTACACTTGTACTCATTTTGCCATCCTTGGAAGGATGACAGGCCGAGCGGTAATGGTTGCCGATTTCCAAGCAGAAGGCAGATGACTGAGCAAATGAGCAGGTGAATAGAACAGAGAGAGGTTGAACAAGAGCAGCAGAGCAGGTTTTTAGGACAAATGGGCTGATGCCATCTGGACCGGTCGCAGAATCAGTCAAGGTTTGACAGCAAACTCTCCACCTTGTCGAGAGAATAGGACACAGAGTCCAAGAACAGCTGGGTGCGACTGGGTAAGGTGGGTACAGAAAGCGATGGGCTTGGGACACAAGATTTTGAAGCAAACAAGAATTTCCATCAATAAACAATCATTTATATTCCATCACAAGCACAATACTCAGCAACACTATTTTTCGATGAGCAAGGCCATGGCTTTGCCTTTACACACTGCAGGCATGGCCCTCAACTCAGTGGTGGGGAGGTCCTGCACAAACAAGATGGTGGGGGCACTCAAGCTGTGGTTGCCACAGTCCAAAGCAAGTCGTTCGACTTGCGACTTTTTTGCCCCCCCCCCCCACTCCCTTCCAACTTCTCAGCTCCCAGCAGCCAAGCAGCCTTCTCTTGTTGTACATTCCACCAGAGAAGGTCCTCAACACAGAACTTTCCTGGCCTCTCCCCATGTTGCCAAGGGTCTCCCTACCTGTTGGTCACCCAAACCAGACCTCCTCCGACGGGCCCCAAACTCCAGACACCACCGGCTGCCAGGGAAGAGTTACCTTGGGAGAGGCCACAGTCACCACTGCCCACGCCTGATCCATCCTTGCGGACACACACACCTTCCCCACTCATAAAACCCCAAATGGCACTCCTTCCCCTGCTGTCGTTCAATTTTCCATCACCCACAACACCAGGCACTGGGTACCCACCCTGTCATGGCCTGCATACACGCTAATCATGACAAACACTCAAACAAAACACAATTCTTTATTCACAACACACATCACACATTACATTTTAACCCTTTCCACTCAATCCACATGCTTTGCTCTCATGATCATTCTTGCCCATCACCCATACCAATTCCCCAACTCACCTGCATATCCCCAATAGCAAAGCATGGTGAGTCGTGACAATGTGGAAATGTAAATTTAACACAACAAATCCAATTACCACTGTGGAGCCCGTTCAATACCAGCAGGTACAGCCTATCTTCCCATATATAACCCATGCCAATCAAAACCCAGGGCTCTTTTCCCAAACTGAGAACCCATTAATCTCAGCGAACCATCTGTGGAAGGCCATGCAGGCCGCTCTGGGCTTTTCCCAAACATTCCATCATAACTTTCCTCTGATGCTCTGGTGGCTCTCCGGTGGGCTGCACTCATACCCAGTCCATACGGATCGAACCACATCCATAGATCAGCCCAGCATGACAGGTCGCCACATGCTGGCTGTCCCAGAGCCTCAGGGAGAGGCCGCTAGGCCACATACCGGCGGTGACCTCGTTAGGCTCTGACTGGCCTCCAGTGGTCCGCCACCAGAGCACGGCCCGCAACACTTCTCCGAGTGGTCCTCACGGTGCACGAGGAGTCTGGTGGAGTGTGGCGTCCCCCTGTCCATTGGGTGCAGAAGGAACCAACTCGGTCCCCAGAAGATCTCAACCCCTCCAGGGTCCGGCACCCCACTGACCCGTGACACTCGCTCAGACAGCACCAGAGCACGGCCCGCAACACTTCTCCCGAGTGGTCCTCACGGTGCACGAGGAGTCTGGTGGAGTGTGGCGTCCCCCTGTCCATTGGTGGTGCAGAAGGAACCAACTCGTCCCCCAGAGATCTCAACCCCTCCAGGGTCCGGCAACCCCACTGGCCCGTGACACTGCTCAGACAGCACAAGCACGGCCCGCAACACTTCTCCCGAGTGGTCCTCACGGTGCACGAGGAGTCTGGTGGAGTGTGGCGTCCCCTGTCCATTGGTGTCAGAAGGAACCAACTCGGTCCCCCAGAGATCTCAACCCCCTCCAGGGTCCGGCAACCCCACTGGCCCGTGACACTCGCTCAGACAGCACCCGATGGACAGGGGACGCCACACTCCACCAGACTTTCCGTGGGCCCGGGTCGTACCTCACATCCAATTCTGCTAGTGCAACTCCCCAACTGCCTGGCCTAACCCAATCTCCCAGGGGGGCAATTCCCCACAAGGCTGACCCCATTAACCTCTCCTGGTCCAAATTCTGCAGCCCGGGGACCAACTCCTACCACTTTTGCTTTCAAATAAATTTAAATTCATGTCCCTCATGTGTCCAAATGTGACTGCACGCAAAAATCTTGTTCCTGTCAGACTTTTCTGCCCCCTCTCTGCAGCCGCTCCTGGTCTTGAGCTTCCCGCTTTCCCAAATTTTCTCCATTGGCATAAGCCACCAGCTTCTCATGACTCACTGCTCCTACATCAATAGAAAAATGTGTGAGGGGAAGGGAAGGCAGACGTGTGGTGGAGCACTAATTACGATTCGTACTGTCTCATCAAAATGATTTTGCATAGAATAACGGTAAATATGGAAATAAAATAATGTCTGAAATCAATTTTCTACTGCTCATACTATAAATATTGTCCGGAGACAAACACCGCCCGGAAATGTCCGGAGACAAACACCGCCCGGAAATGTCCGGAGTCAAACACCGCCCGGAAATGTCCGGAGTCAAACACCGCCCGGAAATGTCCGGAGTCAAACACCGCCCGGAAATGTCCGGAGTCAAACACCGCCCGGAAATGTCCGGAGACAAACACCGCCCGGAAATGTCCGGGGACAAACACCGCCCGGACATAACCACCATCCAGACACATATGGAGATAACCACCATCCAGAGACAGAGAGACGTGTGGGAAGATGGTGCCGCACTGTATTAGGAGGGGGTGGAGGGAAGATTGTTCAAAGAGAGAGAGAGGGGTGGGGGTAGGGAAGTTTACAGAGAGAATGTTATACTTTATGAACACACACATTTACATTTATTAGTGTAGATATGTATATATATGCTGGGTCAAAAATCCGGAATTGGAAACATCATCAGGACAGCAAAAATAAACAAAGAAACTTTCCTATGTTTCCAGACTTTTGATTCAGCCTGTATATGGTATTTTCACCCACTACTGTTAACCCTCAAGGCTGGCAGGATAGCCCAGATGTGTGTGCACTTGGCTCTGAGCTGTCTAGCCAGGGTTCAACTCTTGACACAGCTATAAACTGTCATCTTAGTGTTTTGCATGCAGGATGTGTGTGCTGTCCCTCATGTCCCATCTGTTTGCATTAGTTGGTGTATGTTAAAGATCCCACAATGTTTGCAAAGAGTCAGCTAGTTATTGCCAGCACCCTGAACAAACAATAAATTATTGCCCTTACTCTTGGGAGTCGTACATTGGTGGTGGTGGTGATGGTGGTGTTGGTGGTGGTGGTGTTGGTTCAAACTCCAAGGTATTTCACGTATGCATAGGAACGTGTTTCTCTATCCCATTCTTTGTCAGACATCTGTGCCAGGTTCCAAAATGCCTGATAAAGATGTGGAGTTGGACAGGCGCATGGAAGCAATTCGCAAGAAAAATGAAGCGATCATGAAAAGATATGCGGTGATTATGATGAAAGATTTGTTTATTTTTCATTCATGTGGATGAGCTAACTCTTGCAATGAGTTTGATCAATTTCTTCATTAAGACATCTGTGTTTCTTCTTGTGACTTTGGTGTTCTCCCCCATGATTATGGCAAACAGGAAATCCAGGCAGACAAGCAGCATGCAGAAGCAGAAGGTATGGCCATTGATCTAAAAGCACCGCCCTCACCTTCACGGCCTCCATTTCGTGGTGGATCACAGAGGAGAAGTTCAGATGAAGGCAAGAGACTGGGCGGTGGAAATTGGGCGACCCGGGACAAGGAACGACAGCGAAAAGATTCTGACGAAGACCGAAAGCAACAAGAAATGACACACAATGATCCTGCCATGAGAAAACCAAAGGGTGTACCTCCGGTGAATTTTTTTTTATTATTATTGTTCTGCGGTACAAACTTTTGCTTTTATACATTCATATATATATATATTTATATATACATATATACAGTATATAGAAATGAATTTTCCAAATGAACTTCTTTATTCATAACCGAAGAGACCAAACTAAACACTGTTATAGTTGAAGGAGGTTACGTGTCAGCAATACCTGCAAAAACCATGTACAAATCAAAATTCACTGGTTGCAAATGAATTCAGCCCCTGAGGTCAGTACTTGGTGGAAGCACCTTTTGCATGAATGATCTTTTTGGGTAGGTCTCTACAAGCTATGCACAGTGAGATAGTGAAATCTTTGCCAATTCCTCACGTGAAAATTGCTCGAGCTCTGCCATGTTTAATGGGGATCATTGATGGACTGCAATGTTCAAGTGTCACCATAAATGTTCAGTTTGGTTTAATTCAGGACTTTGACCAGGCCACTCAAGAACATTTATTTTTCTTCTTATTCAGCCACTCCAGTGTGGCTTTAGCTTTGTGCTTCGGATCATTGGCCTGCTGCAATGTGAATCTCCTACCCAGTTTCAGATCCACGGCTGACTCGAGCAGGTTTTCATGAAGGATTCTCCTGTACTTTGCACCGTCCATTGTCCCTTCTATCCTGACAAGCTTGCCAGTCCCTGCTGTTGAAAAGTAACTCCATAACATGATGATGCCATCACCATGCTTGACAGTAGGGATGGTGTAGACTGGATGATGTGCAGTGTTCGGTTTGTGCCAGATGTTTCACTTTGAATTTAGACCAAAAAGTTCAATTTTTGTCTCGTCTGACCCACAACATTTCTCCACATGCCTGCAGTATCATTAAGATGCTTTTTCGCAAACTCCATATGAGCTGTTCGATGTGTCTTTTTCAGTAATGGCTTCTTTCTTGTCACCTGTCCATAGAGGCCAGCTTTGTGAAGGGAATGGGATATTGTTGATTGATGAACACTGACCCCCATCTCGGACATAGAGCCTTGCAGATCTTTCAGTCATTGTTGGATTTACAGTGACATCCTAAATCAGTTTCCTGCTTGCCTGACTGCTGAGTTTGGATGGGCGACCTTATCTGGTAGAGTCTGGGTGGTACGATACGTCTTCCACTTCTTAATCATGGATTTCACCGTACTCAAATGGATAAAAAGTGACTGAAATCTTCTTATAACCCTCTCCTGAACGGTGATTCTCCACCACTTTATGTCTGACTTCCTTGGAAAGTTCCTTGGTCTTCATATTTGCCTTATTGGTTGACCAAGTGAGTTGCACCTTAAAACTCTTCAGAAAAGAGTGGGAATTGAATTTTTAAGTTAAACCAATGATTACATACAGGTGAAACCAATTAAACTTATTTTGTAACTTTTCAAACAAATAATTTCCTCCTGAAGTGATTAAGGGTTAATTAGGCTAAGGGTTTCAATACTTATGTAACTTAGAATCATCTGATTTTTCTTTGTTAAGCAAACTTATTCACATTTTTTTGTGCATTTTTAGCTTTATCACTTTTGGAGCAGTTTGTTAGGACACTTTACAATAAGCTTGATTTGAAAGCATCATGAGATAAGCTCAGGTGGCATCAAAATATGAAAAAGTTGGAGGGGGGGTTGAAATACTTTGCAGGCCAGTGTGTGGTATATAGTGGGGTATGCTTACACACAGTGTAAGCATATGAACCGTGCTTCCCCATTGTCTTTGGGTCGCTCACCTGCATTTTTTCTTTTTTTCTTTTTCTTTTTATTTATTTATGGATGTTCAATGATTCTGTGATTTTATTATATATATATATATATATATATATATATATATATATATATATATATAATGGTTTGCCTGAATGTTCTCACGTTTCCATTATTTTTTGATGTACTTAAAAAAAATAATTCCTTATGTGCTTACATATTCACCTGGTATTTGCACATTTTTCCCATTCAAGTGTTCATTGCTGTCCACTGCTCTGTCTATAGTAATCCCAGCAGGAAAGGATTTTGTTACAGCGCCAGGATCCACAAATGGATTACCCTCCAGTGAGTGGTGGGGATGGCCGTGGATTCCGTGGCCGTGGTCGAGGTCGTGGCAGAGGTGACAGATCTTCTCAACCGACTTTGCAGGATAAACGCTGTCAGGTAAGCTGTCCCGATTTGTTTCACTTACAGTTGTCAGGAAAAGTGCTTGAAAACCAAGTGTATTCATTGGGCTGGAATGCAGGGGGAAAGTGTAATAGAGGGGAAACCAAGAGGGTGCTCCAAAAGGCAGCGTAAATGTTTTTTTTTTGTTTGTTTTTTAATACAATGTCGAGGCTCATATGAGAGCTAACACACAAAACGTACAAGAGGGGCGGGAGAGGGAAGGAAAAAACAGTGTGGAACAGAGACCTGAGGGATCTTGGAAGGGAGAGGATGGGGTGGGGTACCAGGGTAAACAGATGGACACGACAGGAACTTTCAGGAAGGAAAGCAGAGAGTTTGAATAAGGTGGGTTTTGGGTGGATCAGCGCGGGGGTAGAAAAGATTGCGGTTTTGGATTTTTTTTTTGTATGCCTTGTCGAGGCTCGTATGAGAGCTAACACACAACGCAAGGGCAAGGGGGTATGAGACAAGAGGGGTGGAAGTGGGAAGGACAAAACAGTGGGGAACAGAGACATTATATCTGTGGAAGAGAGAGGGATGGGGCGGGGAAGAGGCATTTCGGATTACCCTCCCATTCTTCCCTCCAGGCTTTCGAAACAGCTGTTCACCACCTCCTCTTATCGTCCCCCATCCAAATCCTTGATCTTTTCTACCCCTGTTAATCCACCCCAGACCTACCTCCTTCAAATTCCCTGCTTTCCTTCCTGATGGGAGAAGATAAGAGATGGTGGTGAACAACTGTTTTGAAGACCTGGACTCCTGGAGGGAAGATCGGGATTGAAGAGAGTGTGGGAGTTTGTTCCAAAGGTGGGGTAAAAGAGGAATAAAAGAGTGAAGGTGAGCAGAGGGGAGAACAGTACTCCATCAGGCTGTGGACGAAAACTTTGTTTGTGGTCAGGAGCTCAGGTGTGCTAAGGAAGGATTTTGCACGACGGAGGATGTCCAGTCGGCGACTGGCTTTGGAGGCCGGCTTGGAAATGTGGCTTTCCCAGGAAAGATCATGGCAGATAGTGAGACCAAGAAGCTTGAAAGAAAGGATTTCTTCCAGAGGATTGTTTGAGAAAGTGGATGGGGGGGTTTCCAAATGGTCCCTTTGAGAGACAAAGTGAGAGGTGAGATTTGTCCGGATTGAAGACATGTTCCACGTGTTGGACCAGTTTGTGATTTTAAACAGATCTGCAGTGAGTGAAGAAGCTGCTGCTTGCCGGTCTGAGGGATGACTGATGGTACGGCAGAGGGTGGAGTCATCAGCAAAGAGATAAAGAGGATTTTCCAGAGGGTCGGAGAGATCATTGATGAAAACCAGTAATAGAACAGGGCCCAGAAGGCTGCCTTGAGGAACTCCAGCCTGGACAAGAAGAGGGGATGAGTGAACTCCATTTAGGGTCACACGTTGACTGCGGCAGGAGAGGAAGTCTGCGAGCCATAAGCGGAGATGGCCTTGGATACCATTGGAAGAGAGTTTGGTGAGCAGGGCAGGGTGCCAGACCGTGTCAAAAAAGAGAAGATATACTTTGCAGGCCAGTGTGTGTGTATACTAGTGGGGTATGCTTACACACAGTGTAAGCATATGAACCGTGCTTCCCCATTGTCTTGGGTCGCTCACACTGCATTTTTTTCTTTTTTTTTCTTTTCTTTTTATTTATTTATGGATGTTCAATGATTCTGTGATTTTATTGATATATATATATATATATATATTATAATATATATATATATATATATATATATATATAATGTTTGCCTGAATGTTCTCACGTTTCATTATTTTTTGATGTACTTAAAAAAATAATTCCTTATGTGCTTACATATTCACCTGGTATTTGCACATTTTTCCCATTCAAGTGTTCATTGCTGTCCACTGCTCTGTCTATAGTAATCCCAGCAGGAAAGGATTTTGTTACAGCGCCAGGATCCACAAATGGATTACCCTCCAGTGAGTGGTGGGATGGCCGTGGATTCCGTGGCCGTGGTCGAGGTCGTGGCAGAGGTGACAGATCTTCTCAACCGACTTTGCAGGATAAACGCTGTCAGGTAAGCTGTCCCGATTTGTTTCACTTACAGTTGTCAGGAAAAGTGCTTGAAAACCAAGTGTATTCATGGGCTGGAATGCAGGGGGAAAGTGTAATAGAGGGGAAACCAAGAGGGTGCTCCAAAAGGCAGCGTAAATGTTTTTTTTTGTTTGTTTTTTAATACAATGTCGAGGCTCATATGAGAGCTAACACACAAAACGTACAAGAGGGGCGGGAGAGGGAAGGAAAAAACAGTGTGGAACAGAGACCTGAGGAGATCTGTGGAAGGGAGAGGGATGGGGTGGGGTACACAGGGTAAACAAGATGGACACGACAGGAACTTTCAGGAAGGAAAGCAGAGAGTTTGAATAAGGTGGGTTTTGGGTGGATCAGCGGGGGTAGAAAAGATTGCGGTTTTGGATTTTTTTTTTGTATGCCTTGTCGAGGCTCGTATGAGAGCTAACACACAACGCACAGAAGGGGGTATGAGACAAGAGGGTGGAAGTGGGAGGACAAAACAGTGGGGAACAGAGACATTATATCTGTGAAGAGAGAGGGATGGGGCGGGAAGAGGCATTTCGGATTACCTCCCATTCTTCCCTCCAGGCTTTCGAAACAGCTGTTCACCACCTCCTCTTATCGTCCCCCATCCAAATCCTTGATCTTTTCTACCCCTGTTAATCCACCCCAGACCTACCTCCTTCAAATTCCCTGCTTTCCTTCCTGATGGGAGAAGATAAAGATGGTGGTGAACAACTGTTTTAGAAGACCTCCTGGAGGGAAGATCGGGATTGAAAGAGAGTGTGGGAGTTTGTTCCAAAGGTGGGGTAAAAGAGGAATAAAAGAGTGAAGGTGAGCAGAGGGGAGAACAGTATCCATCAGGCTGTGGACGAAAACTTTGTTTGTGGTCAGGAGCTCAGGTGTGCTAAGGAAGGATTTTGCACGACGGAGGATGTCCAGTCGGCGACTGGCTTTGGAGGCCGGCTTGAAATGTGGCTTTCCCAGGAAAGATCATGGCAGTAGTGAAGACCAAGAAGCTTGAAAGAAAGGATTTCTTCCAGAGGATTGTTGAGAAAGTGGATGGGGGGGTTTCCAATGGTCCTTTGGAGAGACAAAGTGAGAGTGTGAGATTTGTCCGGATTGAAGACATGTTCCACGTGTTGGACCAGTTTGTGATTTTAAACAGATCTGCAGTGAGTGAAGAAGCTGCTGCTTGCCGGTCTGAGGGATGACTGATGTACGGCAGAGGGTGAGTCATCAGCAAAGAGAATAAGAGGATTTTCCAGAGGGTCGGAGAGATCATTGATGAAACCAGTAATAGAACAGGGCCCAGAAGGCTGCCTTGAGGAACTCCAGCCTGGACAAGAAGAGGGGATGAGTGAACTCCATTTAGGGTCACACGTTGACTGCGGCAGGAGAGGAAGTCTGCGAGCCATAAGCGGAGATGGCCTTGGATACCATTGGAAGAGAGTTTGGTGAGCAGGCAGGGTGCCAGACCGTGTCAAAAGCACGTGATATGTCTTGGCATGGTTCTGATTTCATGTCCGGCATTGAGGACCTCCATCCATTGTTGGAGAGCAGAAGCAGCATATCCAGGGTAGAGTGACCCGGTCTGAATCCAAATTGTTGATCGGAAATCAAGCCATTGGAGAAGCGGAAGGATTTAATGTCTGAAGCGATGATGGATTCCATAACCTTGCTGATGATTGGGAGAAGGCTGATTGGTCTGTAGTTGCAGGGATCTGTTTTTGCACCTTTGTTATGTAGAGCGGTAATGTTTGCTGATATCCAAGCAGATGGCAAATGACCTTGAGCAAATGAGAGAGTGAATGGAACAGAGAGAGGGTGAGCAAGAGCAGAGGAGCAGGTTTTTAGGACACGTGGGCTGATGCGTCTGGACCAGTTGCAGAATCTGAGTCGAGGTTTGACAGCAAGCTCTCCACCTTGTCAGGAGAAAAGGACACAGAGTCCAGGAACAACTGGGTGCAACTGGTAAGGGAGGGGATGGAGGGGGGGACATACACCAGAAACAGACTTAACTAGACATCACCAGGATTTGGAGGAGAGAGACAAGTTTGAGAGTTCAGACTTGAGATTTGAAAGATGTTGTGTTCTGACTCTCCTGAGGGGAGACACACACTTGTTACGTTTTGTGGAAAGAACTGAGAATTGCCTTCAGTTGGATTTGCCTTCCATGAGGCGAAGGCAAGTTGTTTCAGGACAACTGCCTCGCCACAAGCTTCAGTGAACCAATGGGGGAGGAAGAGGTAGGACAACTGAAGACGAGAGGGGATAAATCTGTGCATGAGGGAGAGCAAGTTTCTTTGAAAGAATTCCCAGGACGATTGATGTTTGAGGAAGTAGAGATGGGAGACCAGTCTCGAAGTTTGATGGCTACTTGGAGACCCTGCCAGTCAGCCTGAGTGAAATGCAAGGCTCGACGGCACTGAGGTGGTTCTCTAATAACAGCCAGAGAGATGTCCACTTTGACAAGCACATGGTCAGATGAACCGATTGGAGCTGGAGGAAGAGCAAG
>CM068964.1:86758705-86772779 GCA_035128595.1 Eptatretus atami
GTTTGGGGGGGGGGGGAGGGGGAAGGGGTGGGAAACCAACAGCAGTTGAAGGCCAAGATAGAGGCAGACTTGGACAAACAATGGGTGTGAGGAGGATTGAGGGGCAGAAGAGGATGCATGGGGTGAAAAAAATGGATGGAAGGAAACTCTGAGGAGAGGAAACACTCAGTTTAGCAAATTAGTTATGCAGTAAAGGCTGTGTTATCCGGTAATTAACAAGCAGCATATTTTACCAACCGGCACCGGAGGGATGTCAATTAAGTCGTTTACACACGACCACACAGCTGACTCACTGATTATCCATTAAAACAGAAGAAAAAAAAAAAAAGAAAACGCGCGATACAGAGTCGACTCGGCCTCACTGTGAAAACGAGGCTTTTCTCTCGGCAACTGTCACAGCTTCGTGGTTCAAGAGCCACGTCCATCCGTTGTAAATCCACACCATAGAAGGTGCAACAAAATCGACTGGCTTCACAAAACCTCAGGCATTCACTTCCTTGTTTTGAAAACTCAGTGATGTTTCCCCCCCCCCCCGAGTCAAAATTCAACGTACCAAAAAAAGAAAAACCAGGAACAAATGCATGTCCGAATTGTCGCCACGACGCATCTGGCTCCTCCCAATGACCAATCACAAGGTCGCAAATCTTGGGTCGAACATGTCAAAAGAAGTTCGATTTCCAAAGCATCATGGCTTCTGTTACTCCATCGAGCAGTGCTGGTGGGGAGAGGACGAAGAAGAGGATTGTTCTCACAATCAACTAACAGATTGACATATGTAGGAGACTGGAGAAGGGAGAAACTAGAAATGCATTGATGTGAGAGTACAACGTCGGATCATCAACCATCTCTGATATCAAGGTCCAGAAGGACAAGTTACTGGATTTTACACCAAGTCAGAGACAGATAAAGCTGCCAGAATGCCCGACTCTACACAAGCCAAAGACGGAGTAGCTAGAGAAAGTTCTGTACGAATGGTTTGCTTTCAAGTGTTTGGAGGGAACGCCACTCTCAGGACTGATGTTAGTGAGAGGCAAAGTATTTTTATGATCAGATGGGATCGACTGATTAATGTGCCTTTTCTGAAGGCTGGCTGGCTTGTTTCAAGCTGTGACTTGAGATACAGCAGCTTATATCTCAGGAGAACAAAATGTGCAGATCACGATCCAATAATTTCCAGTATGGCGACGCAGTGACGATAATCCACTCAAAGTTTGACGAAGCAGAAATTGAAAAGTGGTGTGAAGTGGACTGAGATGTTGAAGTGACCTGTGTTATGACCGTCCCCGAAATCAGACAGTGTTGTTAATCCACAGAAGGAAGTTGAAGAAGAAGAAGACGACTCAGAAGAACAGACTTTTCAACTGAACATATCACTTGGGCTTATGATGGTAAAGGTTTTGGCTTACATCACCCAGGAAGCGATGCGGCTGCACCTCAAGAACAAGAACATTTCATAGGAGAGGCAAGAAACAATGCAGCAGTCCAACATAAGGAAATGGTTCAAAAAGCCTCTGGAGTTCAACAAGATGAGCCCGATGAGTCTGAAAAAGTTGAAGTTCACACTTTTGATCGTCCATCAACTTCAAAAGACTCATTTATGCTCTCTAATACAGGTATGTTATTGTTTTACATAATTCAATGGTAATTACCTCGAAACTACACTGTAATAATTTTATTATTCCTCCACCACCGAAGGTGAAGGAGGTTACGTTTTCACCCTGTCTGCAGGATATCTCAAAGTTGTGGACGGATCCGGATGAAACTTGGTCGGCAGGTTGGGTGTGTGACCACAACGAATTGATTTGATTTTGGTGAAGATCTGAATCTGGATCTGGATACGAGAATTATTTAATTTTTAGATCCTCGTGGAGGATCTCTAAGTCTTACTCACGTTGTTGTTCTTTGGACTTTTTTGTTTCACAGCCTACAGTTTCATCGAAACTTCCTGAAACTTGGCATATATATGTAAAATACCCTGCCAGACAGTAACATCTCGATTTTGAAAATTCCTCCGAGAAAAAAAGTTATGACGTCAAAATATCTCCGCTAATGGAAATCGCCTAAAAAATTATCTCCGAAACTAGGCAAGCTTTTTGAATTCTGTTTGCGGGAATCGAACAGGGCATTAGCAGAGATGAATTACCGCGCATACGATACATCACTATGACGTCATATCATTTTTTTATGACGTCATTCCTATTTTTTGACATTTTTTGTTTCACAACCCAGAGTTTTCATCGGGATCTTCGTGAAACTTGCCATGTATATGCAGAAAGCCCACGCGCAGGCAGTAACCATCTCCGATTTTGGAAATTCTCCTAGAAAAAAAAGTTGACGTCATAATATCGCCGCTAATGGAAATCGCCTATACCATTATCTCGAAACTAGGCAAGCTGTTTGAATTTTGTTTGCGGGAATCAAGCGCGGCATTAGCACAGATAATTAATCGCAAACCTGATACATCACAATGACGTCATATTCGTTTTTATGACGTCATCATTAAGAGGACGAGGATCTTTAGCTCATTCGAGCTTGTTAAAGTAATTCTTCATCATTGAGAGATGGGGTGAAAAACAATACATGGCATCATACTTTTCAAAATATTATTGGGCCCGATTATGTTTCACTGGATCAGGCATTGCGTAGCGGGAGGTGTGCACTCGACTGAGTGCCCTTCGAGTTTATCTATTTTTCACAGGCAAAGTTTCATAAGTTGCTCTTTTGTACAATTTTTATGTAAGATTTACATAACTGGTTATTTAATTAACCGGCAGGGCAAAGTCCCATGGGTGCCGGATAACACAGCTTTTACTGTATATGTACTTGAATTCACGTTTTATCATCGAATTGCTTTCATCTGATGAGAAGATGCCATATTTGTTCTGCTGTCTTGGTATCTGACTGTTAGTTTTGAACAAGAACGAAGCCCCGCTCATTGCGGTCAATCGGCTTTCGGCTATCTTGGGGCAGAGCCCCCGGTGTGGGCACCACTTTGTAACGGGTCGTGCTCGAGTTACAAGAAGTTTGAAAACTTGCAGGAATGCACAAAAATAATCGAGGTTGATGGAAACACTGTGTTGGAGAGCATGATTGGATCTACTCATGGAGAAAATAACACGTGTTAAAACTGCAAAGTACCATGCCAGCCAAACTGCAAGGCGGAACCTTACGCCAAAGAGCCGCTTTCGGTTTCCTGAGAAAGCAAAAAGGAGATTATTCTGGAAGCAAAAGGCCTCACTCGGTTCTTACTCACCTGTGTGATCCTGCAAATACCAGCTCTGGGAAAAAAATAAAAAAAAAAAAGCAAGGAAATCAACAAGGACGACTGTCAATGATTGACAAGTTTACACTTACCTTGGTAAACATTTCCATCTGCATTATCAGTTTCAGCTCCACCTGCAGTTTCTCTAAACCTGCCCCGCAGAGAG
Organism: Eptatretus atami; assembly: GCA_035128595.1. Lineage (NCBI taxonomy): Eukaryota > Metazoa > Chordata > Myxini > Myxiniformes > Myxinidae > Eptatretus > Eptatretus atami. The sequence continues at coordinate 86,762,134 of CM068964.1, forward strand.
GATATGGAAGGGACATGGAAGAGAAAGCATGAGAAGTAAATAAATTTTTTAAAAAGAACAAAACAACGATGCACTCCTTTTCCCTCAAATCTGTACGCGAGTTCAACAAGGACGTATTGGCAAACCGGAGAAGAAAAAACTACACTCAAGCCAAGCTTACATGTTCTCCGACTTATTAGCGTCCCACTCACGGCGCACTCGCCGCCGCATTGCGATGCCTGCTCAGGCGCTCGCGGTCAATAACTTCACGCTCGTGTTTCCAGCGGGCATATTCAACACGCTCACGTCCCGTCATGGACACTGCATGTGCATCTCACTGGACATGCCATCGCTACGTGCCCATCCATCCTGAAAAACGACGACATGTCACATCATCGCAAGCATTGTACTCATCATCGCCTCCTGTACAGGGTGTCCACATTGAAATGAAACAATTTTGAAGCCTCATAATTTTTTTTACGTATAAGTCTTATATGTGAAGTGCAGAGTGTACCACACAAAGGTGCAGACATTGTTCCCTGAAATAGTGCTTCACGGCGGCAGTGGCCTCCGTACCCCCCTGAGATGTTCGAAAATGTGTGGAGGGAAAATGAGTACCATTGTGACTTGGTCCATGATACAAATGGTGCACATGTCGATGTTTACTCCAACGTACCCAAATGATATGTACCCACATACCAAATTAAACACTCAAGCAGACCGACTCTGAGCTGAGTGAATATTCCTCCGTTTTCATTATTCAATAAAAATTTAGAAGCTTCAAAGTTGTTTCATTTCAATGTGGACACATTGTATATTTGGTTCTTATTTAACAAGAGCTTGCAATACATTATCATACTAATATAATTTGGCTTGGTGTGTATTTGCACTCCTAAGGAGGGTTTTTAGGGGGGGACAAATTATTTATGCAAATCTGTATCTGTAGCCTGCTCCTGGTGGTGGAGTGTATTACAAGTCCCAGTGGTTTACAGTACAGAAGTTGGTGGACTTCTCAGAAGAAAGTAGACTTCCTAGGTAGGGATGACATGGACACTCCAGAAGTTTATTCCAACCACAATGCTCAAAATTTAAAAATAAAAATAAAAAATTCAACCAAGATACAAACTTATCAACCGAAAAAGTACCGAGCAGTTGTCAACAGAGAATTTCACGTTCAATAACAACAATCAAAACTTTTGGACAACACAGTTTAGAACGACAAAATTGACCGAATCAATAGCTTCAAACACAAATCGACTGCATTTTTATAGTGGGAAGGTCGTGACGACTGAAAATTTTCACAAACTGGAAAGGATGACACGAAAAGCAAGCAAAACGTTTCCTACACAACAGCAATATGAAGTGAAACGAGGGTGGGCAGGACCACACCCATCAATCAAGATTGTGGGAGCGGGCAGAGGTAACACGGGACCAATCGTGCCTAAATGGCTGTGGGTAATGGCGTAATACGACGTGCAGTACGACAGTAACAACACAAAACCACTTTTAAAGACAGGTATTGTTAATGGTGGCATACACTATTATGTAGTCCAGCAACCATCGTTGCCGGACATACGATAATAATCTATACATACAAAACCGAAAAACATGGCTGCTGAAGCCTCCTCGGTCCAGGTGAAGCCTCGGTGGACTCATGGGAGTACGTCTACCAATTATGTATCATTTTACCGTGACTACATACCTTTCAGACCCTTTGACGTTTACCCTTTATAATCCTTAGACCCTTTGAGTCCTTCAGATATCATCGGCCGAGACCCCATTAGACATTTTCGTGAAAAACTCGCACTATTAATGTGTATGAAGCATCTTGGACACAGCGCACCACATTTCATGCCCGTGCCCTCATCTCATGTGACCATGTCCACCATAACTCACTAATCTTACCATATAGTACATTGATGCCAAGACACACATTGTACGTCTATCAATTTTATTACATGGTATTGGACCGTGATTAGGCGTCTAGACTCTAGACCTTTCAAAAAAAGGGGGTAAACTGCTAGTAACCAGATAAATATGATATATTCCCAGGCGTGACAGCACGTGCACAGAGTGCAGGAACTTTCTTCCATTCGCAAGCACGCGCGCGCGCACACAGCCATGCAGCTATGTAGTTTTTCGGCATTGACGTGTGTGAGAGACATCAAATAAAGTTAGAAATAAAAAATGTAAATACATTTTTTTAAAGTACAGAAACAAGTAATTAAAACATTTTAAGCTAGAGGGCACTCGTAGAGCGCATACCTCCACCGCGCAATGTCTGATCCACGAGAACATATCGGGCACAATATATTTTTGAAATATCATGTTATATAATCGTTTTTGGCCTCTCTCAACGGTGAAGAATCACTTGACAAATTAAATAATTCTCGTATTATATTCTAGTTCTAGTATCCTAGTATTCTAGTACTCAGATCCGGATTGGGATCTTCACCAAAATCTAATCAGTTCGTCCTTGTCACACACCCAACACCTGTCCACAAAATTTTATCGGATCAATCCACAACTTTTTGAGATATCCTGCACACAATCAACCAGACAAACAAACAAAGACAAAGGGATGAATTAACATAACCTCCTTCACCTTTGGTGACGGAGGTAACTCGAGAGTTCATATAACACCTTACCCCATGCAGTCGTGAGAAATAAGAACATGGGTGGGGTCTGCAAGCAGCATATATGATTGGTCGAGATGATGTAAAATGCCGTAATATTGTTACGAATTTGGAAACTTATGCAGCACACAACATTCAGGTCCTATAGATTAGTTATATCGGTAAGTATGTGTTTATAGATAGCTTCCTTTCCCTTGTCTAATGGGTAAATAAATTTCCATGCGATGTGATTTATTTTTATAGTTAGGATTCTTATTGGAAAATAAATCAGCACGACAACAGAAACGACCGTTACATCCGTGCTGCAGAGAATGAGAACAACTCTCTGCCCCGGGATTCTCCGTGGCCCGAGTGGGGGAGGGGTCGAGCCGGCGGAGACGCATAAAAGGGGAGCGAGAAGTTGGTCAAGGAGGGTGAGAGAGGGCAGAGGAGCGGAAGAGCTCAAGAGCTCTGGACGAAAGAGCATTTCCCAACCTGGACATCCCGACTTGCTGGAGCACTTGTCTTGCTGGAGCGCTTGTCCCAGGGAGCCTGTCTGGCCGGTCGTGGTCGATGCCGTCGTTCTCCTCACCACACGGAGAGCTCGAGCAACGCCAGTCCCTGCAGGAACCGCAAGAGTCGCCCGCCGGTGTCCGGGTTCTGCTCGCCTCTCGCCGGACCGACCAGCTTGAAGACCGCACGAGGCGGACAGGTCCAAGATAGGTCTCAATAAAGACTATTTGGTCCGGTCATTTTGGGGTATTCGTGTGTGCGCGTGTGTGTCTGGGGCCCCGTCTTTAAGTAGTGAATTGTTTAAGTGCTTGTGCTGTATAAAATTGCAATTCTTAATATTCGGTTTAGCTCTGCCTTACGTGCTTCCCTCATTCCCACCTACTGCATTATAACTAAACCCCCATTTGTTCAATGTTTCAGCTCGTTCCGTCTATTCTTTCATTGACTGAGCGTGTCGCGTGCTGGGGAATTAGCAGGCCACTGCCGTGGCCATTGTAACGGGACAATCGACCGACGGAACTCGGCGATCAACCGCTCGGGTCGCACACGGAACGAGCACACTAAGCAGCCCGTTCCGTACGGGTGCCGTCGAGGGTGTGAAGACTCGGTAGATCACCACGTGGTCTCTAGGTATTTTGAAGATTTGGCGAATAACCCTGTACTACGTGGTAGAAATATTGACCCTTCATGGTCCAAAAAGGGACCCGTACTTTCCGGAGTTTTCCGAAGAAGTACGATCTGAATTCCGGGTGATCGGTCGAGCCGACGCTGCAGCTCCATCTCGCGGTCGTGCTCGCGGCCGACGTCCGGCCCCGCAACAATATTTTGTCCAAGCACTGCTAAAGTGAAGGTTTCTGAAAGTGTATATTCAATTGAAATAAAATAAAGATTTCAAAGGTTGCAGAATTTTTTTTCCCACAAGTTTACCACCGTTGACGCAGTGTCTTTTACACCACCTTATTTAACAGGATAAATTTGTTCTTTGTGCCTGTTGTTTGTGTCCTCCATGCCATCACTATAACAGTAAGTTTCCTGTTTAGAATGACTTTCAAATTTGTTTGACTGCCAGGCAGCAGAAAGACAAAATAATTATCTCTCTACTCTGCGCATGCGCAATCGGCACAAATTCAGAGCCGAAGTACTGCTATAAACAACAGGTTCATTTTCCGATTCGTGTTCAAAACATAACATTCAACTGACATCAAGTTGTTCCTCGGTAATAAACAAATCATTCGAAAATACACCAATTCTCTGTTATTCTGTAATAAAAACTAGAGTCAATGCCCCACCCTACCCCATCCCCATGCCGCTCCATAGGATATTGTGTTTCTAATGATTATAAAAAACACTACAGACAAGGAGAAGACCAAATCACCTTCGTGGGCAATCTGCTTGAAAAAAGGTTTCAATTATGTGTTTTTAAAAGGACAATATTGTTCACTTGTCTCAAGCTTTGTATATGTGTGAACTGGCACTGAGTTCAATGAACGAACAAAGCACAAGACTATAACCCGTCTTTTCGTTTGCTATGATCAAGAAGCACAGTACGTACAGGATTGCAGAAAAACACCTTGTCTGCACCATCTTTAATCACGTGAACATTAAAAAATAAAAAATAAAAAAACATTTGATGCATGTTTTGTCCATTTGTTCATCAACCTCACCTGCCTCTGTCTTCGCTGCCTGTCCATGCCCGTTTTGACGTGCTCAAAATCAGCACCCCCCAGTTGGTTCGATGTCTGCGACTGTCCTGTCTCCTATCTCCTCGACTGGAAATAGGCCCCGAGCGCCACGAATCATCAGGAAGTTCCGCACAGGGTTTTTCTCACTCCTGCCATCCTGTAAAAGCAAGGGTGGGGTGGGATATTTTTACATGAACATTCACAAACTTCATCTTGAGATTTTTGCTTTGAAAGGGAAATGTTGATTGTGAACTCATGAGTGAATGAATGAAAGTTGTGATTCATCCAGTGAGACATAACATGATGAACTTAAATCAAGTACTGTACTGGATTTGACCAACTCTTGTGACATTGCGAAAATTACCTAATCGGCCGCAGCAAGAATGATGATACATCTTGGTACCGCGGTCACCACGCTAAGGTACCAGCACCCAACGCCACAGTCGAGTTACGCAATGTGGTGAAATGCCTTGCATCCTAACAAAGAAATGGTCATTGTCCCGGCAGAATAACAGCAGGTGTGTGGTACTATTGGATGAACGGGACTACAATGATAAATGGCTTGACCTACTGAAGGATAAGAAAAACATAATAATAAAAATTACCCCCGGTTGGGGTGACGGTCATCTCTTTTTGACCGTATCACATCGACGATTTTTCCAACTTTGAAGACACGTGACTCGATAACCAGGACGAATTTTTAAAAACCAGCCTGACCAAATTTAGATATTGTTCCATATTATCAGAATCCGAAGAAATTTCGAAGATCGGATCACAAACGGGGAGGAGATAGATTTTGAAAATGGACGATTTCACAACTTTGGAGTGACCTTGACGTTGACCTTGACCTTCAATCGGGTCAAAGGTCATACCGTCGTGCATCCCTCATCGACATCTACCGAAATACCAAATATCAAGAAAATCGGAAGAAAAAATATGGGACGTACATCGAGAAATAACGAGATGACCTAATAATAATAATAATAATAATAATATGAACATTTGTAGCGTGCCGGTAGCCATCAAGTGATGACGTTCATGGCGCGTCACAGAATAAAAATTAGATGACTAATGTAAGTGTTTAAACATATTAATCTGCAATAAAACTACCATTTACTTAGTTAACAGATAAAATACAAATTAATACCATCGTTCAATTAAAACTGTTGTGAGCAAAGAGCCTCAGCAGCACGACCCGCGATTCACTCCACCGCACCATGAACGTTAAAGGACGATTTGGGACTGGTAAACTACTCTGGGAAATTCCTCCCCAGCATCTCCACCCATCATACAAGTTGCTGTGGAAAGACGTTTCATGGAAATGGGGAAAGGAGCAAGAAACCGCTTTCTGGTGGTCAAGACCAGCTACACAGTCGTCTGACTCAACCTGCGATGAAGTTTGCTCAGGTCAAAATATGGACCGACTGTGATCCTGTTTTTGTCACAAGTGAGGAGGTTTACCCTGGGAGGCTGGTCATAGGCAAGTTGGGCAAGGAGTTCCAAACCTACCGCATACGCGAGGATGGACTAAGTGTCTCGGATGGTTATTTGCTCGGGGAGCGCCCATCATTTTCACACAAGAGAGGACAACCACCTGTCTCAGCTGACTTGGGTCACCCAGGTTTTACTTGCATGAGGGAATTATTTAAGGGTATGTTGGGTGGCCAAACATGGACAAGGATATTGAGTCTTGTGCCGGCATCCATGTGTGGCTTGAAAACTCCCCGTGGTCCATGCTGGTTTGTGCAGCTCGTGACACACAGCCATGTGACGTCATCACATGTCCCATGTTATTGGGGTGCTGGCTGGAGACAAGGATGCTTTGGGAGTGCCTCGGGGGAGAAATAAAAGGCCATGCATGGACATGGTGGAGCATCGTCTTGCTTTGGAGGGCGTCGAGAGTGTGGAATGAGGTTTTGGCAGGGGCTTTGAATGAAGCAGTCGAGCAGGTATGAGCCGCAAGGAGCGATGATGCTGCAATCCAGAGCGTCTGACCCAAGGACTCCGGGACTAAGCCCTGCACGCAGCGTGAGACCTCTTCCCTCTGGAGACCTGCTCACCCTGTATCCTTTAAGATCTTGCCTGACTCCCCTTTGTGCGAGTGATTGGTTGAGTGTCTGTGGCATCTTAGGTTTTGGTCAGAGCCCGGAACGCTTACATTTTCTCCGGGTCAGTGACATCAGCGTGGATGTTGTATGCATCAGCTGCTGTTGACCTGTACCCCCTGCAGTCCTTCCCCATGATTTGTTTCAGAGACCTGCCCACCATATCTTTGAAACACCTTGATTATCCTCCCCATTGTGAGTGATGGTTGTGTGCTGGTTAACCCTGTCATATTTTGTATCAAGTGTCTTTTAATTTTACACAGTATGCCTTTATTTATCTTTATACATTGTTACAGTCTTCCTTTGTCTTGGGATTCTCCATTTTCATTGTCCTGCATCTTCTTTCAATAAATGTTATTTCTGAAGTATGTGCGTCACCTGAATAACCTGGCATTATCATTCTCGCATGCACAAACCGTTGTAGCCTGGCGTTCAAGGAATCCCTGGGGAGATGAGATTTGTTAAATGTATACTTTAGACACCAGCAGGATTTGGATTCCAACGCAGGGGATACGATGCTAACTGCTCGGGCACGTTCCTTGACTTTGGACATTCATGAAGCAACCGCTTCGCACACAGGTTCGCGTTAGCAGAACAGTCTACGCGACAATATGTATTATATATATATATACATTACTGAAATGTCATTGGGAAGGGTAGGAACCCCCTTTTGTGTCATGATGCCGATGCAAGTTACCATACTACATACGTCATTTGTTGTATCGCCCTCGTGGACATTTTATTTGTTGTGTATGGACAATGAAGAAAAAGATAATTAAGTAAGTTTAGAGAGGGTTTAGGGGGCCATGAATCCCACTGGCTCCAATTTTCCCCCTCACCCTTCCCGTTACCTACGAATATGCCTGCTATTCCTTAATAGGATTCCTTCGGCCCACAGAGCACTACACTGTGGCTCCCCAGAGGAAGGCACGTTCCGGCCCGAGCTAAGGTGGGGGCATAAGCAGTTACAAAAGAGTCCAAGAGAGAATCAGGGGAGAGAGAGAAAAACTTTGGTGATCGTGGTGAGAGCAGTTTACCAAAAGTAGAGAACGGCTGCTAACATGAGTGGAATGGAGACGTGAGCTACCGTTCAAGACTTTCAAAAAAGCTAGCACTGCCAGGTTCCCCATCCACCACTTGTATCTGTCTACAGCCAGAGGGTAATGGGGAGTGGCAGGGAAAAGTAAGAGCACAGGGGAAAAAGAAACTTGATTCAGGTGGGGGGAAATTATGCAGCTTTGGGTGTGTGCACCATTGTGGGGTTCACTCTGGTCCAGGGCTCCAGGTGCAGTTATCACTGTGGCAATCATCATCCTGGAGGCCGAGCCATAACCGAGACTGAGGTGTGCAGAGTATGGGCAAAAAATACTCCCGTTGAACCGATGGTACAGCCACTCAAATCTCCTCTAAAGCATCATCTCTTAAAGGCTTGAGCGGAGGCATGCCTCACCTGGCCGAGTGTCTTTCCGTGGAGGTATCGGGTCCATGTACCTTGCAGCAGTCTATTGAGCCCCCAGGGGGGGGGACGTAAAACCATGGGGCATAATGAAATGATGACGAGCATAAATTGGAGTTGAGGAGAAGGTAAAACCAAATCTTGGAGATGTGTGGGCTCTCTGCGCTAAATCTCCTCATTTACCCATAAAATTTTGCCCATGAGTACGATACACAAAAGACATGCAGACGTGGCAAGTATGTACAGGAATCACAAATGCAAAAGGGGTGTTCCAATTCCCTTCCATGCATGTTTAAATATTGTAACCATTTCAGTTAGAATTTTTGTTTGTTTGTGTGCATGACTCCTTTACGTGTCATTAAAAAAACATTTTTTGAGCATCTGCATGTTGTTTATTCACTTAATTCTGTGTTTTGTGTTTTTTTTTTTTTACATTTGACAACTGCCTTTTCTTGATCTTTCTTGATGTACACCGCACTTGCCATCATGTCTAACAGATAAGCCTCGTTCCCCACGTCCTCACAACCTCGGGGCCTTCATGAGTCGCCCACAGCTCCAAAATCCTGCAGGACGTAATCGTGATTACAGGTGGCTTTTTTTCATTTTCCTGGGCATTTTGATATGCTAGTGGGCCTGTTGGTCCGTTGGACCAAATTTTTCATTAGTCTTCACTGCCTTGTAGCTGTAGCATTAGCTCGTCTTTCACCAACCCTAGATGTGCTTGGGCCCGGTTGGAGATTATACGTTCGTTATTATTATTGCCAAATTATACGGTTATTTTGTTGTTGACATTATTAATATTAAATAATATATTCTTTGTTACAATGTTATCATTGTTTTATTTCTTTTGTAATTAGAATTTCCTTCCATGCCGTGGAAGGACATATTAAGCTGCTCTTTACACCTCAACATGGTGTGCGTTTAAAACGTGGGAATTCTTCCGGGTTGTTTGCTGTTGATTAGTTGAATTAACTCAGGAGGTCATGACGATCATTTTGTATCACACTCCACATCAGAAAGCTCAAGTAGCGCACGCACACACACACGCGCACGCGCACACACACTTACGCTTCATCCATTTACAGTAGATAGGAGCCTGTGTTGTTACCCCGCGAATCGAATTGGCTCCCTCTGTCTGCAGACATTGCTCTGTGATCGAGGAACTACTTAATTTCAATTGAATGTTATATTTTGAACACGAATCGGAACATGAATCGGAACATGAACCTGCAGTTTAGTAGTACTTTGGCTTTGACTTTGGCAAATTGCACTGAATCTTATCCCAAGCTCACATTTGCTCAAAGGTGTGAGGTCATTGTTTTTATTCTGTCTGGCAGTTTGTAATCTAATTTGTGTTTATATTGTTGGAGCAATGTTTTTGGGTTTTTTTTTCTTCCATAACCCAATGGAAATGCCCCCACTCATGAGCCGGTGCATTGATATTGGCAGTGTATGATCTTGCATTTTTGATGATGATAAAAGAGTAACCATCACAAGTTTGGTATGTTTTTGTTTTTTAATCAAAATGCTTTTCTCTCTTTTTCATTGTACTATTTTAAGCTACCATTCCAATTTTTACTACATATATATGTGCCTGGTGTTGGCTTGATGGTTATGGTGGTGGCCTGGATCTAAGAATCCTGAGTTCAATCCCACTCAGATGCTTAATTAATACCAGGTGAGGTTGACTCTGCCTGTCATCCTTCGAGGTCGGAAAAATGAGTGCCAGTATGTTGGTATCCTGTGTCGGAGTGGTGACCCGTCCAGAATTGTGCCCATAAGCCAAGGAGACTGCTTCGGCAGCACCAATGCTCTGCGCAGAGTATGGTCCCGAGATGGATATATGATATATATATATATATGTCCACCCACATCTCTCATCTGTGAATGAAGAAGATACCCAAACAGCTCTCACCTAATCAACAAACCCAGGTGGCTAGGATTATATAATAATTGACACCTCCCACACTCCTTCTTCCGAAGAAGCTGCATAAAGCAATCCAAATAGGCCTACACAAGGTAAGGCTTTGCTGTTTCAACCTTCCGAGAGTTCTCCAAACTATAAAGATGTTTACACATGAGAATCACAATGCTGTACACCCCCTCATGAATCTGGTCCAGTAGCTGAGGGTGTGTGTAGCATTGGGATTCTCATGTATGTACAATGTGTGAACATCTTTTTGTTGTGGAGGAACCCTGGGAAGGGGTTCGAAACAGAAAAGCGCTTACCTTGTGTAAGCCTTCTTGGGTTGCTTTCTGCAGCTTCTTTGGCTAGAGGAGTGTGGGAGGTGTCAAG
>CM068964.1:86777391-86796527 GCA_035128595.1 Eptatretus atami
GTAAACATGACTTCATGAAAGGTAATATTTGAATAAGATATATTTGCTTAGATATACAGTGTACCCATACATCCAGCAGGATGTGCTGCAACCAGTACCTGCAGATCGGCCGGTTCACAATCAAGGTCGAGGCCGGGACGACATACCAGAAGGTTCAGATGGTGGTGCTGTGACTTCTGCCGTTGCCTGCGATGATGAAACAAGTATGTCAGTTCCTGTCTCAGTGATGAAGCCTCCCCGAGGCCGGAGCACCAAAGCCATGCGACCGAAAGAGCAAAGAACACTACGAGGTCAACCAGCGCTACACCTGGATCTGCCTGAGCGTGATCCTGTTATCGAGGGTTGTGAGCGAAGTCAACTCGATACTGGTGTCAAGCCTTCCACACTTCTATCTTCCATCTCACCAGGCAATGATAATTATCAATCTTTAGGGGATTGGGCTGATTTGGTAGAGTCTGCTTCCCCACAGACCTATGACTTATCACCTCCAAGATCAGATGCACCAACTTTTATTCACAGCACTTTGCTGTCACACTCAGCAGATTGTTCTGCTGCCTCTCAGTCACTGGAAATCATGATGCCAAGAGAAGAACGTGATGTAGAAGGTGCTGCAGAAACAGAATGTGACAACCCTGTGGAAGAAGAAACTCCAACAAATGTGCAAACTTTGAAGGCAGAAGAACACCATGAGGCAGCACCTGATGGGTGTAGTTCACCTGGGGACCGCAACACCTTTGTACTGGAACATGGAATTACCCCAAATGATATGTTCTCTTCCATCCCAGTTGAGATTTCTTCTTTAGATGTTCCACAGCCTGAGGTGTTGGCCCATGCCAACACGGAGGAAACCATGGAGGGGGTTCATAACATCTCACCAAATCTACATGAAGTATCCTCCCACCCGACTTTACTATTGCAACAAGAACATGGCATCTCACAAAGTGATGATGCTTTGAAAGATGCTGAACCACCACTATTGGCTCGCTGTGCCAATGTGGATGGAGAAGATGATATTGTGTCAAAGCAAACGGACATTACAGTATGTGAAAAGAAACCTTGTATCACTGAAGGCAAAGAGGCAGAGCACATACCAGTTGAGGAGGATTGCTCAGCAGGGCCTAGTCTTGCTGATTCAGAGGAAGTCTGTTGTTCGAATGAAATTCCTTCTGCGGGAAACGCTGAAAATGTGAATGCAGAGTTGATTGAACCAGCAGAGGGATTGGGTGTTGGTGGTGATCTTACAGTGCAGGAAAACTTATCTGTGGAGGTACTCTGTTTTAATACTCTAAACTATAATTTAAACTGCTTTGTTACTTTGATGGATATCTAACTCGTTGGAAAAAGTATTTTACAAACTTTTAATGGAGCTTTTCTTTTTTAAAATAGAAAAATGAAGCTTCACCAGGTTTTGAGGTCTCAGTGCCCCCTGTTGATGATGAGGGGGAGAGCAAAACCAATGTTACGCAAGAAGGTGACCTTGGTGAGTCTTCTTCTTCTTATTATTATTCTTCTCCTTTAATGGGCACAATTATTCCCACATTCTTGTGGGGTTGGACAGGGGAAGTTTTGGCCCAAGTCTTTCAAGAACTGGCAGGCCAGGCCCGACGTTCGACGAAGTAGTCAGGGCAGGAATTTGTAATTTGTTCAGGGTGCCGGCGATAGCTCATCTATTCTTTGCAAATAACACCGTGAGATCTTTAATGTCCACCAACTAATACCCGCAGATGTCTCCCCATTTAATGTCCATCCGAGGGGCGGCACACACACTGATGAAACAACCTGCCTGTGAAACCCAAGATGACAGTTTATAGCTTGGTCAGGATTCAAACCCAGGCTTGGCAGCTTAGAGGCAAGTGTGCATACCTCTCGGCCATCCTTCTAGCGCTTTGATTTGTTGAGTCTTCTGAAGATGCTTATTATATATGCAGGAGATTCTCACGACAGCAGATATGTTCTGTGGACTGGTCAATGTAGCCGAAAATTAATATAATTACTTCCCCCTGCACCCAAGTGCCAAAATAATTGAAGTGAGACCAACCTACTGCCTTGCATTGCCCAAAAAATCAAAAAAACGAAGATGATTTTACCTTGTATGGTTCGATTTATAGTTCCTGTTTGCTCAAACCGGCTCTAATAGATAGTATTACTTGATTACTCTGCCATGGCTCATGATTCTTTAAAAAAAAATAATTTTTCAGTTTGTTTTCATCATTTCGAGTTGGACGAGTTAAAAGGACGAATGTAATATTTTGTGGTCAAAAAAAAAAGTAATCAATTTTCTTATTGTTGTGCTTGTAAAATATCGTGGTTTTTACGACTGCTTATTAATGTCCCATTCTATTTTTGTTTTTTCCTCCTGTATGTTCTTGTCAGAGTTGAGCACAGATAAGGTGACCGAACAAATGGAGGATGTGTCCATCGACACACAGGATAAAGTGGCAGAGTGAAAATGGTATTGTGAAGCATTCATCACATCAAAAACAACAATGCAATGAAATGTAACATCTGATTATATTGAGATTAGATCTTCACCAAATTGCCGTCGGTCAATGCAACTTTAAATTGTTACTGCCATGTAAGCTTTAAATACCTGGACTCCAATTTTGGCTTTGTCTTTAATATGTTTGTCTCATCTTAAATATTGCTTCCTTACATTGATACCATTGCAGAGGGTCACTTGTGCTGTCCCCTCTTCTGCAATGGTCCATAAGAAAATAATAGCTGACTTTATGATTATTTTATTTTGTTGCCAGAGTACTCGAAGCTTGAGAATTACAAATAATGAACTAGGAGCATACAAGTGTTGTGAAAATAAACAAATAAATAAAATCTATATTTTGCTTCAAAGTAAAACATTCATGCAAAAAGACATGTAAATTATCAAAAAAAACCAAAAACATTTCAACATTGATGATGCTCGCTTTGCTGATGTGAAATATCTACGGTAAATATTTTATTCTTGCTTTTGACTTTGTTTTACATTTTTACTTTGAAACTAATGAACCGTAAATGAAAAAGGTGCTTTCATTCTATGCCTTCCACTGGTAAATTGGCACCATCAGCCTTGTTCTAATTTATCTATTTAATTATCAAAGATGGGATAGTAAGTTGCAAGGGTTTTTATGTTGTGCTCTTCTGTGGATGTAGAATTGTAAATACTGACTACCAGCAGATATATCCGTCAAGGACAGGGGATGGTGTGGAGTGCGATTGGTTAGGTGAACCAACAATCCCGTGAGGAACGAGATAAATGGAGGTGATGACAATCTCGTGATGGTTGGGATCGAAACACAACCTACTGGAATTTCATGTCATCCAGCATGGTGAATGCTTTGATAAAAGTCCACTTTTGACTGGGCCAAATGGGGTCAAAGTTCGAAGTAAATTTAGATGCCATAAGCAAAAGTTTAAGACATTAATTATTGCCAAATAAATTTGGTAACGATGTGTGAAGTGGTCAGATATGAGATGAGAAATGGGATGGACAAATACCCTCATGTATAATTGAGGAACCGATATGACACAAATTTGTAATTGAAAAGGAACCGATAAGAACCTGTTGAACAATTGATGGACACAAGTTTGCCATCAGTAAAATCACAGCTACAAATCAATTGTTTGACAAATGGTTAATGGAATCCAAGAACGAGAATACACAAAGCAGAGGCCACTTGGCCCATCAAACCTGTGTCACCTCCACATTCCTGACAACCAGTGACATCATACAGAATAGAAAAAGTTCATAATCAGAGTCAGAATTAGGACATAAAAGTCGTTTAAAGGTTAAAGTGGACTTGCAGTACAGACACTAGATGCTGGATGTTGTGAATGAATCGGGGAAAGGTAGATGTAACAAAAAGAGAGACGAAAAGTACAAGAATTGCAATTTTGGGGATGAGTGAACTTCGATGGATTGGTTTGGGGCAGTTTAAATCTGGCAATTACAAAGTGTTCTTTTGTGTTCACGAAACATGTGAAATAAATGGAGTGAAAGCGATTTGTAAGAAGATTACGGCAGAGACGGTACTGGGATACAATCCAGTCAATCGTAGGTTAATATCAGTGAGGTTAAAATGATTACCACCGTTGGTGGGTGAACACCACCAACATTCAGATATATGCTCTAACTTCTACAGCAGATGAAGAAAATGTGGAGGAGTTTTATGGAAAGTTGCAGGAACTGGTAAAACAGGTGCTTAAAAGGAGATGTTTTAATTATTATGGAGAAGCAGGAGCACCAGGGATTACAGGAAAGCAAGAACTAGGTATCCAAAACAAGTCAGGGAAGTGAATGCTGGAGTTCTGTGTGGAGAATGATCTCATAATTGCAAACACCTCCTTCAAACAACCCAAACATGAACTGCACAGATGGACTTCACCTGATGGACAACAAAGAAATCAGATTGACTACATTCTAATCAACAGATGTTGAAGTGCTGTGCAATCTGACAATACTCTGACAGGCACAGACTGCATGTGGGACAGATCATGAACTCCTTGTGGCAAAAGTACAAGTCAAACTGAGAAAGGGGGGGGGGGATTTTTTTTAAAGACCAGATAGATCACAGGAAAGTTTGGGTTTAGGACTAGGGTCCATAAGAGTAGAACAGGTCGAGATCTGACAGGTGAATGAAAGATGGAAGGAAATACTGAAACTATATAAACAAGATAGCAATATGATGGCAACCTATGAAGAAAGAATATTGACAAAAACCGAGTGATAGAATGTGATGAACGTATAGCCAGCCTCAAAAGAGCTGGCAAGTGTAAAAGAACCAAGTGCCGACAAGATTCAAATAGAACTCTTTAAAGCAGTTGGAGATGAGGCAATCATATTTTTAACAGCTATCTGTACACATATAGGGAGCGGGATTGTACGGCCTAAAACGTAGAAGCAATCCGTCTACATGCCATTGCCAAAGAAAGGTGAAGCAAGAGAATGTTCAAATAACTGAAACTGCTCGATTTCACTTGCTTGCAAGACAGTACTGAAGATCGTTCAACACCGAATAGGAGACTTCATTAAGTGAGAAATACTCATTGAGCATGCAGGTTTCAGAACAGGAAGAGGTACTAGAGATCAAATTGCAAATCTGAGATTGGTCATGGAAAAAGCAAGGGGATATTAAAGGAAGGTGTATCTGTTTTATAGATTATAGTAAAGCTTTTGATTGTGTTGATCATGAATTGATGTGGATTATTCTGAGAGAGATGGAGATGTTGGAGCACCTGCTATGTCTGATAAGAAGCCTGTACACCAAGCAAGAAGGTACAGTAAGAACAGAGTACGGAGAGACAGAATGGTTTGGAATTGGAAAAGGGGTTAGACAGCTCGGGATGCATTCTCTCCACTTACTTGTTCAATCTGTATTGTGAGTACATCATGAGGAAATGAAACTTGGATGACATAGAGTCTGGAGTCAGGATTGGAGGAAGATATATCAACAACCTGAAGTATGCTGATGATCCCACTCTGTTGCAAGAAAGTAAAGAGGACTTGATGAAACTGGTGCAGACAGTGAAGAAGGAAAGTGAAAAAGCTGTTTTTTAAATTTAAACCGAAAAAGACTAAAATCTTGTCAACTGAGAAGATCGACGTGTTAAGATTGGGAGACGATCACGTGGAAATGGTGGAAAGTTTCATCTTATTGTGTTCCAAGATTGTGGAGGAGAAATGAATAGACGGTTACCGTTGGGGAGAACAGCAAGAAGATTGCCAGTTTTTAAATGTCGTGTTGGAAATGAATATTAAAAATTCCATAGGCTGCAAGAAAAACAAACAAATGTTCTTGAATAAATTAGATCACCATGTACATTAGAAGTGCTAATGCTAAACAGAAACTGTCATTCTTTGGACACATCATGCATGCAAAAAAGGAAAGTATGGAGAAGTCCATCATGCTGGGTATGGGTGAGGGAAGAGGAAGAGGCAGACCTTACAATGTGCCGGGTGGATGGGGTAAAGGCTGCAACCAAGCTGTTTCTGCCAGAACATCAGAAAGCAGTGCAGGATGGGGATGTTTGGAGAAATCTGATCACGAATGTCACTGGAAGTCAGCCACGACTTGACGGAACTGGATAACTATGTACTTTCAAGTGTATTATGTGGACTTTCTCATGGTTTACTGCCTTTGGAAACACCATGTCTATATCTTTTTAAAATACAGATTCTGCATCATGGCTTTGTTCTGCATAATCTTGTCGTCGTATTTTCTTTGCAAACAAAGCACGAACTGCATAACCAGGTGGGGGTGTGTGTGTACGCCTCAATACACGGTCCACTGGTGTGTTCTCGATCATTCTTTGAGTTTTGTTTGTATTTTTGGTACAAAAAACGGACTTTTGTAAAAACATATATATATATCAAAAGAAATCCACATTGCTCTTGCTGGCAGAGTAGTTATGGCCTTTGAAATTTTATTCAATTATCTCAACCACCCTTCTTGCTCTGATGTAACCAGCACATATATAGGGTAACAAGTTAACAACGTGCACAACTCTCATCTCATTGATGTCATGTTTTGAACTGAATCTGGTGGTTTCGCAATACATATCGCAAATTTGATGGTAATACTAAAAAGGTTGAAGTACCGGTAGTACTTCGACCGAGTGTCGAATGTTTCGATCATTCTGCCGACAGCTTAGTTCTGGGCGATGATGAAAAATGAGCGCAATAACGACTGAAAATTACTAATAAGTTTTTATTGTATTTCCTGTATATATTAGAGGCTGGGTATGAAAATCCCGATTCTCCTCAGAGTATTTTTTGCTTTCGAACATGTTTTAACAAGCATGCATACTCACCTTTGAGCTGTCCAGCCTGGGTTTGAATTCCGACCCAGCTAAAAACTGCCATCCTCGTGTTTCACATGGTAGTGCGATCCATAAATGTGTGTGCCGTCCCTCGGATAGCCGTTAAGCTGGAGGACCAGTCTGCCAGCACTTGTCGATGGTGGACCTTACACATCCTCCGGTGTCTTTCGTGAATCGTAGGCGAGTTGTTGTTTTATTGTATCACTGATACCCTGAACAAATTACAAATTTCTTTCCAAATAATTTTCAGTTGAATGTCAGCCCTAGCCATCTGGTTTGTGAGACCTGGGTCAAAAACGGTTCCATGGTTGATGCTACAATATGGGAATAATTGGTGCCAAAAGGCCACCTGTGACAAAAGGATCTGGGGGTGGTAATATAGGCAGGGGAGGGGAGGGAGGGATGGAGGTGTCGGTAAGCAGATGACCAGGCAGCTATAGGTAAAGCTATTAGGGTTTATGGTTGTATTCGCAGTGGGATAAGTTATTGATTTATAAATGGACGAGGTGCGCATGTGTGGCACGTTTTTTGTGGAGTTCTACTGAAGCTTTCTGATGTGGAGTATGACGTATCAAAATGATCGTCATGATCTCCTGAGTTGATTGGGCTAATTATTACAAACAACCCAAAAGAATTTCCATGTTTTAAACGAACGCCATGTTAAGGTGTATAGAGAAGCCTAAGAGGTCCTTCTGCGGCATGGCATTCGAATTACAAAACTAGAAAGCATCTGAAAATACAAAGCCCGGCCACGTCTGCTTTGTACTGAAACTAAACTTGACAAAACGATAGTTTTTCAAAAAATTGTATATTTTAATATGGAATAGGCAAAGCCTAGAAGCGAACGTAGAATTCTTCTTACATTCGATGCTGCAATTTCCGGTTACTTCGGCCTGGATTCGGGATCAGCGATCAAATAATGTAAATCACGATGAAAAATTATTTTTTGATGATGCGGGAGATATCTTTATTAAAATCAGTGGAGGAAATATACACCATGTCTGATATTTGGGTCTTTCATGTCTCCACGATGCCTTTATCTCCGGCATGCATCATTCCCATGCAAAAAAAAAACGGAAGCAAAAAAAACCGGAAGCAAAAGGGTCATAGCCAATGACACGGATTCCAAATTGCCAGGGTATTGTGTGTGTTGTTTGTATTGTTCTTCCTATTCTCTCATGTGCACGCGTTAAGTATGAAGCAAACGTAGAATTCTTCTTGCATTCGCTTCTGACTTTACCTAAAAAATAAATATTACCTCAACATTACCTTCATAACAACAACTACACCGCCTCGAACAGGATCTCATCTGAAAAAAAAAATTTCCTCAAAATTACCTTCACAACGACAACTACACCCCCTAGAACAGGATCTCATCGAAAAAAAATTAATATTACCTCAACATTATACCTCAACATTACCTTCCACAACGACAACTACACGCCTAGAACAGGATCTCATCTAAAAAAAAACATTACCTCAACATTATACCTCGACATTACTTCACAACAAACAACTAACCCGCCTAGAACAAATATCATCTAAAAAAATAAATATTACCTCAACATTACCTTCACAACGACATACAACACCCGCCTAGAACAGGATCTCACTAAAAAAAAAAATTACTTCAACATTACCTTCACAAACAACTACAACGCCTAGAACAAGATCTCATCTAAAAAATTAAATTAACCTCAACATTACCTTCACAACAACAACTACACCGCCTAGAACAAGATATCATCTAAAAAATTAATATTACCTCAACAGTACCTTCACAACGACAACTACACCGCCTAGAACAGGATCTCATCGAAAAAAAATTATATTACCTCAACATTACCTTCACAACGACAACTACAACGCCTAGAACAGGATCTCATCTAAAAAAAAAAAAAATATTACCTCAACATTATACTCCGACATAACCTCTCACAACAACAACTACACCGCCTAGAACAAGATATCATCTAAAAAATTAATATTACCTTCACAACGACAACTACACCGCCTAGAACAAATATCATCTAACAAAAATAATATATTACCTCAACATTACCTTCACAACAACACTGCACCGCCTAGAACAAGAATCATCTAAAAAAAAATATTACCTCAACATTACCTTCACAACGACAACTACACCCGCCTAGAACAGGATCTCATCTAAAAAAAAAAATATTACCTTCACAACAACTACACCGCCTAGAACAGGATCTCATCTAAAAAAATTATATTACTCAACATATACCTCAACATTACCTTCACAACAACAACTACAACGCCGAGAACAGGATCTCACTGAAAAAAAAAAAAATATACCTCAACATTATAACTCAACATTACCTTCAAAACAACAACTACAACCGCCTAGAACAGGATCTCATCTGAAAAAAATTAATATTACCTTCACAACAACTACACCCGCGTAGAACAGGATCTCATATAAAAAAATTAATATTACCTCAACATTACCTTCACAACAACTACACCGCCTAGAACAGGATCTCATCTAAAAAATAAATATTACCTTCACAACAACTACACCGCTAGAACAGGATCTCATCTAAAAAATTAATATACCTCAACATTACCATCACAACACTACAACCGCTAAAAGGATCTCATCTAAAAAAATATATTACCTCAACATTACCTTCACAACAACTACACCGCCTAGAACAGGATCTCATCTAAAAAATAATATTACCTCAAACATTACCTTCACAACAACTACACCGCCTAGAACAGGATCTCATCTAAAAAAAAATTAATATTACCTTCACAACAAACTACACCGCCTAGAACAGGATCTCATCTAAAAATTAATATTACCTCAACATTACCTTCACAACAACTACACCGCCTAGAACAGGATCTCATCTAAAAAAATAATATTACCTCAACATTACCTTCACACAACACATACACCGCCTAGAACAGGATCTCATCTGAAAAAATTAATACTAGAAGTGAACGTAGTATTCTTCTTACATTCGCTTCTGACTTACCTATAACTTGTTCACAACGTATACGCAATTTCCGTTACTTCGGCCTGGATTCGGGATCAGCGATCAAATAACTTAAATCACGATTAAAAATTAATTTTTGATTGATGCGGGAGATATCTTTATTAAAATCAGTGGAGGAAATATACACATGTCTGATATTTGGTTCTTCATGTCCCGACGATGCTCTTATCTCCTGGCATGCATCATTCCCCATGACAAAAACCGGAAACAAAACAAAACCGGAACAAAAGGGTCATAGCCAACGACACGGATTGCCAAATTGCCCAGGTATTGTGTTGTTGTTGTTGTTGTTTCCTATTATCTTATGTGCACGCGTTAAGTATGAAGCTCACTACCTTCGCTATTAATTTGTGTTCTCCACAATCTCATAATAAAGGTTTGTTGAACATTTGACAACAAAAGCTCAATTGGTAAAAAATGTTACGGCCTGGACATCTATCTATAATTCCAGCAATCTCTGTCTGTCTGTCTGTCTGTCTGTCTGCGACCGCCGTTTCTCGACGACCTGCAATTCAGTGCCGATCTCATTGAAGAACTTGCCAAGGAATATTGCCGGGGCCCTGCGGATGTGCCTTTTTCGAGGTTGATATCGATCAAGACGAGCGGTTCCCAAGTTCGGCCATTATCTTGTCGACCAAGTACAAGACACGGTGCTATAATCACGAATGACGTCACAATTAATGTTTATTTATATATCTTTTTTTTTTTTTTGCATGAACGATCGAACGTCCGATCTGATTGAAACTTTGCCAGGAATATTGCCGGGGCCGCCGCGGATTGTGCTTTTCAAGGTTTGATTATTAATCGGACAAGCAGTTCCCAAGTTACGGCCATTTATCTGTCGACCAATGACAGGACACGGTGCTATAACGTCACGAATGGACATCACAATTAATTGTTTATTTATTTATTTATTTATTTTTTATTTTCTTTGCACGATTGAAACTTGCCAGGAATATTGCTGGGGACCCGCGGATGTGCCTTTTCGAGGTTTGAGAGAGAGAGGCTGCACATACTGGCACTCACCTACGGGCACGCACCTACGGGCCCGTACGAGTACACACTGAATCTCGATGGTAAACTAGGATAGGAGAGAGAGAGGAGATTGGGACCACACTCTGTGCAAAGTGTTGGTGCTGCCTAAGCAGTCTCCTTGGCTATTGGGCACAATCCTGGACGGGTCGCCACTCCAACACAGGATACCCAGCATGCTGCACTCATTTTGCTGAACCTCGAAAGGATGACAGGTCTAGTTAACCCACCTGGTATTAATTCAACAGCTTTGAACTCAGGACCCTGGGATCCAAAGCCCGCCACCCTAACCATTAAGCCAACACCAGGCATAAACTAGGATTTAAATTACAATATTTATGGCTGGTCTACCACTTAACTGATGATGTCATCCTTACATACCTGTATTCCCCATTGGGAGTAGAATGAGATGTGCCAAGTTTCAAATTTTTCTGATCAGCGGTTTCAGAGATCTAATTTTTAATTATTTTGCATTTAATCCAAGATGATTTTGAATAACTTGGATGGCGATCTTGGTCATACCACGTGACCTATGACATCACAATTATAATTAAAATATTCTCCATTGGAGGGGGGGGGTTCTCCTATGCTGTATCAGACAAGTGGTTGCTGCGAAAAAAGGAATGTTAAACAAAATAGAACAAAAAAAAGGCCAAAAAAATGATCGAAGAATAACAATACCAATCATGAAGAATATTTTAACAATTATTAATTTGTCTTCTCCATATTCTCATGGTGGTTGTTGTATGGCAGCTTAGCTGCCGGGGTAGCTATCATTTCTTGAAGCGCAACTGTGTCGCTGATGCAGTGCCCCTCTACCAGTACACACACTGGAACTGGTACTCATTTCGCCGACCTCGGAAGGATGACGGGCTGACTCAACCCCCTGGTGTATTAATTCAGCGGCCGACGGGGCTTGAACTCAGGACCCTAGGATCCCACGCCGCCACCCTAACCACTGAGCCAACACCAGGCTTCCTCATATTCTCATAATAAAGCTTTGTTGAAAATTTGATGATAAAAGCTCAAATGCTTAAAAAAATAAAATTACGGCTCGGACAGACACACAGCAGTGATTGCAAAACCCTGTCTTCCGCTGCGTGGGGGTTGGGTTAATAACAAAAAGAATGATAACATTTTGACAAAGCATATATTAATTACCACTGATAATATTAACAACAATAATAATAGTAGTATTATTTGGCAATAATAACGAACGTATGTTCCCTACCCATACCAGGCCCAAGCTCATCTGGGCTTGGTGAGAAGGCTGTAATGCTGCAGCAGTACATCGGGAGTTATGCTACAAGGTCGTGAAGCCCAATGAAAACTTGGTCCAATGGAGGACCAACGGGCCCACTAGTAAACTAAAGGAGGTAGTGTTAACACTGTACAGGATTAACTGAACCCTCATCGAGAATATTGTGTGCAGTTTTGGTCACCACATTTAAGAAAGGACATAGTTGCCAAAGAAAGAGTTCAGCTTCGAGCTGTGGGATCAATTCTGACCCTCGCTAGACTAAGCTATGAGGAGCGAGGAGACAGGACTTTATGCTTTATAAAGAAGGCGATTATGAGGGGATTTGATTGAGATGTTTAGGATAATGAAGGGTTTCGAAAAAATAAGTGCAGAGTAGTTTTTCAACATGAAGGACAGCAACAGGACCAGGAGCCATATCCTCAGAGTGAAGAAGAGAAGAGTTATGACAGAAGTAACGTAAGGGTCTTTCACCCAGAGAGAGTAGTTGGTGCATAGAATAGACTTCCTGGAAAGGTCGTGGCAGCAGCAACAGTAGATGGGTTTAAATGTGTTCTAGATATGTACCCAGAAGCATCGGGGATAGAGGGGCTATGGATAGTGACAGGTATGGATAGTTGAATTGCATTACCTGCATCATCATTGCAATGCCTGAGGGTCTCGTCAAAAGGTGAATGTGATGTGTGTTTGTTCACTCCTCACTCTAAAACCGCGTTTTCCCCACCACATGTTTTTATGCCTCCGTACCAAGGGTGCCGGAGGCATTATGTTTCTGGGTTGTCCGTCCGTCCGGATTTTCGTTTACGCGATAACTCAAGAAGCAAATTGTAGAATTTCATCAAACTTGGTAAAAAGGTAAAGTTAGACAGGGCAATTAACTGATTAGATTTTGGGCCAGATGTGATAAAGGTCAAAGGTCAAACTCTGAAATTTTACTGTTTACACCCTAACTCAAGAAATATTGGACAGAATTTCATCAAACTTGGTACAAAGGTAAAGTTAGACAGGGCAATTAAGTGATTAGATTTTGGGCCAGATATGATAAAGGTCAAGGGTCAAATATGTTAACACTCGTGTTTGTGCGGGAGAGCGGAGGCATACCCGTCGACTGCGCGCAGTCGAATTACTCAAGTTTAAATCATGTAACGATATATTTTATCGTATATAATATATACAGTACAGTGATAGGCGTCCACAACCATTCTTGACCATGTTGTGGAATGTCAGCCGAGGCCCTCACTGGTTGAGTGATTTTTATATTGCAGGCACCTGCAGCTCACCACAGGTGAGTTCAATTCCAAAGTAAAGGAGATTCACCTGCTTGAAATCTAATTATTTCAAACAACTTCCACAAGGTGCCAATTATATTGTCCGGGTCATTTTAGGATTTCTGTGTGGAATAAGATAAGATTTGGTAATTATTATTATTTTTTCAGCTCTTTTATCTTTTGTTTCACTGTAAAGCAAAGAAATACATCCATGGACACCAAAAGATTGATCAATTTGAACAATTTTCTGGACGAAATGGAACATTATTTGAAAAAGAGTGCAAGGATGCCAATATTTTTCCCCATGATTGTCCAACTCGACCGTGTGGACCTTTCATTGAGTAAATCCTTCCATTTATTTGCCCCACAAAGACCAAACAAGTCCTGGAGAGGATCTGCATCCTCCGATTGTTCTCTTTCATTGTTCCATTGTTTCATTGTTCCATCTTCACGCACAAACGAGGTTTTTTTTCACAACCTTTAGCCGATGCTCGATGGAAAAACCACTTTCTCGATCCCTGGTTAATAATAAGGGAACGGAAAAGGATGAATGAAGAGAATGTGATGAAACATTTTGGAGGAATAAACAAGAAGCGAGACGAGGGAAAGTCCCTGTCGGAGGAGGAACGAACGAACGAACGAAGAGAAGGAATAAAGTATTTTGAAGGAAGAAGTGAGACGGGGAAAGTCCCTCGAAGGGCGCTGAGGGAGGAGGAGAGAGGAGTAGGAACGAACGAACGAACGAAGAGAAGGATAAAGTATTTTGAATGAATAAGGAAGAAGTGGGACGCGGGAAAGTCCCTTTGAAGTGCTTGAGGGAGGCGCAGGAGGGGAGGGGCAGGCAGGAAACGGGGAGGAAGCGGAGGCAGGAGGCCAGGAGGAGGAACGAACGAAGAGAAGGAATAAAGTATTTTGAATGAATAAGGAAGAAGTGGGACGGGGAAAGTCCCTTGAAGTGCTGAGGGGAGGAGGAGGAACGAAGAGAAGGAATAAAGTGTTTTGAATGAATAAAGAAGTGAGACGAGGAAAGTCCCCTGAAGAAGCGACAGCGTGGGTCCCCGAATCGATGGACGTCCGTGTGAGCCGTTTCGAGAGTCCCGGTAAAGGCCTGGGTCTCCGAGCCGACTGCGCGGTGAGCGCGGGGCGGGCCGTGTACCGCGCGGAGCCTTTCGCCTACAACACGAACCAGGCGAACAAGAGCTGCGTGTGTGACTCGTGTCTCGTGAGGTGAGCGTCGGGTAACGAGAACCGAGGCTCCTGTTCCCGCTCGAATTCCAACCGACCGTGTTTATCCCCTTCGGTGTTTTGGATGAAGTGATTTTTACTCAGTGTTGTGTACATTGTGTTGTGTACAGCGTTGTGTACATTGTGTTGTGTACAGCGTTGTGTACATGGAACTCGTTCGATATTTTTTGCAAACACGACTTTTCTTTTGTAACATATAATTATTTTGATGTGATCTGTGGATCGTAACGTTAGCATGAAGCAACCAAACGGAAACGAAGCTGTTGTCTCACCGAAATACAGCCACTACTGGGCGGTGTATGCGTACCTCCATTATTATGATTATTTAATACTAATCGTGTGTGCCAGTAATGTGCAGCTTCGTTCCTTCGCTCTCGTAAACGACGACTGGATTGGGGCATTTTTTCAATTGGATCGGACCAACCATCTATCTATAATTCCAGCAATCTGTGTGTGTGTGTGTGTGTGTGTGTGGGTGTGGTGTTGTGTGTGTGTGTTGTGTGTGTGTTGTGTGAGACCGCTGTTTCTCGACAATCGCTGGTCCGATCTCATTGAACATTGCCATGTATATTGCTGGGGACCTGAGGATGTGCCTTTTCAAGTTTGATATTAATCGGACAAGGCTTCCCAAGTTATGGCCATTTATTTACCAACCAATGACAAGACACGTTGTTGCGTGGGCGTGGCCGATGGGGAAGGGAACTCAGCTGCGTTCCCATTACCGGTTACAACGTCCGGGCTTCCGGAGAGTGATGACTTCGTGTATTCTAATAATTTCTCGATTTCTTATGCGATTATAGATAAACACAATGCCCCAAGTTATGATCGTTTTCATATTAGACGGTGCATAAATTTCGGTAACATCAGAGTGCTGGTATGCTCCGAACCAGGAAGTAAATTTTTTTTCTCTCTTTTCTTTCTTTTTGTTTTCCTTGCCAACGACATTGCGAAAAGTAAAATACGTTGGCGCTAATTGAATAATTGGGTATTAAAACTAAATTGCGAATAATCGTAACTGCGAATAATATGCAAACTTCCGGGTCACGCACGTACGGGCACGCGAGAGCGAGAAGCGGCCTGTGTGGTTGTTGTTTGTTGCTCGCGGTTTGAATATTTATTTATTAATTTTGATTATTATTATTATTTTTTTTTTTTTTACGGGCACGTACTAGTATCATAAATGGCCATAACTTGGAAACACCAGGGAAACATACTCAGGTCCCCAGCGTCAATTGTGACGTCATATCAAACGAAAAGAAGAAATAATTGTGACGCCCCCTCTCTCTCGCCCCCCTCTCTCTCGCCCCCTCCTCTTCACCCCCCCTCCTCTCTCACCCCCCTCTCTCACCCCCCTCTCTCACCCCCCTTCTCACCCCTCTCTCACCCCCTCTCTCACCCCCTCTCTCACCCCCCTCTCTCTCGCCCCCTATCTCGCCCCCTACTCGCCCCTATCTTCGCTCCCCCCTATCTCGCCCCTTCTCGCCCCCTATCTCGCCCCCCTATCTCGCCCCCTATCTCGCCCCCCTATCTCGCCCCCCTATCTCGCCCCCTATCTCGCCCCCCTATCTCGCCCCCCTATCTCGCCCCCTCTCGCCCCCTATCTCGCCCCCCATCTCGCCCCCCATCTCGCCCCCCCTATCTCGCCCCCTTATCTCGCCCCCTATCTCGCCCCCTATCTCGCCCCCCTATCTCGCCACCGCTATCTCGCCCCCTCTCGCCCCCTATCTCGCCCCTATCTCGCCCCCTATCTCGCCCCCTATCTCGCCCCCTACTCGCCCCCCTATCTCGCCCCCTATCTCGCCCCCCCTATCTCGCCCCCCTATCTCGCCCCCTATCTCGCCCCCTATCTCGTCCCCCATCTCGCCCCTATCTCGCCCCCTATCTCGCCCCCTATCTCGCCCCCTATCTCGCCCCCTATCTCGCCCCCTCTATCTCGCCCCTATCTCGCCCCCTATCTCGCCCCCATATCTGCCCCTATCTCGCCCCCTATCTCGCCCCCTATCTCGCCCCCTATCTCGCCCCTATCTCGCCCCCCTATCTCGCCCCCTATCTCGCCCCCTATCTCGCCCCCTATCTCGCCCCCCTATCTCGCCCCCATTCTCGCCCCCCTATCTCGCCCCCTCTATCTCGCCCCCTATCTCGCCCCCTATCTCGCCCCCCTATCTCGCCCCCTATCTGCCCCCTATCTCGCCCCTATCTCGCCCCCTATTCGCCCCCATCTCGCCCCCTATCTCGCCCCCTATCTCGCCCCCTATCTCGCCCCCTATCCGCCCCCTATCTCGCCCCCTATCTCGCCCCTATCTCGCCCCCTATCTCGCCCCCTATCTCGCCCCCTATCTCGCCCCCTATCTCGCCCCCTATCTCGCCCCCTATCTCGCCCTATCGTATCTCGCCCCCTTCGCCCCCGCTATCTCGCCCCTCATCTCGCCCCTACTCGCCCCTCTCTCGCCCTCCTCTCCCTCCCTCTCTCCTCTCTCTCTCCTCTCTCTCGCCCTCTCTCTGTAAATGTATTCACAAATGTCTACCAAGCACAACAATTAATTCAAACCTTGGGAAAAAACAGCTTTCAAACCCTTGGAAAAAGCTGTTTCCCTTGGGAAAATTCAAACCTTGGATTAATTATAATTTGAACAATTAATTCAAACCTTGGGAAAAAAACAGTTTTCAAACCTTGATAAACACTTGGGAAACAGCTGAAATGGATGAAGAGCGATATCAAACTTGAAAAGGCACATACTCAGGTCCCCAGCATCGATTGTGACGTCATACCAAACGAAGAAGAAGAAGAATTGTGACATCAAGCATGCAAAAAAAAAAATAATAATAAACATTAATTGTGACTTCATTCGTGACGTCATAGCACCGTGTCCTCATTGCTTG
Organism: Eptatretus atami; assembly: GCA_035128595.1. Classification (NCBI taxonomy): domain Eukaryota; kingdom Metazoa; phylum Chordata; class Myxini; order Myxiniformes; family Myxinidae; genus Eptatretus; species Eptatretus atami. The sequence goes on from CM068964.1 coordinate 86,794,923, forward strand.
ACAGACGTTATTGGTCATTATTGGTTGACAGACAATATAGGTCGTTATTGGTTGACAGACATTGGTCATTGTATCACGTTATTCTTTTTATTACTGCCAATTATTGTGCTATTATTATTATTATTAATATGCTGTTATCATTATTCTGAGATATTTTGGGAAAAAAAATGGCATGATAAGGTGATAAGGTGGAACGACACTTCAGCTGCGATATATACACCTTTCCAACACTGAAAAAAGCAATAAAATGGCCGTAACTTGGGAACCGCTCGTCCAATTAATATCAAACCTCGAAAAGGCACATCCGCGGGTCCCCGGCAATATTCCTGGCAAGTTTCAATCAGATCGGACCGGCGTTGTCGAGAAACGGCGGTCACAGACACACACACACACACACACACACACACACACACACCGACCACACACACACACACACACATCAATTTGAATTATAGATAGATAACGTACGTCACTGTTTTGTTGGCATGTAATCGTTCGTCCGTTTGCAAAGAAAAATGATGGTTTATTAATTCGTCGTATTAAAGATTATCAAGGTAATCAAAGCCCCACTCGATAAAATCTGTTGTGATGCAGAACTACAAATGCAATTGCGGCATTTCTGAGAGAATCAGCGTGAAGGAGGAGGAGAGGAGGAGGAGGAGGAGGAGGAGGGGGAGGAAGAAGAAGAAGAAGACTGATGTCATGTGACTTTTTTTTTTGAATTCGGTTTTGTGTGAACGTTTTCCAAATTCCAGGAGTGTGTTCCATTACCAATGGGCTTGTAGAGTCTCGCCAAGTGGCTTAAGCACTTTACGAAGTTCTTTGGGGCAATTTCCATTAAGAAAATAAAATAATACAACTAGCCGGGAGGCGACGATGGTTCGTGGCCATCATTGAGGAAGCCCTACCGTAAAAACCTATTCTTCCGTCAAAATTGACCAAATCAAATCGGATTTTTTATATGTTGTACTTATGGACATTACGCACAGCTTCTGGGAAATGAAATTGCGAGAAAAAAAATAAATAAAAAGTTCAAGTGGGCGTGGCTCCGCCCACAAGGGGTGTGGGACGCCCCTCATACAAAAAGACACAACGAGACCATGATATCTAGCTTGTGTCCAAGTTTCATCAAGATCGCAACAAACGTCACGGAGCTATGCTCTGGAGAGAGTCACAGACAGACAGACATACAAACACACAGACACACAGACACACAGACAGAACAAAAATAGTGGTCACTGCTGGCGCCCGCGAACCAATAATGGCTTGGCCAGTGTTCAAACCATCGACCTCTCAGACTCGGAGTGGACGCTCCATCCGTTACACCACCGAGTCTGATGTTAATGTCTCACCTGCTTCACCTTTCCGGTAACTTTATTGTTTCCATTTGTCGTTATTCAGGAAAGATGAGGGATTACTGCGCTGTTCCAAGTGCAAATGTGCTTTCTACTGTGACAGCTCGTGCCAGGTGTGCCTCTCTCGGTTTAATCGCGATCAACTTTTGCTTTTTCACACTTGCGTACCTTGTAGAATGTAAGACTTCGTTCTTATCACTGCCTCGGTGAATTGAGTGTTCATGCTGACAATGTAGCCGAGATACCCCCC
>CM068964.1:86806877-86824601 GCA_035128595.1 Eptatretus atami
GAAGGATCTGCTGCTAATATTTTGGTGCCAGATACCACAGGACAGGGTCTTGTAGAGTAGAAGGTGCTTCAAGGGTCTTGTCGAGTGCATGCGTCGGCGCTGTTTTGGCGGCACACGGAGGACCAACAGCATATTAGGCAGGTGGTCATAATGTTTTGGCTCGATCAGTGTGTGTATGTATATATATATTATATGTATATGTTGTGTTTATATATGATATGTATATAGTATATGTATGTTTATATATTGTTACGGCTGTGGAAATTCGCGAACACCATCCAGGTCCCATAGTGAGGTATTTCTGAAGTACATGTGTAGTTAGCTCCAAACCCGTTGTATAGAGGAATTAATGTGATTATTCGGGCTGCGATCCTTTGAGTTAGGCGTTTTTCTGTTCTACCTTTGTTTTGAGCCAACCACGCCAACAACAACAACAACGCCAGCAGCCACAACCTACCTTCACCACTCGCTACCGCAAACCTCACATCACCGCCATTCCAAACAGCGCCATGGCCGTCGGACACCGCCGAAAACCCTCCACCACCTTCTCCTACGGCCACTCCCGCACCACCTGTGGACACCGAGCGTCGGGCTATCTGCAGCGATACACGCGAGCCGCGAGTGCAATGGCGGTTTTTCCGAGGAGAATTCGGATCAGGAATGCTACACGCCCACATCTGATCCATCCAATTAGGAAGCGCGGGGCGGCTTGGCCCCGCCTCCAGACGCGCCTGACGGAAATCGGGATATGCAAATTTGAGGATCAGGAAAGATTCACGCCCCTTTTTCTCCATCCAATCGGCGAGCGTGGCTCCGCCCCTGAGGTCGTTTGGATCCGAGAATTTGCATATGGTGGGTTCCTGGAGCCGATAAAAAGACGAGCGCAAGGCGAATCGTGGCAGAAGAATGTGGCAGTGAGTCGAGTGGGCAGAAGTGTGGCAGTGAGTCGAGTTGGCAGAAGTGGGGCAGATGAGTACAGGAGTACGGAGGCGAACGGCTGCGCGAGGGAGATCGGCTGAGGAGAACCTGGAGGCTCGGGTCCGGGGCGAGGAAGTCAGCGACGAGGTCGCGTTGAATCGCGCATCGCGGGACTCGAGCAAGCCAGCCATACTCCCTCCCAGAGCATCACAATTCCCCCTTTCCCCCCCCGCGCTGAGAGAGTGCGACAAGGGGCCCGTTCCCACTTTACACCAGCAGGTGCCCACGAAACCGCCGTGCAGCGACATTTTGCGGCTCGCCACGAGGGCGCGGGTAGGACCCTTCGGTCTCGTGGACCTGGCCGCTCATCCAGGTTCCACGCGCATTAGGCCCACGGCCCAGTCTGACTCCCTTGCTTTGAGGGGTCTTTCCTTTGCTTGTGTGAATGCGTGTTGTGGCGCCGTGTCTTGTAAGGTAGAAACTGTAAAGTGTTGCCGAGTGTTCGCGTTTAGTCGGTCGTAGCTCTGCGTTGCTTGCATTATTGTTTTGTCTTAAATTGATATATGTGCATTTGCTAATTGTGGCTGTAAATACGTGCTATATGTGTGCTCTATGTGTGTGTGAATTAAATGTGCTTACTTGTTGAACTGTGCCCGTTTCGCTTCGTCTTTTCTTTAATTGAACCTCCATCTTGCTTCACGTAAAAGGGTTCGTAGTGGGCTGGATACGCCCGATAATTAATCAGGAACCGTCGAGGCCGACGATAACACCGCTCGGTTATCCCGATAGCAAGGAACGGACCGCTTAAGCGGTCCGTGTCCGAAGTCGACCTGCGGCGAGGTGCGATCGCCCGGTTCCCATCCGCGTGGGTACTTAGGTAGGTCGAGTTTGGCGAACAACCCTATCCCACCGCGGTGGCCGATTGGCACGATCGTGGTGAGGCCGAAAGGCCCACCCGTGACTGGATCCCGGCGTTAGCCGGGAGGGTCACGACTGAATTGTCCGTCCGGTGGGCGAGGCGGTCGCGATTCGAGTCACGTGGCCGATCGCACGCCGACGGGCGCGAATTCGCAACACTGGTGTCAGAGAGCGGAAAACAAACCCTCCTGTCTCCAGCTAAATTCACAGGGAATCGTCCAGGGGTGAGAGGAGCGACCCCCGATTCCCTCTAAATTACGAGCGAGCTAAATTAACCCCTTACGTGGAATAAGATGGCGTCTCAAGGCGAGCGGGGGCCGGGGGTATTAGAAATGTATATGTGTAGTAGTGTAGGATCCATGGCCAGGTCGGTTCTTTTTATAATTATAACCCCACCACTAACTGTGGACAGTGGGAGCGGCTTGAGCACGAACTTTGCCGGCAAACTTGGTCGCATAATGGCGGCGCATCGCACCTCAGCGCAGCACGGAGCGAGCGGCTATTTATGGCTCTGCGAATGGCGCTGCAAATGGCGCAACACGAGGCGTGAACTCCCAGTCACCGGTTCAAGCCACGTGGTCACGGCATGTGCCATGGCAGGCGTGGCAGGATGATTATGCGAGCATTGGCAGGCGTCAGGCACAATTGGGGATGTCTGGAAAAGGTGAAGCATTATGAAGAATATATCGAGGAGGTGCAAAGTGGAGTGGACGAGTCACAACGGCACGCAGACGAGCTTCAGAAAAATTACGTGTACGGGGGACACAGCGATTGGACGATTTACTGGAACGAATCGGTGGCAAAAACATGACTTGGCCAACAGAGTCGACGAACTATGTGGGAAAAGAATTTGGTAGTGTTTATACCCGTCAGTTGGAATATGCGAAGAGCAAACTGAACAAAAGATAGAGGAACAGCAGATTGGTATCTCTCAGGATAGAAACAATGGGAGCAAGAATGGAAAACCGAGCTCGAAAAGAAACAAAAGGAGCACGACTTGGAAGTAAAACAACTAATGGAAAAATTATTGGAGAAGCAACGGTTCAAAGAACTGGAGGAGGGAGAGTGAGGGAAATACAGTTGGAAGAGAAAAAATGTGAACATGATGGGGAGTTGGAAACAATTGAAGGAAGAGATAAGAACAGGCAATCAGGAAAGGGAAAGCCTAGAATGGAAGATAAAAAGAGGAGAGAGACAGCTGGAGGAAAGGACGGAAGAATTGCTGGAAAAGTCTGAACAGTTCAAAGAACTGCAGGGAGAATTGAGGGAGGAAGGAGAAAAGAAAACAAAGCTAGAAAAGGAAAAACGCAAACAAGATGAGGAATTGGAACTACTGAAGCAAAGAGTAAGGGAAAGTCAGTTGAAAGAGAAATCCTGGAAGGGGAGATAAGAATGGGAAGGAATGGCAGAAAAAACTAAAGAAAATACGCAAAAAAAGGACGAATTGAGGAGGAAGCAGTGGAAAGAAGAGATGAAATGAGTGAAGAAGCATGCAAATGAGGGAGGAATTAGAAAACAAAAAACTTCTGAGTTACAGAAACACGAAAACAAAGAAAGAGGATTACAAGACGAACTGAAGATGTTAAAGAGGAAGGAAGAGAACAGAGAATGAAACGTTAAGGAACCACACTGAGCAGATTGAACAATTAGAAGCCAAGCAAAGTTGGAGTGTGCGGAGATGAGAAAGGAATTGGAAAAGAAAGCTTCTGATTACAAAACGAGCTGAGGATGTTGAGAGAGGAAGAACGAGAACGGAGAATGAACGTTAAGGAACCACACTGTACAAATCGAACAGCTGGAAGCGAAGGCCAGATTAAAGAATGAGATGCAAGAAAGAGTAATGATGGAAGAACGAATGAGACAGAAGAAGGAAATCGATCAATGGAAGGAAACCACGAGATTGCAGAATGAGGAACAAAAAGAGTCCTGAAAGAACAAAGATTACGACAGGAGAACGAAGTCAGCCAACTGAAAGAAATAACGAGATTACAGAATGAGGAACAAGAAAGACAGTGGAATAGAAACTGAAAGAGTATGAATTTGAAACTGAACGACAAAAGGAAAAAAATAGGTTGGAATACGAGGAGAAGTTGAAGGAGCAACGAATGAAGCAGGAAGGAGAAATCAGGAGATTGAAGGACACAACGAGATTGGAGAGGGAAGACGAGAGGAACAATGGGATAGAAAACAAAAAAGAACATGAAGCCGAGGTTGACCAATTGAAAGAAAAGGCAAGGCTGGAGTACGAGGAGATAGACAAAGAACAGCGAATGAAGCACAGAAAGGAAATGGGCCAATTGAAAGAAACGATGAGATTGGAAAGTGAGGAGATGAGGAAGGTGGAGAAAACAAAAACTATACGAGTTTGAAATTAATGAACTGAAGGAGAGAATGAAATTGAAGTCCAGAGAGATGGAAAAACTCCAGAAAGAAACAGAAACTAATAAATGTATAGAGACGCGGGAGACAGAAAAAGTAGAGGAGAGACTGCCGATAATGACGGGGTAAAAGGAACAGAACACACACACACAGAGTTAGCGAGGCTTAATGGGGGTGAGCTGGTGGACTGTGTTGTGACCCGGTGCGAGCAACGGGATGGCTGCCTCCAGGAAAGAGGGGAGGGAGTATGCCCCCTTGAGGCGAATCACGACCAGGTGGGTTCGGTCTGTGCTCGCGAGTTGAAGGACGAGTGCTGTGGAGAGGTGCACGTGCAGCTTGGGGGTATGGAGGCCCCGGGACCCTTGTGGGACACGAATCCCCAGTGTGTTGTGCAGGGGTGTGCGTTTGCGAGTGTGCGGAGATGCGTGCTTTCCGGCACGCATGGTGTGAGTGAGACCCCCTGTGCAAGTGAAAGGTTGGGTGTGAGTGAGAGGGTCCGTGTGAGAGAGACCGTGTGTGTGAGGTCTCTGTGTGTAAGGGAGATGTCGGTCGGCATGCGGGAGCATGCAGCCGCGTCTCCCGGTGTGAGTGTGATGGAGTGGAGTCTGTGCGTCGTAACACGCAGGTGTGCGTGGTGGAACGAGACGACGGCGACAGAGTCACAAGCCGGGTAGCGGCCGTAGCTGTTTTGGGACCGCGCCGGGTTCACCCAGCAGCGAGCGCGCGGTCCGTGCCGTGCAACGCACGAGACCCCCACGTGCTCGCTTGCGGGAGTGAAGCCCGGTCCGGAAACGCCAGCGGTGGATTTGCCGATCCCGCGGACGGACAAAGTGTAGGCAGGTAGACGGATTTGGACCGGATGGGTTCTCCACGCGAGCTTGTGTTAAGCTCCAACGGGCAGACACATGTGTTCGCGTTGGGAGCCCCTCGGAGTGCGAGGTTTGTTTTTGGGGTGCGCAGGTGACGTCATGGCTGCACGTAGGGTTGGAATCCGCAGGAGGGGTATCCCTGCCGGATGTACCGTCCAAGAGGGACGAGTACACGTGCAGCTGCATGACGTCACGGGCAAGGTGCAAAGTGCGCGAGCTGTGAGTTGCCGCGCTGGTGCTGCGCGTATTTGGCAATACAAAATTAACGAAAGCAAGCCTCGCTTTCGGCGTGAACAGGATTCCCCGGGTAAGGGGTGAAGACCCCTTACCAGGGCACAGGATGGCACTAGTTAGGGGATGGGTTAGCATTAGCTAGACCGGCTTCATGGGGCAGGGGAAGTCCTCATGGGGCCCGTGGAATGGATTAGTTAGAGGCATTTTAGGAGCTTTAGGTTGGGAAATGATTTTTATTGATTGAGACAGTGACAGACTTTGGATGTGTAGTGGGACGTAGCTTAGCTACGTAGTGTTAAAAGGAACGTGCGTAGTGTAAGGGACGACGTGGGAGCACGAGTTAGTTAGGGGAGTAGATAGAAGGATGGCAGAGTTCAGCGGTGTGTTGTTGAAGAGTAGTGAGGTGAGCACGGTTGAGTGAGTGAGGCCAGCGGGTCTGTGTGTATGGAGTGATTGGGAATGCATGTGCGATGAGTGATTGGGGGAGGAGTGACTCCCGCCCAAGGACCCCGGGTCAGTGTAGAGTGAGTTAGGTGGGTTAGTTAAATTGACAAAAGGAAGTCGTTTTGTTGTTGGTGGGAATGTAGGCTCGATACCCATTTGGAGGGTGCAGGAGCCCTGTTGACGGGCTGGGAGCGTGGCTGCGAAAGGTGAGTATCGCTGAGTGGGTACCCGGGCACCGGGCTAGTCGGCCGTGGTAGGCCAAGGGCCCATGGGGGCCGGTTAGCGTATGGGCACGGGTGCGCCGCTTGGTGCGGGGCCCGGAGCGCCGTTAGCCGCGTGGCAGTGTCGTGGCACGGGTGACCCTCGGAAAGGGCCCGGGGCGCCAGCCTGCCACGTGTGCGTTTCAGGGAGTTGCCATGGGGGGCACTCCCCGGTGTTTAGGGAGCTGGTAGGCTCGGAGGCAGTGTAGTGCCCGGGGTGCCATTTAGGGGATTCGGCAGAGGGTCGTGCCTGCCAAAGGAGCCACGCGTCCCAGCCACGAAACCGTGCAAGGGCACGAGGGAAAATCGAGGGCGAGGCCCGAAATTGAGAGGACACCAACACAGGCGACGGGAATCTGGGTTGTTAGAACCAATAGTGTAAGCGAGAGGCGCTTGTTGAAAGCCCCGGGTAGTTTAACAGTTAAATGGTTAGGGTAGATAGGAAGTGTACCCCTCCGCACCATCCACCCTCGCTCTCGTTGTGGGCCGCTGGACCCACTTTGGGTTAGAGATCGCTGAGATCTGGGGAGGCCATCCTGAGGCTTCATTGGCCTCGGCACAGGACGCTAGCTCTCCCTTATTCCCCTCCGGAAGGAACGTAGGGTTGGAGTAGGCTAGGTGACAGAATAGGTTAGCCGAACAAGGACGATAAAGGGGTTAGGGACGATTTATAGGGAAAGAAGTAAACATAAAAACAACAAAAAAATAAGTTGGGGCTAAATTGGGTTTTGACAAATTAAGGGGGTGGTATGGACAGTGACAGGCAAAGGCGATAGGTGGGAGGGAGACCGTAGGGTAGGTCCGAGCCCGCCTTCTGCGAGTGGCCAGCACCACCGCACTCCCTCCACCAACCTGCACTGCATGGACAGAGGCCGGCCAACTTCATCGGCTGGCTGCGTTTGCTGCAAGGCCTGTGCCGGCCAGATCATCTGCAGCTGCTGTGCTGCAAGCCTGTGCCGGCCGGATCGTCCGACGGCTGTTGTTTTTACTGCAAGGCCTGTGCTGGCCGGATCGTCCGACGGCTGTTGTTTTTACTGCAAGGCCTGTGCCGGCCCGATCATCTGCCGGCTGTGTTTGCCTGCAGTGGCCTTTTCTGCCGGCTGTGTTTGCCTGCAGTGGCCTTTTCTGCCGGCTTTGTATGCCTGTTCACCTTTGCCATGCCATGCCTACTGCCCTCGTCATTTTGCCCCTGTCCAATTTTGCTTTACCCCCTGTTCATTTCCATGTGCGCCAGGATCAACAAAGCAACAGTTTGCAAGCTGCAGAACTGTCCTGTTGGCAGCTGCAACACGGGCCTGCAGTGGCGGCCCGTGCACCGGTTTTCTTTGACTCTTACCTTTTTCCTGCAGAGTCCATTGATCCTGGGCCATGGAGTAGTGTAAATTATAAGGTTAAGTTGTTAAGATGTCTTGTAAATATGAGTGTGCCCCCGGCATGTCTGTCATAGCGCCGGCAATTTTATTTAAGTCGTCCGTGTGAGTGAGTTTGTTTAGTTAGTTACTCAGCCCTCAGGTTATTTATTTTGGGGACACGAATACCATGAATGTCGCACTCAGGGATCCGTAGGTAAAACGTACTAGGGGAGAACTACACATGATGGCACACGATAATTTGACGACTCGGGCGAGTCTGTAAAAAGGGGGGTACTGTTACGGCTGTGGAAATTCGCGAACACCATCCAGGTCCCATAGGTGAGGTATTTCTCAAGTACATGTTAGTTAGCTCCAAACCCGTTGTATAGAGGGAATTAATGTGATTCATTCGGGCTGCGATCCTTTGAGTTAGGCGTTTTTCTGTTCTACCTTTGTTTTGAGCCAACCACGCCAACAACAACAACAACGCCAGCAGCCACAACCTACCTTCACCACTCGCTACCGCAAACCTCACATCACCGCCATTCCAAACAGCGCCATGCCGTCGGACACCGCCGAAAACCCTCCACACCTTCTCCTACGGCCACTCCCGCACCACCTGTGGACACCGAGCGTCGGGCTATCTGCAGCGATACACGCGAGCCGCGAGTGCAGATGGCGGTTTTTCCGAGAGAATTCGGATCAGGAATGCTACACGCCCACATCTGATCCATCCAATTAGGAAGCGCGGGCGGCTTGGCCCCGCCTCCAGACGCGCCTGACGGAAATCGGGATATGCAAATTTGAGGATCAGGAAGATTCACGCCCCTTTTCTCCATCCAATCGGCGAGCGTGGCTCCGCCCCTGAGTCGTTTGGATCCGAGAATTTGCATATGGTGGGTTCCTGGAGCCGATAAAAAGACGAGCGCAAGGCGAATCGTGGCAGAAGTGTGGCAGTGAGTCGAGTGGGCAGAAGTGTGGCAGTGAGTCGAGTTGCAGAAGTGGGCAGATGAGTACGGAGCGAACGGCTGCGAGGGAGATCGGCTGAGGAGAACCTGGAGGCTCGGGTCCGGGGCGAGGAAGTCAGCGACGAGTCGCGTTGAATCGCGCATCGCGGGACTCGAGCAAGGCAGCCATACTCCCTCCCCAGAGCATCAACAATTCCCCCTTTCCCCCCCCGCGCTGAGAGAGTGCGACAAGGGGCCCCGTTCCCACTTTACACCAGCAGGTGCCACGAAACCGCCGTGCAGCGACATTTTGCGGCTCGCCACGAGGGCGCGGGTAGACCCTTCGGTCTCGTGGACCTGGCCGCTCATCCAGGTTCCACGCGCATTAGGCCCACGGGCCCAGTCTGACTCCCTTGCCTTTGAGGGGTCTTTCCTTTGCTTAGGTGAATGCGTGTTGTGCGCCGTGTCTTGTAAGGTAGAAACTGATAAGTGTTGCCGAGTGTTCGCGTTTAGTCGGTCGTAGCTCTGCGTTGCTTGCATTATTGTTTTGTCTTAAATTGATATATGTGCATTTGCTAATTGTGGCTGTAAATACGTGCTATATGTGTGCTCTATGTGTGTGTGAATTAAATGTGCTTACTTGTTGAACTGTGCCCGTTTCGCTTCGTCTTTTCTTTAATTGAACCTCCATCTTGCTTCACGTAAAAGGGTTCGTAGTGGCTGGATACGCCCGATATTAATCAGGAACCGTCGAGGCCGACGATAACACCGCTCGGTTATCCCGATAGCAAGGAACGGACCGCTTAAGCGGTCCGTGTCCGAAGTCGACCTGCGGCGAGGTGCGATCGCCCGGTTTCCCATCCGCGTGGGTACTTAGGTAGGTCGAGTTTGGCGAACAACCCTATCCCACGCGGTGGCCGATTGGCACGATCGTGGTGAGGCCGAAAGGCCCACCCGTGACTGGATCCCGGCGTTAGCCGGGAGGGTCACGACTGAATTGTCCGTCCGGGCGAGCGGTCGCGATTCGAGTCACGTGGCCGATCGCACGCCGACGGCGCGAATTCGCAACAATATGTATGATAGTATGTGTTATATATGTATGTGTTTATATATGTATGTATATGTTTATTATATATGTTTATATATGTATGTATATACTATATATATGTATGTGTGTATATATGATGTGTTTTTATATATGTATATGTATGTGTATATATGTATATGTATGTGTTTATATATATATATATATATATATATATATGTGTGTGTTTATATATGTATGTATGTATATATATATATATATATATAATGTGTTTATATATGTATATATGTGTGTTTATATATATGTATGTGTTTATATATGTACGTGTATCTATGTGTGTATATATATGGCTGTCCATTTATCTGTTAACTGTTGTGCTGTTTTCTTCTTCTTCTTTCGGCTGCTCCCTTTAGGGGGTCGCCACAGCGGATCATCCGTATGATCCGCATAGTGATTTGGCTTAGTTTTTACGCTGGATGTCCTTCCTGACGCAACCCTGGTTGCCTCTTACGACACACAGGGATATGGTACACCTATACTAACCGGGGCATACACCGGGCCCAGTACACTGGTACTCATTTCGCCGACCTTGGAAGGATGACAGGCTGAGTCAACCCCTCTTCTTCTTTCGGCTGCTCCCGTTAGGGGTCGCCACAGCGGATCATCCGTATGATCCGCATAGTGATTTGGCTTAGTTTTTACGCCGGATGCCCTTCCTGACGCAACCCTGGTCGCCTCTTACGACACACAGGGATATGGTACACCTATACTAACCGGGGCATACACCGGGCCCAGTACACACTGGTACTCATTTCGCCGACCTCGGAAGGATGACAGGCTGAGTCAACCCCCTGGTGTGTATTAATTCAAGCGGCCAACGGGGCTTGAACTCAGGACCTTTTGGATCCCAAGCTGCTACCCTAACCACTACGCCAACACCAGGCTCTACTGTTGTGCTGTTTTAATAAACATAAAGTTGATATTCGAAATCTGATTCCATATTCGATGATTGAAACTCATGGTCTAAATAATTGTTGAAATCTCGAGTGAAATCAGAAAAATTATACACATCATCTTCTTCTGCTTCTTGCATTGGCAATGTATTTCCCTCCTAAAAAATGGGTGGGGGAGGAGCGACCCGGTGTTGCCTGGCAACACCAGGCACCTTTGCTTGCGATTCATAATACGATGTTTACTGATGCAGACAGCCAGGCTCATGGAGAAGCTAAACGTTGATATTTCTACAGGATTCGGGCAAACCTCCGGATTGTCTCTTCCCACAGGCCTCAACTATCATGACGACGACACATGGATGGTGTCACACAGTGATGTACACGTTGCACGAGCTGATCGTGGCTTGCAAAATGGAACTCTCCTTGAATGCAGCAAATGCATGAACAGGATTATTTTGGTACAGGGACTGGGAATTTCAACTTCGTGGGAAAAAGTGTTTTTTGTTTGTTTATTTAACCATGTAAGTTACATACTTCCAGAAATTTCCTTTTTCCTTCCTGTGCAAAATAAACCTTTTCCATATTGCAATACGAGCCAAGTGATGAGTGGTGATCCGTGACAGTCAGGAATGAAATGCAAATTCTATGTCTTGCATCGCTTGACAAATTTGATAACGAACTTTTAAAGCTCAACAAACGCACGCTTCAGGCCAGAGGATATCATCAAGCAGAATTTGGGTAATTTCAAAAATTACACGAGCGTTTAAGGATGAAGGCATCATTTAGGATTTTAAGTTGTCTGAGTACATATGAGAGTGAACAAATAAAACAAACATTTTTAACAGGTGAAGAAAAGATCATGGTTTTGGAGAGGGGATGACTTGAGGTGGTGAACAGCTAATTTGAAGATCTGGTGGGAAGAATGAGATTGAATAGAGTATGGAAGGTGGTCCCACAGAGGGGGGAGGGTGCAGAGGAATGAATGAGTGGAGGTGAGCAGTGGCTCTGGATTTAGGCAGTTTCATTTGGAGGGGTTGCTGGTGCCTGCGTGCATCCTGCAGCTGCATTGGGGGGGTGACAAAGCATAGAGATGGCAGAGGGTGCAAGATCAGAAATTAGGTGGAAGACGACTATATATATAATATATATATATATATATATAATGTAGAATCACATCCTCACACCATTTAGTGCATCCTCTTGACCCATCAGGAATGGGCAAGACAATCATTCAGTTGGGGCAAAATGTCCCACAAAACCAGAAGTGGGGAGGAGGTTGCGATCTTCATGGGATTTTAAAAAGATCTGTACCAAACTGGATGTCCCATGTGCTTCGGTAAGAAATGGGTTTTGCTTTTTCTCATTCATGGAGCGTCGGTAACGATCGGTGCACTTAAGATTGATATTCTGTTACGAGGTGTGTGGTTGTGACAGCTGGGTATATATATAAAGGGGGTTTAGTAAATCCATGGCAATTCCCCATCCTTTCGAAGAGACTGACTGAGTATAAAATGTATTGCATTAAACTCTTCGGGTGCTCTAAAGTGACCAACACTTTTTTTTTCCTTTTAATTTCTATTCCAATGTAGTCTAGTGACCCTTACACCCTGATGTTTGTGATGATTTCTCGTGAAATATACAGTTGGACGAATCAAGAGTGCTCAACTTATCTTTAATAAATGTCCTCGTTTCTAAATTATAGAAAGCAGAATCATGCACAACCATCCATCATTCCTCCACTCAACGAAAAATTGCTGCAAAACAGAGATTTATCCTTTTATTGCCAGGAAGAAAAAAAAACGAGGAGACATTGGGAGAAGGAAATTAGGTTTGGGGATGGAGAGTAACCGTGCGATCCCAGAAGAAGCGTTTGCACTTTCTGGTGCAGCAGAAGCTCGGCCGTGGACACGTGGTGGGCGAAAGCCTGCAAGACGTTTCCCCGAACGCTCCATCAATCGTGGAATCACCAAGAGGCGGAGAAGTCACGTGACACGGCCACTGCAGATAGCTTCTAAGATCGCACGTGAAAGGGAAGGGTTTTATTACATTGAATGCGAACGACCGTGCGGGACGCTAAAACTTCCAGCAAAAAAGCGGGGCCAACCACAATGGCACTTGGGCTACAGGCTACGAAAGCACATTTAAAACAGGTCTTGACATGTACAGAACTACAATTTGTCTTAACTACCAACAACTGCATCACTATGGATGAGGAGGAGGAAGAAGGGGAGAGAAGTTTCGACTTATAAGATGGAGTGCTGATTGCTTAATAAAACTATAGAGGAAAGAAAAAAAAATAGGAAAAGCCAGCCTTAAAGCAAATTGCAAGTAGTTTTGTTTCACTGAGAAAATGGTGGTGGTGCCAAATCAGAGTGCATGCTCATGACACAAGCACAAACGGTCTTGACATGATGACCTCAAGAGGTTCAGGATGGAATAGAAAGAAAAAGTATATTTCCTTACCAAAGAAATAAAAATCATGACGATGATCTAAATAATGTGGAAATAAGTGAGAAAGTGCTTATCGAGGCCGAGGATAGTAAGGGAGATGAAAACGATGAAAGAGAAAGTCGTTTTAAGTGAGTGCGAGAAGTGGACGGCATCTTGATCCTCAGAGAGATTGCAGCTGTGCTTTGTATCCTATTTGTGTTCGGTGTGAGTGTTAACGATTTCACTCTGCCTTGCGCTTGCCACCTGGGATCTTTGCCTGCACCCTTGGGGACACACAATCGGTGAGAGCATGTTACAAGGTGTGGCACTGCAAGAAAGCACTCCTCAAAAGAGCATTAAAAACCTTGGCACTGCATCAACTGTATTTGGGCCAGAAAAAGGTTAAATGACAGTTTTTTTACAAGTGATACTGTGTATATATAAATATATATATATATATATATATGGTGGGGCAGTTATATCTGACACATTTGCAATCTTTCTAGCCGGAAGCAGTCTTGGCATAACTAATTATTCTTTTCTTTGTTTTACAGATAATACTTGAAAGTTTTTAATGATTGAGCACTTGAAATGCAAAGAGCTTTTTTTTTTTATTATTATCTTTTAATGCAATGAGCATGCCAATTTCACAAACAAGGTCATCGTGACGGATGAGGCACACTTTGATTGGCAGATTTAACTCGACCAGATTTCTTCCCATGGGGATTTCTGAAGGGCAAAGTTTAAAAGGAACATCCAACATCGATCGATGAATTGAAGGCAAAGATCACTGCAACCATCCGCTCTGTTGATCAAGAGACATTGCTTGCGGTAATGAACAATATGATGATCCGCTGTCGTGGAATGCACAAATTCGAAAGGGGCGCATTTGTCTGATGTAATTTTTAAGAAATAAAGAATCAAAATTGATTTTAAAAATTTGAAGTATGTGCTTATGTTGTATAGAAATTTTATTTTATTTGGTTTAGAAACAAAAAAGTTATAAGGATAATAAAACCATCAGATATAAATACCCACCCTGTATGTATATGTATATATTGTTACGGATCTGGAAACAATATGCATTCAAACATACATATGTCCCAAGAGTCAGTTATTCTGTTAAGTACATGTGAGACAGGTCCCTTCCTTTTGTCTAGTGGGAGAATCAAAGGTGTGTGTTGCGATGTCCTTTTAGGTAGGTTATTACATCTAATGACCATCCAACAAACCATCTAAGACCATCCAACAAACAAACCGCCAACACCACTGAACAAGCGCTTCACTCGCCTAACCGGCGACTCGCTGTCCGAGGCAGAATCTCTCGCAGTTCCTTCTCGGCTTCCACAAACTTTGTAACTTCTTTTTGACGAGTATGGGCATGAGTGGAGTGGGGGCGGGGTTTTTCCCGCATGGCCGAAATCCCGCCCAGAAAGGGCGGACCCATGGGAGCCCCGTCCAATCAGGGCAGACAGTGGCGTCGGCTTCACCAAGGCTCCTCCCCGCTGAGGGAGGTCTATAAACCACGACACCATCCTGTGTCTTGATTTCTTTGGGGGTCGTTCGTTCAGTTCTTTGGGGGTCGTTGTTCAGTTCTTTGGGGGTCGTTCGTTCTGTGCTTGGAGGCCGGAGTTGGTTGGAAAATTAAGGGGTTCCCGCTGCTTGGCTCCACTCACGTTTCGCTCCGACGGCCCGACTACTGGTCCCGGCCCACTCGAGCTCCTCCACGGACCCGAACTCCACACGGGCGGCTGTGGACCTGACTGCACGACTGTTGGTAGGTGTCACACCACGGCGCATTCCTTTCCCCGAGACTCAGGTACTCGAAAGAACTGCGACCTCAGCCCGCCTCCCTCCCTGGCGGCAAAAGTCCTTTGCCTTCAACTGGGTTTATTTTTTCCGAGTGTGTGGCGCCAGTCTAATAAGTAGAAACTGGATAAGTGTTTTGGATCATTGTAAATCTTGCCTGTATAATTCCCGCGTAAGTCTGCTCTGTGTCTTCTTTTGTAAGTTGCTGTAAATTGTCGCACTACATCTTCTTTCTTTCCCCTGCATAAAACCCCAATAAACCTGTTTCTGTGCCACATAAATTTCCTCGTTTATTATAAATAAATTATTGCAGAAATGTTCCCAGTTCGTTTTTGTCTTTTCCTTCATTGGTCCAGCATGGTTCGGATCTGAGTTTTAGCCAGGTCTTTGGTCCCGTTAATCTGCTCATCCCAGCTGGCACGGCTTTGGCAGTTCCGCTCGACTGCACCCGAACCAGAGTTGGTAGTCGGTAGTTGGAACTCTACTGCAGTCGGTAGTGTGACCCGGTTTGAGCAAGACGTGCCAAGGGCATGGTTCCCCGGTAGACGACACCGCGTGGTTAATTAGGTAAATTGGCTCCAGACAAAAAGACCCTACGCGACGCGGTGGAGGTATTGGCGTCCACGGTCGGTTAAGCGACCCGCCGACTCACGGAATTATCCGTGAGCGACGGCCTACAATTCCGGGAGTCTGGTGGGAGATGATGTAACTTCCCCCACCTAGCGGTCGTTCTCGCCACCGGACCCCGGCCCGCAACAATATATACACATATATATATTGTTACGGCTGTGGAAATTCGCAAACCACCATTCAGGACCCGTAGGTGAGATATCTCTTATACATGTGAGTATAGCCCAAAACCGTTGTCTAGAGGGAATTTATGTGATTCATTCGGGCTGCGATCCTTTGAGATAGCCGTTTTTCTTTTTATTGTTATTTTAAACGACAAACCTCCCCGCAAACAACAACCGCCACAACTACGCCACAACGCCAACCGCGCTACAATTACCCTCACAACAACACCACCATCTTCGCCACTACCCCCGCTGACGAACGCCATCCTCCACGGTCCACACTACGACGGTTTCCGCGTTGGAAACCGTTGAGAACGCAAGGAGGGAAAGAAGAAGGCACAACGATGGCGCGCGGGTTTCCCGCCATTTTTCCCCCGCGCGAGGAGTGTGACAGAAGCGGGGTGGGGCAGCTGGCGCCCGATTGGTGGATGCGGCGTGTGACGCGGCCAGGGAGGAGGGAACGCCCCTCTTCGAGCCTTTCTCGAAGCGCCTCGAAGGGGGGTGGAGCAAAGAACGGGGCGGAGCAACGGGCGGAGCCCGCGCTATAAAAAGGGGTGGATCTGCGAAGAGGGGGGTTGTTGTTGTTCCTGCCGAGCCTTTTGATCCTGCGAGCCTGTTCCTGCCGGCCTGTTGATCCCTGCGGAGCCCTTGATCCTGATGAGCCTTGGACCTTTTGGACAAACGACGGTGTGAAGAGAAGGAGAGAGAGGAGAGAGAGAGAGAGAGAGAGAGAGAGAGAGAGAGAGAGAGAGAGAGAGAGAGAGAGAAAGCTCCTGTTCGAGGGTTTTTGTCCGAGGGTTCGCCGGAGTCGGTGTGGTCCGAGACCCCGCTGGTGGGACGGAGCGTCCGCCATTTCCTCTCTCTCTCTCTCTCGACCCCGAGTGTCGACGATTTCTTTCCCCCCGTCCGCACCGAGAGCGCTGAAACCCGTTCATTCCCCAAAACCCCGTCCGTGGCGTCGAACGGCCACACGTGCCGGCGCGAAGCACGAGCTCGCCGACCACGCCGAGAGCGGGGAGCTGAGGCGTGGAAAGGACTCTGTGCGCGCACAGGAAGTGACCACTTCTATTTCTTTGGGTTCTGTGTAAATGTCTGTGTGTCGGCGCCGTCTGAAAAGTAGAACTGTTTAAGTGTTGCCGTGTGTACGCGTAGTCGTTGTAGCTCTGCGTCGTTGTTGCTTTTGTTTTTGCTGCTATATGTGCATTTTGACTGTTTGGCTGTATATGTGTGCTCTCCGTGTGTCGTGTAAATAAAGTGCTTGCATTTTGAACTGTGCCCGTTTCGCTTTGTCTTTTCTCCATTGACTCTCCATCCTGCTTCACGTAAGGGGTCCGTAGTGGGCTTAATACGCCCGGTAATTAATCTGAACGTCCAGGTCGGCGATAACACCGCTCGGTATCCCGATAGCACGGAACGGGCCCGCAAGCGGCTCGTGTCCGGAGTCGACCTGCGGCGAGGTACGATCGCCCGGTTACCATCCGCGTGGTACTTAGGTAGGTCGAGTTTGAAACAACCCTATCCTACGCGGTGGCCGATTGGCACGATTGTGGTGAGGTCGAAAGGCCCACCCGTGACTGGCTCGGGCGATAGTTCCCGGAGGGTCACGACTGAATTGTCCGTCCGGTGGGACGTGCCGCGATTCGAGTCACGTGGCCGTTCGCACGCCGGCGGGCGCGAATTCGCAACACTGGTGTCCGGGAGTGGGATTCGAATCCCTCCCGCCTCCAAGCTAAATTCACGGGAACGGAGCAGGGGTGTGCAGGCGACCCCCGTTCCCTCCAAATACGAGCAAAATTAAATTAACCCGTTACGTGAAATAAGATGGAGTCTCAAGGCGAGCGGTGCCGGGGTAGTAGAAATGTGTATGTGTTTGAATGTAGAATCCATGGTCCAGGATGGAAGCCCGAGCAGGAAATGCTTAATGTGCAGAGCAAACCCCCCCAACTGAACCCAGAGCCGAAATGGCGCGCAGCGGCCGCGGTGTATGACACCTCCCTTCCCCTCCTCCGAAACCTCCCCGATCCCTGCCGAAACGGCTCACCCAAGCGCACCCGACATGGCCCAGCTATTCGCCATGCTGGCGGGAATAAATAATAAAATGGATGACATTGAAGCGAATACGCAAACACTGGCGGGTAAGATGCAGCGAATAGACCGTGGCGCAGCAGGCATAATGGCAATGGCGAGGAGCGAAACGCGGGCAGTGGAGCTCAAAATGGCGACGCCACGTGCTGGAAAACGAGCTCGGGGGGAGTGCAACGGCTGTCAGGCCGCGGTGAAGGCGGGAACAAAAAAAATAATTCGGGGGACGTGTTGGACGAGACTTGTAAAGGTGACGTTGAGAGCAACAGTGACGGTGACCGAGAGGGAAA
>CM068964.1:86838293-86871538 GCA_035128595.1 Eptatretus atami
CAGACAGACACACAGAGATTGCTGGAATTAGATAGATTACAGAGTGAGATTTTAAGTCAAAACTTGTGGAATAATGGGCCTCCAGATTTGGTCGTGCCACCCACTTTTTCTGGCATTTACTTTGTTTCTCATCTATTCCTGTAAGCTCTTCTCCTCGTGTACCGCTGACACCACATACCTCATGAGGCATCATTAGGGAGTGGAAGTTCAGTGGTGTGGACTGGACTACAGTCTTTTACCTGCGAGTGGTTAATCCACTCAATTTGCTAATAACCCGAGATGAAACCAATGAATGAACCTCGAATATGCCCATATCCCTCCCCCTATCCAAAACCTTTCCAAATTAGGTGTAGATAATAGTCAATCAATTGTAGGCTAGTGTGTGTGTGTATGTATATATATATATATATAATATATATATATAATATATTGTTACGGCTGTGGAAATTCGCATTACACCATTCAGTCCCGTAGGTGAGATATATTTCTGAAGTGCATGTGTAGTTAGCTCAAACCCATTGTTTAGAGGGAATTAATGTGATCATTCGGGCTGCGATCTCTTCAGTATAGCCGTTTTTCTTTTATCTCTCGTTATTTTGAGCTCCACTGCACGACTCCCCTGCAGAGGCCCCCCCCCGCATCCCCCTGCCGTTGAAGAGGCTACCGGCGTTCCTATTCATTTTCATTTTTTATTGGAAGGGCGCCAAGGCGGGCATTCCTCGCCCCCCCGAAAGACAGAGGAGGGAGGGAACGAGAAGACACGCCCCGCTTCGAGTGCCTTCGAGGCGCGCCTCGAAGGGGGCGGAGCCAAAAAGGGGGCGGAGAAACAGGGCGGGGCGCCGGCAGTATAAGGCGCGGCGAAGCAGGAGGAAAGGAAGGGAAGGGAAAGAGAGAGTTTGACTTCATCTGCTTCGCCCCCGCTGGTTGCTGTCTCTTCCTGCTGTCCTGCTGCTCTGCGGCTGCTCTGCTCCTGCTGTCCTGCTGCTCTGCGGCTGCTCTGGTCCTGCGATCCGTGGGTCGTGCAGTACCGAGGCGTCGAGAGGCGTACGTCGGCAGGCGCGAGGCGCGCCGGAGAGGCCTCGCCAACCACGCTCGGTCGGGTACCAAGCACGTTGACGGGCGCCGAGGACTCAGCACGAAAAGGGAAGTCGCACTTCCATTCCTTTTGGGGTTTGTTGTAAATGTGGTGTGTGTGGCGCCAGTCGGCAAGTAGTATTGTGTAAGTGGTCCGTGTGTCGCGTATTTGGTCGTAGCTCTGCGTCTTTTGATATATATGCTGTAAATGCATCCTGACTGTTTTATGTGTGCTATTCGTGTGTCGTTGTAAGTAATAAATGCGTACTGTGTGAATCTTCCCCCGTTTCGCTGCGTCCTTCCTTCGTTGGGTCTCCATCTTGTTTTACGTAAAAGGTTTGAGTGGGCGCGGGGACGCCCGATAATTAATCAGGAACCGTCAGGCCGACGATAACACCGCTCGGTTATCCCGATAGCACGGAACGGATCGCTTAAGCGGCCCGTGTCCGAGGTCGACCTGCGCGCAGGTGCGGTCGCCCGGTTTACCATCCGCGTGGGTACTTAGGTAGGTCGAGTTTGGCGAACAACCCTATCCCACGCGGGTGGCCGATTGGCACGATCGTGGTGAGGCCGAAAGGCCCACCGTGACTGGATCCCGGCGTTAGTCCGGGAGGGTCACGACTGAATTGTCCGTCCGGTGGGCGAGGCGGTCGCGATTCGAGTCACGTGGCCGATCGCACGCCGGCGGGCGCGAATTCGCAACAATATATATATATATATATACACACATACATATGTATTTGACACCTCCCACACTCCAGCTGAAGAAGTTGCATAAAGAAACCAAAGAAGGCCTACACAAGGTAAGTGCTTTGCTGTTTCGAACCCTTCTCAGAGTTCCTCCACAACGATAAAGACGTTCACACACAGTACCCACATGACCAATGGTCTATTGTGCCTGATGAAGCCGGCTGCGAAGCCGGCGAAACGTTGCCCTGAGTCCGGGTCTGCTCTTGCTTTTTTGCTCAAATTAGCGGAGTCGATCTCGTTTTTTAGTTTTGGTTGGAAGCGCCTTCTTTAAAAATGTGTAATCTCAACCACCCCAATTATATATATATTAATCATGAAGTCATTGTGATGGTGTCATCACGACATCTGTCTAGGTAGGAGAACTTCAATAACCGCATTCTTTTTAAGAATGCATAAAACTCCTGACTGCTTAAAGCAACGGCGATGCTTCCTGGTTGTGATTGGTGTGGTGAAACACAATGTGTCCATGTGGCTGTTCGCACTTGTGGGTTCCAAATCCGATCTGGTCTCGCCAATCACAGTTAGAGGTGTATCATTAAACAACAGATTTAGACGTATAAAAAATACCGAAACAAACTAAAATTGCGGGCACCGGCTTTCTGGGTGTACGCTGCATGAGAAAAATGACAGACCTATAGCTTTTGAGGAGCAAGATAGTGGTGTTCGCCAGGAAAAATGGAGAATTTTCTCCTCATGAATGCACTTCGATCAAGTCGAGGAAAGTTCAAAACGATCGTCGGTAAAAGACAAAGTTACTATGAAGCCGATGAGACCACAGAAGGGAGCTTTGACCGCAACACACCAAAGGAGGAAGGTAACGTCATATTCACAGCACAGTCCAAGCTCTGCCACTCTCTCAGTTGAGAGGTCGAGGTTTCACCGGCTGACTTTTATTTATGGATATTTCATTTACGGACAGTTTTGTGATTTTTTTTACCTACGCCACCCAAGGTGAACGGAGGTTATATTTTCACCCCTGTCTGTTTCACCCCTGTTTCACTAGTCTTTGAGCAGGATATCTCAAAAGTTTATAGACGGATTCGGATGATACTTTGTGGACGGGTTGGATGTGTGACAAGGACTAATTGAATAGATTTAAGTTGAAGATCCAGATACTCTAATTATTTTAATTGATTCTTCACAATCAGTGATTCTTCGCCAAAATTATATCCAGCATATCTCAAAAGGTTGTGGACAGGTTATGACAAAAGTTGGTGAATGAGTTGGTTAGGTGACAAGAACAAGCAGATTATATGCAGTTGTTGAAAGAAATGCATTGATCCAACCGGACCTTTCATTTTCATTTATTTATTTATTTTCTATTCGTCCATTTGTTCTTACTTGTATTCTGTGTTTCACTTGATACTTTTTCTACCTCTGCTTCCTTCCCTCTTTTCCAGTAAAGATTTCTGTGATTTACATTCCCTTGTATACATGGTGTCCTACAGGCTGTAAGAGCTGCAGAAAAGGACTGGATGGCTTTTCAGCTCAAAATTTTGTTTTGCCGATTGTTTTTTTTTTTGTCGACTTTACTGGTTTGTCGCGTCACAATTCGGTTATTGTTTCGTTGATAAATGGTAATGGCTTGAATAATGATTACAAAAACATATACACAATACCACAGCTGGCACAGCCACGATTTGGAGAGCTGCCGTGCTTACCTAATATGATGAGCGTGAGGCCGTTAAAAATTGCTCCAACGTAGGTCATGAGCCAAGCGCACACCGCCAACTGAAGAACAGCCAAGAACACGCATCAAGTAGCTTAAAAAGCGCAGCGAGGCCGAGGCAAACGGTTTACAGGCAAAATAAGTGTCGAATAAAGCTTATCTATCAAAACCAGGATGCAAATGAAAGGTGCCCGAAACATTCCTGATGCTAAAAACGAACCTTCGGTGCTTTCAGATACAAATTCACCATTTATTGTACAATCAAATATGTTTATGCATAATGTTCTATGGATAATCATGACACAGGCAACTGGATGCCAAATCAACACAGTACTTGTAAATAGGAGGTAATGGTTTGAGGTCAGGAGAATCCATCAAAAATAAAGAAGCAAAATTTGATGAACATGCTAAATTAAAAAAGTTCAAACTCTGATTATGGCCGCTGTACGTTTTTAATAGAAAGGTTGGATTCAGCCTGTATTTCTGAGAAGTTTTGAACTCCGCCACTGAAGGTGAAGGACGTTATGTTTTCACCCCTTTTTGTCTGTCTGTCTGTTTGTTTGTGTACAGGATCTCAAAAAGTTGTGGACGGATCCAGACGAAACTTTGTGGACAGGTTGGGTGTGTGACAAGGATGAACTGATTAGATTTTGGTTAATATCCGGATCCGGATCCGGATCTGGATACAATAATTACTTGATTTCTAAAGTGATTCTTCACCATTGAGAGATGGGGCCAAAAACGATATAGTAGTGTATGGCATGATATTTAAAAAATGTAATGGGCCCAATATGCTCTCATGGATCAGGCATTGCATGGCGGAGGTATGCGCTCTACCGAGTGCCCTTCTCGTTCAGAGTGCTTTTATAAGAAATGGATTTGATAAGGAAGTACAGAGTTGTGATAGCTTTTGTTAACGTCATCTTTTGGGAGACTTTTTCACCAACTCAAGTTGTACCGGTGGCATGGCCCATGCCAACATGAATGATACAAACCTAAGGGGATCACAGGAGGGTCATGTGCTCACTACAGTCTTAGGTTCAATTTTTGATCATTATGATACATTGACAAGCGATGCCACGATATATAGCATTCCAAGCTGGCTGTCCTGCCAATATTTACTTGTAAAATACATAAAATCCATTCTGCCTACTACTTTTTCTTTTTAAAGCAACCATTTAGGTTTAAGGGTCCGGTGGTGGCTCATTGGTGATGACACTGGACTGACATCACAGAGGTCGTGGATTCAAATCCTGTACGGCTGAAGGCAGGTGTTTTAAGAATTTTGATTTGAAGCTTCAGGAAGTCAAGTTGGTTCCAAAACTTCCACGTCACTTCTGCATTGTCTGTGAAAACCCAGTTGGCTCATTAACCACCTTGAGAGTGGGGATGATCTACTTTGTTTTGTCTTGGGCAGGAAGCTCACATCCAAAACTGTTGATTTACAATTGTTGCAATTTAAAGCGAGCATTGCACTCTGCCATTGCTGTTGGCGGTTTTGTGATAGCATCATTTTAAGGAACCATTTTTAATGAAACTATAGGAAAAGGTGACAACTGTGTTTGTAAAAGACCACGACCTGATTCATGATGAAACTTTTAGCTCCACTTTTGAATACTCGTGTATTAAAGATGTGATTACAAAGGTGATAATGTGCCGATTGAACTTTTGTTTTCCTTTATGTTTTTTTAAACACTGGTGGAATTTCAAAAACTCTGAATTACTAACTTTACATCCTTGTAATATATATAGAAACATAGTAGTAAGTAGTAAATGCAACTTCAGAAAATGTTCCCAATTCCCCCCCCTCCCCATCCTCCCCATCCTCCCCTTCCTCCTCCTTCTCTTCTTCTTCTTCCCCCTTCCTTTCTGTTCGTTTACTTAGTCGGTGCCACCCATGTCTCTGCAATTGCTTGTACTGCTTGCAATTTTCTTCAACACGATTGGATGTTCAGCCGTTTCACATTTCCCTCCGAGTTTCACGTTTATTATGCCTTACAATCAGACCATTATAAATAGCATTGAGGTACATTTTCCCAATTCTTATGAACAGGTCACTCAAGTTCATGAGGTTCGGGGTTAGAATTTTTACCTCCGCCACCGAAGGTTACGTTTTTACCCCTGTTTGTTTGTCTCTCTGTGAGCAGTACATCTCAAAAGGTTATGGACATATTCGGACGAGACTTTGTGGACATGTTGGGAGTACGGCAAGGACAAACCGATGAGATTTTGGTGAAGATTCAGGTATTCTCCCAGTACCACAAATTGCTCTCCCGGTACCACAAAATAATTCCGATGGAATTGGGAATCCTAATGAAACAAGCCGACAATTCTTGGTACACTTTTTCATCTTCGTCCAGCGGCCACAATTATTCCCATGTTGTTGTGGGGGTCGCCGGGGGAAGGTTTTGGCACGTCTTTCATGAACCGGCTGGCAAGGCCTGACGATCGACTAAATAGTTGGAGCAGGAATTTGGGATTTGGCCATGGTGCCGGCGATAGCTCACTTTACTCTTACGATCGCTGGCACGCTATGGTTTGCAATTTTAAAATGTGACATTTATACAAAGAAACTTTCTCGGTGTTTCTCTTGAGATGCGTGTCAAATAAAATGTAACCCACCATTACATGAATTAATTGATTAATGAATGAGTTGGCAAGATTGCTCGATTACAATTTTATTTGTTTATTTCTTTTTTTAACGCACCTCACCCTTAAAAATCCATTTTATAAGAGAAAGTTCTCCAAGTCGACTATTCCTTTGTGTGTTTTACCAACACCCCCCCCCCCCACCCCCCATATACAACCTAGCTCATTTGGATCACCTTTAAAGGACTGGATGTCGGTCTAACACGAGGTGACTCCTGTTCAGAATAAACCAGTAATTGGATTCTGCCCTATCATAAAAAAGCACTTGTACGTTTATTTATTTCACTCCATTAAAAAAGGCAATCATTGGGGGTGGGGGTGCACCTTGAGGGAGTCCACAAGATCTTGCACGAGGATGAGACGCTGCAGTGAACATGTCGTGTGGTTCACGTAAGGTAGAGCAGCATCTGTGATGCGTTTTGCCCCTTCCTGAGTCACAGAAATGTCTTTGTCCAGGTAGGCCCTAAGTTGGTCAGGGAAAGAAGAATGTGAATGCATGACTACACAAAAACCTTAAATCTTCGACATGTTCTTCCATTCAATGTTCATAATTATCCATCTCTTTCCCACAGATGAAAACATAGCTCACTTGAAGGGGTGCCCTGTGTCTGACTTCTGAATGCTCTTGAGGATCGCCTTGTAGATCCGGTAAGTAATAGTCAGTGCCAGTATAGCCAGGGCAAGGTAAGAGAACACGGAGACAACACTGTACTGCGTCAGCGCCAGCAGTAGTGATAGGAGTCCGGCAAACACAGCTCCCGAGCGCCGGGGATCACGCCAATAGAGCAGATCTTCCACTATGGCATGGGGGCAGATAATGAGGACAGTTTAGGGTTAGGTTGATACAGGAATGGCATCAGCAGGAGATCCTTCTGTTGCAAAAGTCAAACATTGACGGACATTGTGCGTCATGTCGCGGATTTCCACATCATCACAATCTTCCAGCTGTTCCCACGTCTCACACAGCATCTTATTCTATCTAAATGTACAAATTACATCCTATTCTTCCTTCCTTCCTTTTGATGTAATGCACTTTTATACCGGCCAAACCAACCCTCTCTTTGCTCGAAAGCCAAAGGTCGGAGATTAAAAGATAAATCTGCCCAATTCCTAGTTTGAATGCAAATCTAAACTTTTCTAATTCCCAGGCTTTGATTTAAACTCGAGTCTTGGTACTCCGGGACAATACATAGACACTGTCCAAGAACGGCCATCCCTCCTCCCCTACCCAAATCCCAACGTCATGGCGTGGTGCATGTGCATGTTAGCTCAAGTTTCAAATCCTCCAAAGCACCGCTATCACATTCAACGGACGCTGCAGTTCCCAAATAAGATTGGGAGGGTATGAGGGAGACATGGCATTCATAGTACAGACTGAAAAGTTTGTTCTCCCTCAATGGTGTTTTCTTTAATAATAATTTCTTTATCTCAAGTTTATGGCTCTGCAACACTGTTCCTAAATGTGAAATTTAAAAGTTTTCAAAACCATTGATCACGTTGCCTCTAAACTATCTTCATTATTAATTTTATGTCTATTTTCTATCTTTAAATGCAAAACAATGTATTCAATGACTCTTCCCTTGGTCTGAGAATTCTGGGTTAAAAGGATGTTCAAGACTAGTCATTATTGAAGTTTGAGATCCACAAGCCTTCCACGTTACCTTAATATTAGGGGTTCTTAAGGCTGGCCTATAAATGTTTCCATTTGCTCAAATACAATACAACTGTCTCTATCTCACTCTCTATCAGCCATGAGTGCAAGCTAATCTTAGCTCAGCGAGAAGAAACCAACAACACAATACGCAGATCTAACAACACAAAAAATGAGACAGAGACAGAGAGAGACACAGAGACAGAGAGAGAGACAGAGAGAGAGACAGAGAGAGAGAGAGACAGAGAGAGAGAGACAGAGACAGAGAGAGACAGAGACAGAGAGAGACAGAGACAGAGAGAGAGACACAGAGAGAGAGACACAGAGAGAGAGACACAGAGAGAGAGAGAGAGAGAGACAGAGAGAGACACAGAGAGAGAGAGAGACATACACAGAGAGAGGCAACACCCAACTATCCCCAGAACTTACCGATCGATTATAATCTCTTCCTTGCAGTTTCACTCAATTTGGCTCAGAACAGTAATCAGTGATAAACTATGAGCACTGACCTGCTTTCGCCATTCTTGCTCCGGTCGTCAGTTCGGTGCTGAGACAAATCGGTGCACTCTATGCCACCCACCCTCGTCCCTTTTGGCACCCGCCATCCTCTCACCACATAACTCTTCCATATACCCAGGCATCCCCACCCTCTGAAATCAGACTAATGTAGTGAACCTCCTTTCTCACCCTTGCGTAGCCCACCCTTTCCACACCATCGACCATAACCTGAGCATGTGACAGCATCTTGTAACAACCAAGTGATTAATGTTTGCTGCGGACATATCCTTTTAACTTTCACCGTAACCGGTGTTCCGTAGGACGAACAGAAGAGCGATGCAAATGACATCAAGAAAAAGGGGAGTCATGTGAGGTGCACCATATGGAGTCATAGACCTCCAATAAGTCTTTACAAAACAGCAAGTAAAATGATTTTAAAGTGCTTTTTTGTAAATGCATATAAGGCTCAGTGAAATGAGTCGAGATCAAATTGCCTGTTCAGGAATTCTTGGGATTAAAACTGAACCGCTGCACTGACCCAACGGGGAGGTTCGTGGAGGGGGTGGGGGGGACATTTCAATTGGTTCACGAAAAATATTTTCACGAAAAAATAAGTGACCACTATATTCGTTATTGGTGTGTGTCTGTCTGTCTGTCTGTCCCGAGCATAGCTCCGGTGGTTTTGATCCGATCCTGATAAAATTTGGTGGAGGTTTATATCATGATCTAGTTGTGTTTTCCTGAGAATGGGTAGTGCGCCATTATGGGCGGAGCCACGCCCAAAAAACATGTTTTTAGGGGGTAGCCGATTTCAATTTGCATCTTCTCCTAGGGTTTTGTCGAATCTGACAGGGGTTTCGGTATTTGGTTAGCCCAATGGCACCTGCATAGCCCACGAGCTCGATTTTTCATTTTCGTCCCAAGGTCAAGGTCACAAGGTCACGAACTTAGAAAATTGCGAATTTTGACATAAAAATCATACGACTGCCCAAATTTTGAGAGCGAGGATGACAATATTTTTTATGCATAATCTTGAGGTCATTCCCACCTAAAGTCTTGAAACCATTTTGCTCTATCTCGAACACCTTGCCCGTGGCGCCCCCTTCAAGTTTGTTTTTACGCCGATTTCATCAAAGTATGGATATTATCCGAGGAGTGCGAAATGCCATATTAGCCTATATGACGTTATATTGTTCCTGGAATGTTCCAGAGGAAGTTTTGCACCAAAGGTCATAATCCTTGACCTTTGACCTTTAAAGTTCACAAAGGTCAAATTTTCAAAGTTGTGGGAATCAAACCGGGTTTTCTACCTTCTTCGACGAACTAACTCCAATAAGCTATAGCAATATCCTGTTTCCTTATTTAATGTCCACAACATTGTTTTGTGACCTTTAAAGGTTATGCAAAGGTCAAATTTTGAAAGTTATTGAACGAAACCGGGTTTTCGACATTTTGCAGCTAATAACCCGTCACTCGTACCACATCATGTTGATCATTTTTATAACTTGGTTAAAAATTATCACAGTCTGCACATCCTTGACTTCTGAAACAATCTACATCGTCAAATACCGCTCGTGAACCATCGTCGTCTTCAGACTTGTGCTACAAGGCAGTTAACGTACGATGTTACACGAATGAGCTGACAAGATGCTCAACGGGTACGCACACCCCTAAGCTGTCTAGCCTGGGCTTGATTCCCAACCCAGCTATAAACTGTCATCCCAGTGTTTTACAGGCAGGGTGATTCATCAATGTGTGTGCCATCCCTCAGATGGATGTTAAACTGGGTGTCCCTTCTGCCGGCATTAGTTGGTGGACATTAAAGATCCCACGGTGTCCTTCGCTAAAAGTAGACAAACTATCGCCGGCACCCTGGCCAAAATAAATTCCAAAAATCCTGCTCTAACCTTATGTTCCCCCTGTCCCAAGGGAACAAAGTGGAAAAGGGACAACCCCCAAGGGGGTCGCTACAACTCTTAGCTAGTCACGTGGAGTAGTAGTAGTAGTATGTCCATGAATAATTCACCCCCAAAATAATCGTCTTCCAGCCAGATGAGCCTGGTGCCATGTGTATGAATGGATTCATGTTGAGTTGCTTGTAATCGCTCATAACAAACAGAAAACTGTGTCCAATGACTCTGCTTACATATGTTCGTGTTTACGTCCACCTGTCTCCCTTCCGAAAACAGATTGTCATGCAACAATGGATTCAAACCTTCTTCTTGAGCCTTAACTACTGCAGCAAGAATGCAAGGTAAGAAAGGAAAACATGAATGTTAAAATACGGACTGGGTGTAAACTGGGTGGGGCGACCATTCATGCTAGATTTTTTTTTCCTCGACAACATCCAGAATATTCTACAATTATTGACTATCCTGATCCGATGTACCATGCTCTCAGTAACAAAGCGTTGGTTCTGTCAAAGCAGTTTCTTGGCCTGGGGTCATGATCGGTGGCTTGCCACCCCCCACCCAGCAGGAGTCAGGGCAGGCATTTGTAATTTGTTCAGGATGCCAGTGAAAGCTCACCTACTCTTCGCAAAGGACAACGTGGGAGATCTTTAACGTCCACCAACTCATGACTGCAGATGGGGTGCCCAGTTTGACGGCTATCCGAGGGACGTCACACACATCGATGAATCACTCTGCCTTGTGAAACACTGGGATAACAGTTTATAGCCGAGTCTGGATTCTAATCCAGGTGAGACAGCTCAGGTGTAAGTGTGCCTACCTCCAGGGAGTCTTGGCCATCATGTCAGACCAATTATTGATGATATTTCAGTGCAACCTTTGCCACTTTTCTCTTACTGGGTGCAATCCTGAGCATGACTGAGAAGTTCATATTGAACAGTGATGGACATTGTTTTGGACGAGTGGATAATTAAATTGTAGTTATAATGTAACATTGTGCATCCACAACAATAAATCAAGCAATGGTTGGGCCTGTCATAGAGAATGTCTACATTTTTCATGGCAGAACAACGTGCATGTTCTGACGTCAAACAATGAGAGGCATCACTTCAAGACTGAACCACAGCTTTGCGAGCAATATTTGGACACACAACCACCTTATGACAATAAGATTGATGTGTGGAGCATTTTAGGATACACATCTCATGCATTTCCATCAACTGTGTTACATTAGCAGTCATTAACTTCCAGATCGAAACGACCACAATCTGTTGTGTATATCAATGAGGAGTATATGATGTGGAATTAGACGGGTGGAGTGGGGGGGCCAAACATTACGAATTATGAAATAGATTAACTTTTGACCCCACCCCTCCCCCACCCCCAACCGCTCCCCCACCCCCACTCAAACATAACCTCCATTCCTATCCCACACAATTCCCTCACCAAGTTTTCACTCTCACGTTGTTCAGTCTTCAAATTTACATCAGAGGCCGATAAACAATCAGAGCAACGTGGAGCGAAAAAGATGGCGGTGATTTCTGGACGGCTAGAGGGAAAGGAGTAGCCTGGCTAATGGGCAGTGCTTGTGACCAACCCTTACAACAGACCCACACATCCACAGACACAAAATCAGCTTTATATATTCGATATCTTTAAAATTACCCCCACACAGTATGGCAGGTGTTGGGTTAATGGTCAACATGGCTAGCTTAAGGTCTTGAATTTGAGCTCGTCGTGCTGTTAAATAACACCAGGTGGGTTGACTCAGCATGTCATCCTTCTGAGGTCAGCAAAATGAGTACCAGCTTATTGGAAACAGGGTGGGGCACTGCATCAGCAGCACAACCAAGCTCCCAGCGATGATGCAACCAGCAGCTACAGGCTGCATACAAAATTCTTTTTAAATCCTCATACAGTGATGTAATGTTCTGGAAAGGTTTCTCCACAAAAAAGTCCTACAGAGACACTGACACTTTCATGTGAAAAATAAAAGATGCGACAATGGAGAAATCAACAAAGTATTATGGGATTTGAACCTAACGCAATGGGACAGCATCATGAAACGAATGTTTAGCTGAGAATACTAAACAGGCCAACTCAAGTTGCCCCAGGCTTTCAATATCGCCATATCATCATCATCATGTTCACTGAGACCACACCCAACATGTGTCTATCAAGTGTACTTCAAACAAAAGTGCATGTACAATGTACATATCTATAAAAAAAACAAATTACTAGTTACCTCCACCACCGAAGGTGAATAAGGTTATGTTTTCACCCCTCTCTGTTTGTTTGTTAATTGCCGGAATCCTTCGGATTTCTGCAATTATGTTGGTCGGTTGTGTGTGTCTGTCTGTCTGTCTGTCTGTCTGTCTACCCTGTAGCAGCCACACCGTTTCAGCGATCATGACCAAACTGGGTACAGACGTCGGCCATGGTCCAACTTAAACATTTGTCGTTTTTGGTGAATCTAGGTCAAAGGTCAAGGTCACCGAAAAACCGAAATTGTTATTTTCGCAATAACGTCCGCTAAAATGGTCGTATCGACTTCAAACCAAATCCAAAATGTGCATCTTCCAATACTGCATCCAACCATATGTCTCATTGGGGTGTCACACCAACACCCTTCTTAGCGGTCGGGGGTCGAATGTCAGGGGGGTCGGGTCAAAAATTTCAAATTGCGATAAAAACGCCATTTCAAGTCCGATTGACTTCCAAGTTATGATTATGACCAAACTAAGTGCTATAACTCATGAAACAGTAGCACTATCGACTTATAAGAACCAAAATTGATTTCCAGGTTTTTGTTTTTTCAGAAATCATGGAGATATGACAAAGTTATTCCGGTAATTCCTTGCTCAACGAGCAATTTCATTTGTCTGTTTGTGTGCAGGATATCTCAAAAAGTTGTGGACGGATCCAGATGAAATTTTGGACAGGTTGGGTGTGTGACAAGGACGAACTGATTCGATTTTGGTGAAGATCCGAATCCGGATCTGACGACTAGAATTTTTAAAGTGGTTCTTCACCATTGAGAGATCGGGCTAAACTAATATATAGCACGATGTCTCAAAAGGTTGTGGACGGATTTGGACGAAACGTGGTGTACATGTTGGGTGTAACAAGGAAGAAATGATTCAATATTGGTGAAGATCCGAATACGAAAATTATTTAGTTTTTCAAGTGATTCTTCACCATTGAGAGATAGGGCCAAAAACGATATAGTACTGTATAGCATGATATTTCAAAAATGTATTGGGCCTGATATGTTCTCGTGGATCAGGCATAACTGGCGGAGGTATGCGCTCTACCGAGTGCCCTTCTAGTTTAACTCTGGATTAATTTAATTAAAATAAAACACCTGAAAACCATCAATGCAATTCCGAAAAATCATTTTACCTTTGTTCCACATTTCATTTTCTGATTCTGATATACCACATACTCTGTTACAGGGCGTCGGTGCTGCCGAATCAGTTTCTTGGGAAGGATGATAGTGGATGGTTTGCCATTGCCTTCCCAGACATTGCACTTACATATATTATTACAGCAAAAAGCTATTTTTTTTTTTACTCATCATGACACACAAGGGTTAAACCAAACTCATGACAATAATATTAGGGAAATAATCTATCAACAATAACCCTCAATGCATTCCAGGTCCATCAATGCCCCTTCTGTCTTGTTTCCGAGTATATTTCGATCAATTCGTGCAACTGAGGATGTTCGAAGCCGAAACAATATTACAACGATATTGAACATGTCCGATGAAAGAAAAAGAAAAAACAACAAACAAAACAAACACCGATTTCCTCATAAATACCGCAACACTTCCACGAAGGCCCCCCAGGCTCCATCGTGTGTGGCTTCTGATGATCCCTCCAAGAGAAAAGGTACCAGGGTCACTGCGAGGAGGAGCGGCTGACACAAGAAGCGAGAGGCAACACGGCAGCAGGCAGCACAACGGAGGGGAAAAAGGGGGGGGGGGCGAGGGCGAAGGCACTCCGGAGCCAATCGCATGGAAGAGAATGGGCTGCAGATCCAAGGTGATTGGGTGGAGCATGATGGGAAGGGGAGGGGTTGGGATCGATTTGTGTGGAGAGGTGGGCTCGGTGGCTGGAGCAGTACAGGCAAGAAGCAAGGTGGAGTGACGCAGTACAATGCACTCAGACCAACCACCCCTTCCTTCTCCCCAGCACCCCACAAAGACTGCATGATGAGATCCCGGGGGATGACGATTGGCACTGCAAATTGCTTTGCACACGGCAACACACCATTTCCATGGGACACGACAAGAGCATTGCTTTGTGTGCCACAATCGGATTCTACGGAGATAGCGCATCCAACATGGCAAACAAAAAAACAGCAGACATATCCCTTCAAATTTTTATTTATTTATTTATTCGCCGTTTTGAGCCTTCAATTTAAAGATGAAATTTTGCATATCTAGACCTAATCTTGCTTTTAATTCATTTTCTTGTATTCAACATCTCCTGGGAGCCTCTGTTTGTAACAGTGTTGAATCACTGAAAAAAAACTTACAAAGCAAAGATCACGTCATCCCTCCATCTCGACCCTCTGTTTTTTCACTCTTGAAAAACAAAAGGCTGCGCCTGACAATGAAAAGAAGAAAAAAAAACGTTTTTTTTTTTCGTCGTCCTTGATGTAAATCACTTTTGCAACTCTTTTAGCCCTCGACTCACCAGCCTGCCTGGATGTATATACAGCACCGATTCAAAACAATGGATGCAGGTGATTGCGCAATGTCAATGCAAAGGGCCCGCACAAGATCTGCGCTAACCCTTTCGTGTTTAATCAGCAGACAAAGGTGTCCACCTTTCCAAATGATGGCGATTGGTTTAATCGCCGTCATTCGAAATGGGAAACGCAAAACTACACCATGGAATTACAGGACAAAAGATCTTCAGCTTCGGAGGGGATAACAAACGGCTTGATCCCTGACAAGCCGAGGAGATCCGACGACAAATGCCGAGGCCTCTAAAGCCTCCGCAGCGTCGTTGGGCACACTGTTGGCAATGATCTGCCGGTGTCAGACGGCCATCTGGCCCTTTCAAAGCAACAATGTACTCTAATGACCTTCACAACACACACTGCTCTGAAGCCGAAATCCTACTTTTCATCAAGTTGAATAACTAACTACACAGTAGCCTCCAACGAATTCTCGGAATAAAGAAAATAATAATGGTCCAAATAAGTAAATAAGTAAATAATTCCAATTAAGTGTTGACAAGATGGAGCACAAGAGCTGAAAAATCTTTGGAAACACTAAAGCGAAGAAAGTTGAAGACATCAATTTATGATAGGTTTCAAAAGAAAATCTTCTCCAATTATGGTGATTACCAGCAACATTTGTTGAAGAAGGTGGCTGTTCATCCCTCGGTCTTTGATCTTTTCGAGTGATAGCCCCAGGATCTGCTAAACCTTCAGTTTCCACGAAGCCATCACGTCCGCCCTTCTCCTCTTGTAAAGCTTCTTCTAATGCGAGGCAAACGTCTGAAGGTGCCTCCATAACTGGTTCTACGTCATCTTGGGTTTTCAAATTATCGGTCTCTGGTCCAGTATCACTCCCTGCCAAGGGATCCCGTGTCGGCACAGAGAAAGGTCCAAATTCGGAACGCTCTGGGATTTCAATGCCTGGAGAGAGTGGCTCAGATTTGGGAGAGTCACTCAACTCGGGCGACTCATCTCCATTGGCAGCTTTCTCTCCGGCTCTACATACCACCAAGAAAGGCTCAGAATCGGGACTGTTCATCTCAACATCTCTGCCTACATTTGATTCCTTTACTTCCTGCACTTCTTCTTCATCATCATCATCATCATCCAGTTCTTCATGCATCTCTTGTGGCACGTTCATTGCTGCAAATGAACCCCCATCTTGCCACACTGCAGCTTGCACCACCGAGCCAGCGGAGCCATCTGAGGAACCAGACTCATCTGAGCAGCTTGAAGAGTCAGAGCCACCGCTGTGATGAGCTGCAGGAGCGGACTGGGTTTCATTCCGGGAAGCAAGGCTTGCAGAAATGGAAGGTTTGTCTGGCAAACATGCAGCAGGGCAGGTCAGCAAGGGGAAAATAAAAAAAGGTGCAGGAGGTGGAAAGGCAGAGAGCAAAAGATTAGATCCCAAGACAGAGAGAGAAAACCGTGCAGTATCACACTCAGACAGACAATGATGTAGTCTACTTTAAAATCACAAATAAATAAATAAAGCGCTTCCTGAAAATTTTACAAGACAAAAAAAAATTATTTATTTCCTGACAATACATAGCCCTACTGTTTAGATTCCCACACAGGAGTTATTAGCTCCGCCACTTGAAGGTGAAGGAGGTTATGTTTTCACCCCTCTCTGTCTGTTTGTTTGTTTGTGTACACAAGTACAGGATATCTCAAAAAGTTGTGGACGGATCCAGATGAAATTTTGTGGACAGGTTGGGTGTGTGACAAGGACAAACTAATTAGATTTTTATGAAGATCTGAATCCGAATCAGACTACTAGAATTATTATTCAAGTGATTCTTCACCATTGAGAGATAGTGTGAAAACGATAAATAGCACGATATCTCAAAAAGTTGTGGACGGATTCGGATGAAACTTGGTGGACTGGTTGGGTGTGTGACGAGGAAGAAATGATTCAATTTTCGTGAAGATCCGAATCCAGATCTGGATAAGAAAATTATTTAATTTTAAAGTGGTTCTTCACCATTGAGAGTGCCAAAAACGATGTAATACTGCATAGCATGATATTTCATACATGTATTGGGCCCGATATGTTCTCGTGGATCAGGCATGACGTGGCAGAGGTATGCGCTCTACTGAGTGTCCTTGTTTATTCTGTATTTATTGCACTGCGAGGGAGTGGGGGTTGTGGTCGGACTGATGGGTACATTGGTATATTGTGCCGATGAGAGAGGGATCAAAATTCACACCATATTTGTGGATGTAACAAATAGGTATCCTCAGACTGTCCAGCAAATGTGAAACTTTAACAGTTTAAAATACCAAATAAATGACTCAATATTACTCATGAGCCTCACCCTTTCTAAAAGGAAGGGATTGTATGTGAATGAGTGTGCTGAGTCCACATGCAGATCTTCTTTAATCTAGGTCGGTCATTCCCAGATCTACTGTGATCTATCAAATTCTCTGCATTGTTCGATGTGGTGTCTTGCTCATGATCTGCAATCCCTCTAATC
The DNA here is from genome assembly GCA_035128595.1 of Eptatretus atami. Lineage (NCBI taxonomy): Eukaryota > Metazoa > Chordata > Myxini > Myxiniformes > Myxinidae > Eptatretus > Eptatretus atami. The sequence goes on from CM068964.1 coordinate 86,855,706, forward strand.
TACGCATCGACTTTTTTTTGTTTTAGTACCACAACACTTCATCCACACAGTAATTAATGGTTCTGTCCCTCCAAGGTTTCTGCAGGGTATACATGCTCAGCAAGTAACCCTCTTCTTATTTGCTCCAAAATGCCAGGCTCACGACTCACCTCCACTCATTTGTTCCTATTTTCTCTCATCTGGAACCAACTTCCTCGGTCTGTTCAGTCGCATTCTTCCCTCCTGAGCTTCAAGACGGCTGTTCACTACTACCTCAGGTCATCCCATGTGCATACTCAAGATCTCTTATACCCCAAAGTACGCCATTCCCAATCACTCCTTTTTCAATGTTATTGTAGTTTTCCCCCTCTTCCTCACATCTTTTTGTTTATTAGTTGTCGGTAGGTTTGTTCCTTTTCTGTTTCCTCCCCACTTTCCTCTTCTTTCTGCGTTTCATTCAGCTTGAGTGCACATGTTCTTCTCTCCATCCCTTTGATCTCACTCTCACTTATCTGTTATTGGTGTTTCTCCCTTTCCATTAAACTCAAGCTATTCCACGAGTCTCGACTCGGTGTACAAAATAAATAAATAAATAAATTAACTGAGGATATCCAAAGAGTTTCGTTTTTCAACATTATGTATAGCAAGTAGTACTTTGTCGAGAGAGCATGTTTTTTAAAAAATTTAATTACTCCAATAAATGAATTTTGCTGTGAGGATGAAACATGCCAGTGATTCGTTGCAATTTATTACTTAATTATGGAAGGCATGCAGTATAATCATTCCATAAAGCTGTCGGGTTTTAAATTGCCATTTGGATTCATTAATGTTCAGAACTTCACATTACGTTTCACAAATGATTATATTCAAGTTTAAAATTGATTTTCTTTATTTTTTGAATACAAAGTCAAGGCTCGTGGAAGAGTGAAAGAACACTGAGAGAGAGAGAGAGAGAGACAGACACCAAAAGTGGGGTTGAAGGACAAAATCAAGTTAGATTTGGACAGATAAGGGATGTGTGGGGAGGAATGGGGGTAGGGGAGGATGCACAGGGTGGACAACATGGACACAGAGGCAAACTCTCAGGAAGGAAAAACTGGAAATTTGGAAAGAGATGGGCTTGGGAGTGGGGGAGAAAAATAATTCAATTTTAACCTAAAATATATCAGTTCTGGAGCTGATGGTGAAGTTATCGCTATTGGCAAAACTATGTCATTTAATGGGTACAAAAACTACACTTCCCACCCGCCCCAAATGATTAATGATTACACAATTTTGTACGAAAGTTTGGTTGATCCAGGCTTGCAACCATCAAATAGCACGAGTATATAATATATATATATATATAATATATATATATATATATATATAACTTGTGCTATTTGATGGTTGCAAGCCTGGATCAACCAAACTTTCGTACAAAATTGTGTAGTCATTAAATATATATATATATATATATATATATATATATATATATATATATATATATATATATATATATATATATATATATACAGAGATCAACTCGTGGTTGAAGATTGGTGTTGGGGATGCAAATTCTCTCAGTTCGAGTCCATTCTTATCCGACAGAATGATACAGGGCTTGCACACTTATCGTTCAGTTGTCTCATCTGGGTTCGATTCCCATTCCAACGATAAACTGTCGAATTGGTGTTTGCAGGCAGGGTGCTACGTCTCAAAGTATACTGTCCCTCGGATGTACGTTAACCTGGGGAACCGTCCATTCATATTACTTGATGGATAGCAACGATCTTTTCATCAAAAGATAGGTGAGTTTTGCCAACATCCGAGTCAAATTCCTACCCGTACCAGCTCCATCCACATCAGACCTAGCGAGTCCGTTCGTGACAATGAGCCAATCAACACCTCCTGCAGCTGTCCTCACAGTAAGGTGGGAATAATTGGGATCATTAAACTAGTAGTGGTAATGGTCAAAAGAAAAAAAATAAGAAAACTTGAAATAAAAATAAAATAAAATAAGAAGAAGTTGTGCATAGCACGAAACTTGCAAAATCCATCAAACACATTTGACCTCAAAAAGAATTGGTGGTTGAATTCAATGACCAAATACTCTTCAAACTTCAAGTCAATCGGATGAAAAATGACAATTTTAGAAATTCGGCCTATGTTGTCCTTTTGGTCGATGTTGACCTCAAAAATAATTGGCTGGTTGAATTCAGTCACCTGATATGCAAATCGTCTTCAAATTTCAAGTCAATAGGATGAGAATTGAGGATTTTAGAAATACCACCTTAGTTGTTGACCTTGGGCCTATATTGACCTTTTGGTCCATGTTGAACTCAAATAATTGGCGAGTTGAATTCAGAGACCTGAAATATAAATCCTCTTTAAATTTCAAGTCAATCGGACAAAAACTGAGGATTTTAGAAATACCACCTTAGTTGTTGACCTTTGGCTATGATGACCTTTTGGTCAATGTTAACCTCAAAAATAATTGGCTCGTTGAATTCAGTGACCTGAAATATAAATCCTGTTAAAATCTCAAGTTAATCAGATGAAAATTGAGGATTTTAAAATTTGACAAATTTGTTTACCTTTTGACTGCAAAAACAATAGGCTTCTTGCTTATGCCAAACTCTACCATGTGAAGTTTCGTAAAGATTGGTTTAAAATAATTGTGACCTGTCGGCGATAAACAGACAGACAGACAAACAGAGTAACAAAATCGACTGAACAATATACAAGGTGGGGCATTTATATCTGACACATTTGCAATCTTTCTAGCCTGAAGCAGTCTTGGCATAACTAATTATTGTTTTCTTTCTTTTACAGATAATACTTGAAAGGTTTTAAAGATGGAGCACTTTAAATGCAATGAGCATTTTTATTATTATTATTATTATTATTATTATTTTAAATGAAATGAGCATGCCAATTTCACAAACAAGGTCATCATGACAGATGAGGCACACTTTGATTTGGCAGATTTAGATCCACCAGATTTCTTCCTATGGGAATTTCTGAAGAGCAAAGTTTATAAGGAACATCCAACATCGATCGATGAATTGAAGGCAAAGATCACTGCAACCATCCGCTCTGTTGATCAAGAGACTGCTTGTGGTAATGAACAATATGATGATCCGCTGTCGTGGAATGCACGAATTCGAAACGGGCCCATTTGTCTGATGTAATTTTTAAGAAATAAAGAATCAAAATTGATTTTTTTTTAAACTTGAAGTATGTGCCTATGTTGCATAGAAATTTTATTTTATCTGGTTTAGAAACAAAAAAGTTATAAGGATAATAACACCATCAGATATAAATGCCCCACCCTGAACTTGAAAAATCTTCGATTTTGCAAGTAATAAATAAGTGACAACAGCTGGAATTTGTAGATGAAGCAGGGATGAAAGGTGCACCACATATTCAGGTCAGAAACACAGAAAAGGTGGAAGAGTGAGCTGCAAAGGGTGCCATGAACAATACCTGTAGGAAGTTGAACAGAGGAGGACATCAGCGGAGAAGCCACCAAATGAGAAGTGAAGTCCATCAAATGATCCTCATCATACTTCCATGTGTTCTGGGCATTCTCTGCAAACTCCTGGATCTGTTTAGTATCTGTATCAACTTTGGCTATTTGATCAATATTCTGCCCAAGCTCCGGAATGGTATTTTCCATGTAAATTTCCTCAAGAACATTAGTGTGGAGTGATGACGTATCCATCCGACACACATCATGCATTTTGTCATCTTCTCGAACCTCCGGGACAACACCTTTATGAGTTACATTATCTAAATGCCTGTCATCCAATGGTACTTCACCCCCGTGCCTTGTTTCCACATCTATGACACAAATTGTTGATTGGCTTGTATAATCAGGCCTTTGGAAGCCCTCATCATAGGTTGAGCTTACTGTGTGGCTTGTGGATGATGCATCGCCATTTGTTTTGACCCAGGAATGGCCAGGGTCGTCGGCTGATGCAAGACCAAGTGAGGGCTGGGAACAAAGTGCTGCATACAAGGGCAATGCACAGGGTTGTGATGCATACGATGGAGATATGTGACCTTCCGTTAGAGATTCACTTGAGACAGTTTCAATGCTGCTAGAGCTGATGCTAGGCCGCACGCTAGCGACCGGAGTTGTCTGGTTGAGTGAAGAAATGCCATTTGAAGCAGAAGCAGAAAAGGAAGAAGTGTAAGGAAGGAAAGCAGATGATGAAATGGCAGGCATAATACCACCACCAGCAAAGGAAGCCAAGCCTTGTTCTGCAAGCAGAAATTAGAAAAAAAGGTGGGGGGGCGAGGGGAGGGGTGGAGGAAGGACATAGAGGCCAAAAAAAATAAAATAAAAATAAAGGACAGAAAACAGATGACAGATTGCAGGCATAGAATACATCGAATCAAATGCTTGTGACAGAAGGGGCCTAAACCCAAAGACTTGAAATTCTTCTGGAAGCTATGATGCCTGTAGGTCATGAGTTTCACAGTGTCACGATGCTGCACCACAAAATGTTACCAGTTAACATCATAGCTCTGGCCGTCTGTTTTACAGAACCTTAGTCAAGTTTTCCTTTTGCTTATCTACTTGCAAGACGAATTACTAGTCTGTGCACATCACCTCCAACCACACCAAAAGCAATGTTTCAGCCACCCCACGTTTTTATAGCATTCTCTCTAAGCAGAATTGACATGTTTAGTGATGCCAAGAACACAAGTCCTGCAGCTGGAAGCTGGTGTGACAAAAACATTTTCATGCATCTGGAAGACCCAAGCTTACAGGCCTGAGCTCAAGTCAGACTGCACTAGAAAACATCCCCCCCCTCCCATCCCACCACACAATCTTTTCATTGTGCAATCCGAGAAAACAAAAAGCTCACCAGATATGAATGAAAGGCTGCAAAATGAGATGCATACTGTATAGTAGCAAAGAAACAAAAAACGAGCAAGACAATCATAAAAGGCATACCCTTTGTATTTGATTTCCACCATTCCAAAAAAAAACTAGGCTTACCATCTTTTGGAATTTTTCGCTCCTCCCCTGCACTGGTTGAAACATCTTCAAAGTCTTCCTGACCTTCCACTTCCACACGATCTGGCATCTGTGGTGCCGTTGGCTGCAGGAAGGTCCTTTCTACAAGACCTGGCTGCACCCTCTCTGCGGACGACACGTCTGCCCATTGAATTTCAGGTTCGTACTTTTCATCGCCAGATTGGACGTGAGGGCTTGGGAGTCGTTGTGGGGGATCTTTTGCCATTTGTATCATCTCAAGCAATCGTTCATCTCGTTCCCTCACTTCTTCATCCTCATCTTCTTCTTCTTCTTCTTGCTTTTTGCTTAAATCAATTTCTTTTTCTAACTCTTTCTTCCCGCTACCCCGTTCTTCCAACTCACATTTCTCATCAACTGCTTTCCAAGGTGAGCCTTCTGAGCTTCTTTGGATTCCTTTAGCCAACTTATTCATCTCTTCTAATAAATCATTCGGTATATGCCCAAGCATTGTGCTTCCATCGCTTTCTTCATCATCACTGTCGCTATCCACTACATATGGCAGATGTCGGTTAGGTACTGTGGGACGATCAGGATATTTGGCCTCTGCCTTGTGACTCTCCACGGGTGCTGCGGTGTAGATGTCTAGCTCTTCATCTTCCTCTTCCGACGAAGAAGTTCCTATTATTTGTTGAGGCGTCATCTGGTGTGGAGAGCTTCCAATATGATGTCCTGAAAATGATGGAAGAACATGAACATGAGCTAAAATGGAGAATATATATATATATATATATATATATATATATATATATATATATATATATATATGTATAAATTGGAAAAACAACAGTTAATAAATTCATCTAGAAACAACAGAATAATGACAAACCAGAAATAACAACAGAACAGTGCAGTTCATATTAAGAAGTCATTAGTAAAGCAGCTACTTGTTACCTACGCCACCGAAGGTGGACGGAGATTATGTTTTCACCCCCATTTTTCTGTCTGTTTGTGAGCAGCATATCTCAAAAAAGATATGGACGGATTCGGACGAAATTTGGTGGAGAGGTCGGGTGTGTGACAAGGACAAATTGTTTAGATTTTGGTGAAGATCCAATTCCGGATCCACATACAAGAATTTGTTTTAATGATTCTTCACCATGAGATAGGGCAAATGATGACAAGAACAAAGCTGATTAGACTTTGGTTAAAGTCCAGATGCAAATCCAGTATATCAGCGGGATACAAAACGTAAGCTGTTCAGCCAAGTGGAGGTAAGCGCTCTACCAAGTGCCATTCTAGTTTTTACAGTGATCTTAGGATCGTGGTCAAGCTTGTACATGCATTGGATGCATTTGTAGGATTATTACGAAACACCACTCTAGTTTTAGATGAACTAGCAATGCCTACCCATCGCTTTGCTGACTGGTTTAATCAAAAGCTCTTCCACAAGCCTCGACTTTATATACAAAAAAAACACGAAGAAAATCAAGAAAGCACGTTGTGCTTCACAAACATATAGTATGTATATCTGTGAGTTTCAATGGGGATGTAAAATGAAGTGAAATGCATGAAAAAAGGATCTTTTATAACATGTAGTTGTTGTTTCTGCTGTCGTCGTCGTCGCGTGCACTCCTTCCGTGTCCTTGTACATATATTTTTGTATTGCTTTGAGAAGTATATTACTATCTACCATCTTGCGTGCTCCTTCCGTGGCTGTCATCCTTTATTTTAAAGGGTTCCCACTGTCATGCCGTGTTGAAAAACGCTGCGTCAAAGCTCCAAGTCCTTCTTCTTCTTCTTCTTCTCCAATCTCGGAAAGACGGGCTTTAAAACTAGCATTTTACCATAAAACACACGCACATTTTTGTTACAATTCCATAAATCGAGTATTAGCTTTCTATCCAAGTAAATCGTTAATTAGCTTTCCAACAGTACCATTTTTATTACTCCACGACAGCAAGAACCCTTTATAACAAAGCATGACACACAGAGACCCATCTTTTAGTAATGGATTACAAAGATATTAGACGGCTATATATTCAAAACCGAAGGGACCACCAACTAGCATGGATGCCTGCAAAATCCCAAATTAAGATCCCTTTGTGGTTGAACTGTTTGAGATAAGCTTTTCTTGCTTGGCACCTAGACGAAGGATCAGTGGTGCCTTCATTTTTGAATATCCCAACGACAACCAGTTTTTTTTACGATGAGTAGACAGTGACAAATCCACACAGTAGAAGGAATTCAAACCTGGGGACCTAGCAGCATGCTACAGAGATGGAAACAGCAAACAGGTCAACTCTCCTAATATCCATTGGTATTTTTTGCAAAGGAGTACAACCATAGGAGATAATGGGGTTGAAACACTTCATGTATCAAAACATGGAATTAAAAATAACGTTTCACTATGTTAAAAAGGACACAAATAAACTACAGCATTATGATCATGACTTTAAAACTTATCATTATAATTAGTAGCAAAGAACCCATCCTTACGGATGGGATAATTGCCCCAGAATTGGAGTATTTTATTACGACTTGTAATACCCTCTCCCTGGAGCGGCGCTAGGCCATACATATTTACATAGAGGCAATCTGGGGTCCTCCCCCAACCGTGAACCCCTGAGCTATGAATCGTTTTAAACCACCTAAAACCTTCACGTGCACACTCCGAGTACAACCACGAGTCTTCAACTCATTCCGGCCTCCATTCCGGCCAACAGTAAAGGGTGCACAGAAGTCAAACAAATAAACAAACAAACAAGCCGGTAGGCGGACATGGGTAGTCGACTACCCAATATAACCTGACGCGATGGGCCCGTTAGATGGGGAATGACCTGAGGATTAAGCACAAGAAATTCATGATTCTAGCTTCAAGGGTTAATGCTGCAGATTGTTTTTTCGTTAAAATACCCCCACATTGAGGTTTTTCGGCCGTTGCTAGGCAACGGAGGGGTCCATAGCAACGGTTCTCACACATAACTAGGACATACCATGAACCTACCATACCAGTTTCATGTATATCTGACTCATAGTCTCTGAGATATAACGAACTTCGTTTATTTATTGTTTTCGACCAGGGTTCATTCAAAGTCTATCTTCTCCGACAGTTTTCATAGAATCCGGCTGGAAATTTTTGACAATATGACTGAATGTACTGCCCACAGTCGCTCGTGGCCCGATTTTTGAAAAAAATAATTTTTTAATGATTTTTCAAAAATTTCAAAGTCCCGTTGCTAGGCAACGGTGGTGTCCATAGCAACGGTTCTCATTTGCACACAACTAGGTCATGGTATGAACCTACCAACCAAGTTTCATCGAAATTGCCATTGTATTAACGGAGCACTGGACCGAACAGAGGACAGACAGCCAAACATAGACGGAAAAACTGATAATAAGGGTAGAACAAATTTTAAAAAAAAATTTTTACTAATTTTTTTTTTCGACTGGATCGACTACCGAACAAGCCGGTAGGCAGACATGGGTAGTCGACTACCCAATATAACCTGATGCGATGGCCCGTTCGATGGGGAATGACCTGAGGATTAAGCACAAGAAAATTCATGTTCTAGCTTCAAGGGTTAATGCTGCAGATTGTTTTTTCGTTAAAATACCCCACATTTAGAGGTTTTCGGCCGTTGCTAGGCAACGGAGGGGTCCATAGCAACGGTTCTTTCTCCACATAAGTAGGACATACCATGAACCTATCATACCAGTTTCATGTATATCTGACTCAGTCTTGAGATATAACGAACTTCGTTTTTTATTGTTTTCGACCAGGGTTCATTCAAACTCTATCTTCTCCGACAGTTTTCATAGAATCCGGCTGGAAATTTTTGACAATATGGCTGAATGTACTGCCCCCAGTCGCTCGTGGCCCGATTTTTGAAAAATAATTTTTTTAATGATTTTTCAAAAATTTCAAAGTCCCGTTGCAAGGCAACGGTGGTGTCCATAGCAACGGTTCTCATTTGCACACAACTATGTCATGGTATGAACCTACCAACCAAGTTTCATCAAAATCGCCTTGTATTAACGGAGCACTGGACCGAACAGACAGGACAGACAAGCCGGTAGGCGGACATGGGTAGTCGCCTACCCAATAGAACCTGACGCGATGGGCCCGTTCGATGGGGAATGACCTGAGGATTAAGCACAAGAAATTCACGATTCTAGCTTCAAGGGTTAATGCTGCAGATTATTTTTTCGTTAAAATACCCCCACATTTAGAGGTTTTTCGGCCATTACTAGGCAACGGAGGGGGTCCATAGCAACGGTTCTTTCTCACACATAACTAGGACATACCATGAACCTACCATACCAGTTTCATGTATATCTGACATCAGTCTCTGAGATATAACGAACTTCGTTTTTTTATTGTTTTCGACCAGGTTCATTCAAAGTCTATCTTCTCCGACAGTTTTCATAGGATCCGGCTGGAAATTTTTGACAATATGGCTGAATGTACTGCCCACAGTCGCTCGTGGCCCGATTTTTGAAAAAAAATAAATTTTTATGATTTTTCAAAACATTCAAAGTCCCGTTGCTAGGCAACGGATTGGTCTATAGCAATGGTTCTCATTTGCACACAAACTAGGTCATGGTATGAACCTACCAACCAAGTTTCATCGAAATCGAAAAATTTCAAAAAATTTCAAAGTCCCGTTGCTAGGCAACCGATGGGTCCATAGCAACGGTTCTCATTTGCACACAACTAGGTCATGGTATGAACCTACCAACCAAGTTTCATCGAAATCGCCATTGTATTAACGGAGCACTGGACCGAACAGGGAGACAAACATATCGACGAAAAGTGATAAGGTAGAACAATTTAAAATTGTTCTTTTGAAAAAAAAATTTTTTCGACTAGATCGACGACCAACATTCGAGGAAAAACTGATAAGGGTAGAACAAATTTCAAAAATTTTTTTTTTTCGACTGGATCGACTACCCAACAGACAAACATATCGACGGAAAAACTGATAATAAGGGTAGAACAAATTTCAAAAAAAATTTTTTCGACTGGATCGACTACCCAACACAAACACACCTTGAATTATAGTGGGATTAAAGGTAAAAGGCATCCTTTTAAATTCTCTGATTCTTTGCCATAGTTATTACTTTTTGTAAATGCCAATTTAGAGATATGTTATGGTCATTTTAATTTATAACATAACAAATGATAGATGATAATGATAACCACTCATGGAAACATTTACTAATCAAAACTAGAAAGAGTAATCAGATTGCAGACCCTTGCCAGGACTTGTTTTGTTTGGTGTTTGTGTGCTGGAATGTTACGTAATTATATGTAATGAATACATTCCAATACATAAATAATATGCAAATAATAAAGACATACTATACTCACGTTTCAATCTCAATCTCACTAATATATATATAATATATATATATATTATATATATATATACACACAGTGGGGAGAACAAGTATTTGATACACTGCCGATTTTGCAGTTTCCCACTTACAAAGCACGTAGAGGTCTGTAATTTTTATCATAGGTACACTTCAACTGTGAAAGACGGAATCTAAAAAAAATCCTGAAAATCACATTGTATGATTTTTAAATAATTAATTTGCATTTTATGCATGAAATAAGTATTTGATCACCTACCAACCAGTAAGAATTCCGGTGGCTCACAGACCTGTTGTTTTGTCTTTAAGAAGCCCTCCCATTCTCCACTCATTACCTGTATTAACTGCACCTGTTTGAACTCGTTATCTGCATAAAAGACAGCTGTCCACACTCAATCAATTAGACTCCAACCTCTTCACAATGGGCAAGACCAGAGAGCTGTCTAAGGACATCAGGGACTAAAATTGTAGACTTGCACAAGGCTGGGATGGGCTACAGGATAATAGGCAAGCAGCTTGGTGAGAAGGCAACAACTGTTGGCGCAATTATTAGAAAACGGAAGAAAGTTCAAGATAAGTCAATCTCCCTCGGTCTGGGGCTCCATGACAGATCTCACCTCGTGGAGCCTCAATGATCATGAGAAAGGTGAGGGATTAGCCCAGAACCACACGGCAGGACCTGGTCAATGACCTGAAGAGAGCTGGGACCACAGTATCAAAGAAAACCATAAGTAACACACTACGCAGTCATGGAATAAAATCCTGCAGCGCACGCAAGGTCCCTCTGCTCAAGCCAGCGCATTCCAGGCCCGTCTGAAGTTTGCCAATGACCATCTGGATGATCCAGAGGAGGAATGGGAGAAGTCATGTGGTCTGATGAGACCAAAATAGAGCTTTTTGTTTAAACTCCACTCGCCGTGTTTGCAGGAAGAAGGATGAGTACAACCCCAAGAACACCATCCCAACCGTGAAGCATGGAGGTGGAAACATCATTCTTTGGGGATGCTTTTCTGCAAAGGGGACAGAACGACTGCACCGTATTGAGGGGAGGATGGATGGGGCCATGTATCGCGAGATCTTGGCCAACAATCTCCTTCCCTCAACAAGAGCATTGAAGATGGGGCGTGGCTGGGTCTTCCAGCATTACAACGACCCGAAACACAGCCAGGGCAACTAAGGAGTGGCTCCGTAAGAAGCATCTCAAGGTCCTGGAGTGGCCTAGCCAGTCTCCAGACCTGAACCCAATAGAAAATCTTTGGAGGGAGCTGAAAGTCTGTGTTGCCCAGTGACAGCCCCGAAACCTGAATGATCTGGAGAAGATCTGTATGGAGGAGTGGGCCAAAATCCCTGCTGCAGTCTGTGCAAACCTGGTTAAGAACTACAGGAAATGTTTGATCTCTGTAATTGCAAACAAAGGTTTCTGTACCAAATATTAAGTTCTGTTTTTCTGATGTATCAAATACTTATTTCATGCAATAAAATGCAAATTAATTATTTAAAATCATACAATGTGATTTTCAGGATTTTGTTTAACATTCAGTCTTTCACAGTTGAAGTGTACCTATGATAAAAATTACAGACCTCTACGTGCTTTTGTAGTGGGAAAACCTGCAAAATCGGCAGTGTTATCAAATACTTGTTCTCCCCACTGTTATATCGTACGGTTGTGGGGTAGATTGAGGAATTTCATAGGAAAGATAGGATTGTATAGAGTTGCTTGATCTGTGGACGTGTAGGAGATATTTCAATGTAAATCAAGTAGGGAAACTGTGAGCTTAAGTGTTACCTGCCAACACACAGAGGTGGGGGGGGGTGCTGTGTTCATTCGGTAGGCTCTAAGACTAATTTGGCCCGGTATGTGATTACCCCATGACCTTTTCCTATTTTTTGCATTTACAAGCCAGCAATTACAAGAATCACGTTTTTATAACAACAGAAACCAAGCCACCGAGCAGGCAGAAACCCCGCCTTCTTGCTTCATTGCCAACAGAGACTGATTGATCGGTGGACGTCAGAAGGTTCGGCGGTGACGTGAGTGAGGAGATGGCGGTTGGAAGAGAAGGGCATTATGGTTGCTTCTCTTTGACAGGACGAAGAAGGCTGCACGATTCTCATGTTCGTGCTGTGTGAATTTGCCCGCGTGCTGGAGCAAGACGCTAGCCATTGACTGTTCAGCTGAGCCGTGAAGAGTGTACGTTTTTGAGGAGGGAAGGAGAGCGTGCCTCATGGCCTGATCACGGGGTCTCAGAAATCGTCTCGTCGTGTGGGCAATCGGTGTGAACAGACCAGGTGCAAGAGAGGAACGGTCGGCATATTCGCTCGTGAGAAGCTACACCGTAGTTATTGAGCTCTGACGTCGAGTGCCATCTCCGAATTGCCTCCTGTGCGTTTCCCGCTACGAGAGACGACACGGTTCGATCGTCAAGTCCAAAAAGATCACTTCTGGACCCGAAGCTAAGTGCGGTGAGAAAGGGAGGATTTTTCTTTTATTTATTCTTTTCCCCTTGTCCGTTTTTGTGTCTGAGTGCGGAGGCGCCTCAAATAGGAAATTAGATTTAGTTTACCTCACGTTCTGCTTTCAGTCAGTTCCGAAGGAAGTGCCTTATTATTATTACCATTGTAAATATTTGATTTTCATTAAAAACCCGTATTTATAAGTTGCTTGTATCTGTTGTGGGTTTGAGTATAAAGCCCTTGTGCTACCATCCTGGTGAACGCCTTTGGTACCCTAACGCTGTTGGTAACCATCTCGCGCGTGATGGGTCGCGCCGATAATTCCTGAGGCTCACCGTGTCGCCCTCCAAGGAAAAACCGCCTTGGTGATCCGGGCGCTAGGTTGGTTTTAAGCGGCCATCCACGGACAATTCGAGTAAGGTGGGGGGATATTAACTGAAGCTGCCGAGGATTTGCGACAATATATTGTACGGGGCTGTGGAAATTTCGCAGAACACCATAAAGGTTCTTAGATCAGGTTATGCCCGGTAAGGGAGTGTTCAGATAGGTTTTCCCACCGTTGTTTTAGAGGAAATATTCGTGTTAAACCGGCTTGATCCCTTTGTAGCTACAGGTTTTTCTTATATCTCATCGTTATTTGAACCAACCACATCTCCACCACCATTAGCAACACACAACATAGGCTCCGCCTAACCACAACGGCCAACCACGCCACAACACGATCGCCCTCTCTCCGCCAACCACCTAACCACCTTCGCCCTACGCCAGCTATAATTCCCTTCTTCTCACGGACACATTACTAACCATCTCTCCGCAATTCATTCAATAAACGCGAGCAAAAGGAAACCAAAGGAACTTCCGATGGCGCACGGATTTTTCCGCCTGTTTTCTCCGCCTTGGTGTGGGGGAAGGCGAGGGCAGATCGTTCGCCAGTTGGTCGGTTTGTGGAATGAGCGCTGGGAACGGAGAGAACGCCCCTTCTGGAAGCTTTCGAAGGAACTGGAAGGGGGGGAGCAGAAATCGGGGAGGAGCAAGGGTGGACCCAGGGATATAAGGGCGGACAGGACGCGAGCTCGAGAAGGAGGGGTGATTCGTGTGGGTTTTTTGTCTCTTCGGGGAGCTTCGTCTCTTCGTGACTATTGGTGGCTTTTGAACATCGTCGAGCCCTTTTGTCATACAGAGCCCTTTTTGTCGTCGTCACTTTTCGTCGGGAGCTTACGTAGTCAAGCTCAAAGAAGCGAGGGCGGTGATCGTGGGGTTGTTTCTCTTCGTTGACATCGGTGCTTTTGAACGTCGATCGACGTTTTTGTCGTTCGAGCTCCTTTTGTCGTTGTGTCTTTGGTCCGTACGTCGTTGTCGTCTCTTTCGGAAGCTTCTGGAGTGCGTTGGTGGTCGTTTCAGCGTTCTTCGGGGTCCGTTGGCTGGTTTCGTCGTCATCGCAAGCTCTTCTGGTCCGGTGATTTGCTCGCTGCTTCGTGGTGGTTCGAAGGAGGTCCGGGTTGCCTTCCCTCTGGCGCCAAGTCATGGAGTTGTGTGCTGGGGTGGTCAGAGTGGTCGAGCACGCAGTGAGAGGTGAGTGACCGGAGGAGAGCGCGCGACGGTGTCGCAGCACAGGGTGCAGGATTAACCAGGCGTCGTGGTCTCGGGGGGCGCAGCGGTCAGCCAGCTCCACGACGTTCGAGAGTCTACTGACCCGGTCTGCCATCCTCGTCTGGTTGGGATGGCCCTTTCTTGGCTTTTGAAATGAATTGTGGCGCCGAGTCTGGAGAAGTGAACGGGCTTAAGTGCCTGTAAAATTATTACTGCTTAAGTATTCGGTCATAGTCTTCCCTTGCTATTGTTTGGCCTGTATACGTGTTGGCTGTACATCGTGTAGATTGAGAATAAATGTGCTTTTGTTGAATGACGCGGTTCGTTGCGTCCTCTCCTATGAAAATCCATCTTGCATCGCGTAACATAAATAGCTGGGGGTTTGAAACACCCGTTATAATAGAATTCGATCCGGAGGACGGTCGCGGCGATATACCGCCGGCTATCACTGCCCAGAACGAACGGACCGCTTTGTTAAGCGGTTCGTGGTTCCCCAGCCGACCTGCGCCGAGTCGGTCTCCCGTAGCTATCCGACGATGGCGGGTATTTTAGGTCTATATCGAGAGTTCAGCGGCGTATTGTAGCCTATCCTGCGCGGGTAAGAAAGATTGGCTAGGCCGTGTGCGGTTGAAGAACACCCACCGTGAACAAGGAGTCCCGACGGTGCTTCTCCGGAGTTCACAACCACTGAATTGCCCGTCCGGTGGGCAGGCGGCCTACTATTAGCGTGGGAAAAGCGCCGTTCGCACGCCGGCTATGGCGCGCGAATTCGTAACAATATACTCTTCACAGAGTGTTTTGTGTGGCACCGAAGCAGCTTCCTGCCCAGCCAGTCTATACTTGGAGTTTAGCCATTTATCTTCTCAGCAGTAGTCAGGCAGGAATGGGCTAATCGCTCAGGGGCCCAGTGATAGTCTCACCACTCTTCACGACAGAACCACTGGATACTTTAAAATATACCCAACTAATAACCTTTTATATCCATCTGCGTCTGATGAACGATGGAGTAAACAGCATGTTGATTTAAAATTGAACTGTGCTTGTTCTAACGTTCAAAAACTCACAAGCAAGATGAAGATGCCGATAATGGCTCATTGAAGGACTACTACTGGTGACGCATTTAGCATTTTCAGAATTATAGAAACTTTTGAAGTTAAAGCTATTTCAGGCTGCAACTAATCATTTCCAGTGTTGTGAGAAGCATCCGATGCTGCATGTATAACAGAACTTGTCCTTCATAGTGCGGATTTAGTATGAGGCATCTGAAACAGAAAAAAAAAGGCCACAAATAGAAATAAATAAAAAGTGAAAGTACAAAGCTATAACGATTCAGAAAATGTGTTATTCTGTGCATTTTATAATGCTACAAGGAGCACTGACAGTTTTACACACAACCTCATGATGGATACTTAATGCCAGTGTCTTTACAAGGGGAACCTCAAATGCTCAAACAACTTCAATG
>CM068964.1:86876628-86889560 GCA_035128595.1 Eptatretus atami
CCATAGAGAGCAGTCATGCAAATGCATGTTCAAATGTCTAGCCACCTCAGGTTGGCAAGTGGTGGGGGAAACGTCTGGAATAAATTAATAACAAAGTGCAAAATAAAATACCACCTGCAGGCCACCTCGCACTCACCCTGCATGGCCCAATGACGGCACATATTTATTACCTCTGCCACCGAAGATGGACGGAGGTTGTTTTCACTCCTGTCTGTCTGTTTCTCTGTGAGAAAAATATCTCAAAAAGTTATGGACGCATTCATATGAATATGTTGGTGGGCAGATTGGGTGTCTGACAAGGATAAATCGATTCCACTTTGGTGAAGACCCTGATATAATTTCTATGTGATTCTTTACAATTGAGAGATAGGGCCAAAGACGATATTATAGACAACATTTCAAAAAGTTGTGGACGAATTCGAACGAAACTTGGTGGATGATTTGAGTAGAAACAAGCCATTAAGATTTTGGTTAAGGTTTGCGATGCAGATCCGGCTACAAAACGTAAACTGTTCACCCTGGCAGAGGTACATATGTGCTCTATCGAGTGCTGTTTTCGTATCCTAATGGAATAATCCCAACAAAAGTTACCATTTTCATCACAATATATGCATATGTCATTGATGTAGTGTGACCCAGCTAAAACTGCCATCCCGGTGCTTCACCGGCAGGCTCCTCGGATAGACATTAAACTGGCGGCCTGTCTGCTGGTATTAGTTGGTGGGGACGGTCATTCCATGTCATTTCAGCGGGGTTGCGGTACCCCCTCAGATTTTTCTTGAAAAAATTCTCTAAGCTACCTTAATATATATGAGGAAAGTTTGCCAAGTTTTAGCTCAAAATTTCAAGTAGTGTCCAAGATATGCCCTACAACACCTAGGGGTGTTCAACTGGCAGCGTGAGTTGCAGATTTGTATCTGAAGCATTTTTGGAGGGCTTAATTTCCAGAGTTTGAAAATTCACACAAATTGGTGTCTATTAGTGAGGCTTTCAGAATCTGACATCAAAAATGTTCTACTTAAAATACTTTTTAAGTAAGTACTTTCAAAAGTCGTGATTTGTAACATGCAGTCACAAAAATTGGAGTTTTAATTGCTGCCCACAGTCAGTTTATTCATCATGAAGAATTTTGTTGCCTGATTTACATAATCTAGTGACTGGATCATTTACACAAGAAAACTGAAACCTTTTGGAGCAAAATCTTGGGTGTATAGGTGTCTGAGTCATACTTCCTACAATATCTTTATTTCAATATGTTGTTA
Organism: Eptatretus atami; assembly: GCA_035128595.1. NCBI lineage: Eukaryota > Metazoa > Chordata > Myxini > Myxiniformes > Myxinidae > Eptatretus > Eptatretus atami. Next base: position 86,877,891 of record CM068964.1, read on the forward strand.
GTAAAAATTTATTTTAAAAAAAAGGAGCTTTTGGGCTGCAGAATCATTAGAAATTTGATATTTTTTTTAATTACTTCAAAACTTCAAACCCACATTTATGATATTTTGCATGAATATAAAGGTTTACACAAGTATTTATTGGTATAAATTTGATGTTTATGTGCAAATTTAATTTATGATATTAGATATTAATAATGTTATAAATATTTAATCTTGTATATCTCAAAAATGCACCATTGCTGCCTTTTTCATATTTGAGATAAGTGTAGCATCTCATGTTAATTGGAAAAATACATTTTTGAGCCAAAGTAAATTAACCGACAAAGTTATTCTGACTCAAACACTACTGCATGCTCATTGTGTGTGTGCTTAGGAATTCTTGACATGGCTTCCACTTCAAAGCACACCTATTGCTTTTATTCTAAATTCTCATCGAACATGTTTTTTTTAATAGTGGCCTTTATAAAAATCGTTTAAAAATAGAAGGATTTAGAACAACTCTTGATTTTCTACCACAGTTTGCCTATGTATGTGTCTTTAAGTGACAAAATTAAAAAGAGCGTGTAACTGTCAACATGAACACTTGGGGTAAAACCGGGGTAAATTTCAGTTCGTTGAGTCTGGAGCAAAGTTCAGATACCATATAGCACCAAGATTTTGCTCCAAAAGGTTCAGTTTTCTTTTGTAAATGATCAGTCACTAGATTATGTAAATCAGGCAACAAATTCTTCATGATGAATAAACTGACTGTGGCAGCCATTTGAAACTCCAATTTTTTGACTGCATGTTACAAATCACTACTTTGAGAGTACTTATCTTAAAAAGTATTTTAAGCAGAACATTTTTTATGTCAGATTCTGAAAGCCTCACTAATAGACCAAATTTGTGTGAATTTTCAGAACTCTGTAAAACAATGGAATTTTAGAGCCCTCCAAAAATGCTTCAGATACAAATCTGCAACTCACGATCCAGAATTGAAAACCCCTAGGTGTTTGTTAGAGCCATATCTCGGACACTACTTGGAATTTTGAGTTATAACTTGGCAAACCTACTCCTCATACATGTTAAGGTAGCTTTGAAATTCTTTCAGGAAAATCTGAGGGGTCACTGCAGAATTTCATTTTTTGGCTGATTTGACACGGAATGACCCTGCGACGGATAAAATAACCCACGGTGTCCTTTGCAAAGAGTGGGCGAGCTATCACCGGCACCCTGAACAAATTCCAAATTTCTGCCCTTACTACTGCTGGGAAAGCAATGGCAAACCATCCAGCATAGCACTACCAAGAAACTGCTTCGGCAGAACCAACACTGTAATACAGAGTATGGTACATCATCCATCCATCCATACTCTGTGCAGAACGTTGGTGCTGCCTAAGTAGTCTCCTTGGCTATTGCGCACAATCCTGGACGGGCCGCCACTCCGACACAGGATACCAGCAAGCTGGCACTCATTTTGCCGACTTCAGAAAGATGACAGGCAGAGTCAACCCCACCTGGTATTAATTCAACTCCATAGGGATCCTAGGATCCCAAGCCCACTACCCTAACCATTAAGCGAACATCAGGCATAAAGGGATTGGGGCACTTTACTTTGTGTTGTGCAGCTTACTTTGTGTTGTACACCAGGTATATGGTACATCAGTTAGTGTTTAATGTAGTGAGCTGCCTTCCATGTACAGTCAAGAAAACATGTCTTTAAAAAATAACACATCAATTAATTTAATTATTCATCAGGTTCAATTGTAAAAAGAATAATAAAACATCTCCTTAATTATTTCATACTCCTGAACCTTCATCCGCCAATCTCCTTCGTCGTCGACCAAACATCTCTTTATACGAAGGCTTCAATGATTTTGCTTTTTCTTTGCACTCGTGGCCTTTAAGTCATTGTTATCATCTGAGACTGCTGGGGAATACGTCAATAAATTATTTGAAGGAAAGTGACGTCACAACTGGAATTAATCTCAAAAAACAACAGACAGTTTTAACCTGTGACAGGAGTATGGGCTCAAAATTTGTTTCCGCCACAAATTTGATGAAATACAAGCCTGGTGTTGGCTTAATAGTTAGGGTGGCCAGCTTGGGATCCTGGGGTCCTGAGGTTGAGCCCCGTTGGTCGCTGAATTAACACCAGGTGGGGTTGACTCAGCCTGTCATCCTTCTGAGGTCAGCAAAATGAGTACCGGTGTACTGGTAATAGGGGCAATGCATCAGTGGCATAGCCGTGTCCCTAACCAATGACACAACCAGCAGCTACAAAAAGGCTGCACACGAGAGTGTGTATTTACTAGTATATTTTATTTTCTCTCTTTCTGTTGGCACATGCTTATGGAACAATTTCCTCATGCATGTGGAATGGTGCTACTGTGCCAAATGCAGACCGACAACATTAAAAGCTACATCACCCGGAATGACATCTCACTACTTTAACACCATGAGCCGTTTTTAAAAAGCTTCCTCGTTAACACGGCAGATAAAACAGGAGGAAATCAAAACAAAGTTTTGGGTCTGTACTTGTCTCTATTTCAAAACAGACCATGTCTACCAATGATGAACCTTGCATGGTTCAGAGAGGCTAAATTACTCGACTTACGTAACTTGCTCAGTGCATATTACAAAGCCAGTATCATTTGAGCTTATTCACGAAAGCCATAACATCCTAGCCATTTCTGCTGTCACGCCCTGATACTTGTGGCTGCAGGGATAAGCATAGCAAGAAGGAGGCGGTGGGTGTGAGGTGGGGGTGAAAGAAACTGAAGCCAGTTAGGTTTTACCTGACACTAATAACAGCGACATAATTCTGCTGAGAAAATGTCATTTTAAAGAAAGTGCTTGGAAGGGTGGTGGTGAATGGAGGAGCAGGGAGAGAAAGTGGGAGCAGAGCTGCTGTTTCTGGTAGCGACTTTTCTATGGAGTTCTGCCTTGAGCTTGAGTTGGAGTACTCGCACGTGATTTGGGGGGGAAGCCACGTGGTGACCCGCTCGGGTTCAGCCGAGCCATTCTGAGGAATGTTCCGGCAATGACTGTCGCTGGACTGCATCTCAACTCTGTGACACTCCAAGGATGAAGGCAGGGGAATCTCCTCCATTTCGTTACTTTCTTCCTCCCCCCCCCAAGCTTTGTTGTGTCTCTGTTAAACCTACTTTCCTGGTATATAGTATGAGGCAAGAGAGGATGACATGTATAATCAAAATTGCCAATTACAAGCCAGTTATTGTTGTTGGCCTTCTGATGCATCTCATTTGTGGCCTCCTACTGTTACGATATATTTATTTGTGTGTAGCTTGTGGCTGCTTGGTAGCATCATTTTCTGGGGGCACAGCTGTGCCGCTAATGCAATGCCTGTTATCAGTAAGCAGGTACTCATTTTGCTGACATCGGAAGGATGACAGGCTGAGTCAACCCACCTGGTGTTCATTCAACAGAACGACAGGGGCTTGAACTGAAGAATCTATGAGATCTTAAGCAGGCCAGCTTAACCGTTAAAGCAACACCAGGCAAACTGTTATGATAAAAAATCATAATCATCATCAAATTATTTACTCATTCTTTCAACCCTTTGCTGATGTTGATGACTCTACCCTCTGCCATACTATCTGTCATCACTCAGATCAGTAAGCAGCAGCCTCTTCACTCTCTGCAGATCTGGATAAAATCATAAGCTGGTCCAATACGTGGAACATGTCTTTCAATACTGACAAATCTGTCACTCTCACTATGTCTCTCAGAAAAGACCGTTTAGAACCCCCCCCCCCCAATCTAACTTTCCTGCAACAATCTTCTGGAAGAAAGTCCTTTCATTCAAGCTCTGGGTCTAACTATCTGCCATGAATCGTTTCCTGGGAAAGTCACATTTCCACTGGCTCCAAAGTCCATCGCCTACGGGACATTCCGTCGTCAAAATCCCTTCCTTGGCACACCTGAGCTACCATGCTTCCAACAAAGTTTCATCCGGCAGCCTGTGAGTCTGCTTTCCCCTCTGGGCTGGTGCTCCCACTCTCACCTTCTCAGCCTTCAAAACTGTGGAAACCAAGGCATTTAGGATCATTTGGTAATCCCCGCGATGTGACTGAAGTCCTTTGGGTCACTCACTCTCTCACCGCAAGTAGGTCGGTGGTCTGTGTCCCCCCCCCCCCCCCCCCCCCTTCTACCAGTCTCCCTCTCTGGCCCCACCCCCACCTGCTCAGTCTGAGAATGGCCCCCCAATATTTTCTGCAGGGCGCTCAAAGTCTGCCAGCAAAACCCCCTCGGTAAAACTACCAAGTCAAGAATCACTGCTCCCTTCACTCTTTCATTCCTCTTCTTTCCCACATTTGGAACAAACTTCCACACTCTCTTGAATCCCACTCCACCCTCCAGGTCTTCAAAACAGCTGTTCACCACCGCCTCTTATCGTCCCCCATCCAAATCCTCGATCTTTTATACCCCCGTTAATCCACCCCAAACCCACCTCCTTCAAATTCCCTGCTTTCCTTCCTGAAAGTCCCTGTAATGTCCATCTTGTATACCCTGTGTACCCCGTCCAATCCCTCTCCCTTCCACAGATCTTCTCATGTCTATACCACACATATGTTCTGTGCGTTCGCCCTCATACGAGCCTCGACGGTGTATCCCTCCCCCCCCCCCCCCAAAAAAAAACCATGTGACTTCATTTTTGGGGTCCCTGGCATTACATGCAAGCTACAAGATATATATGCAAATTCCTAGCAACATACAGTGAGTTCATGAACAACAGTTTGGGTCATCTGAGCTTGGAGAACTCTTGTGATCATGTCTGGCATGTCAATCAGAAGCTGGTCACATGACAACATATCCCATATAGTGATCACTCATGTCCACCAAACTGCAGAAGGGACATGCAAAGATCACAGAACGAGCATACGCTGATGTGAATTTCAGCCGAATTGCAGATATGAAGCATATCGATGCTATTTCGGCATTTCCTGTTATTTAAAGGCAGCGGCTATTTGGAAGCAGATTTTCCCGAATTTTGGAGCAGTTTTCACCCATGCTGGCTGTACTAATTGTACCAAATAATAAATCACTCGAGATGAAGGAAAAGGTTTCCTCCGCTCACTCAACTTGGAGGACTTCTGTCATAGAATATGATGGACTACCAGCAAACAGTTCTAATGCTACTGGATCCGGCAATCATGTCATCTTTCCATCACCAATGGCATTCTGACAAAAACAAAAACAAAACTAGAACGGCACTCGGTAGAGCACATACAAAACGTAAACTGTTCAGCTTGGCAGGGGGTATCACATTGATGGGCCAGATTTGAACCAGGACCTGAACCAAAATCATATCGGCTTGCTCTCGTCACCTCACCAACTCATCCACCAAGTTCTGTCATAACTCGTCCACACCTTTTTGAAATAACATGCTATATATAGTTTTTGGCTCCATCTCTCAATGGTGAAGAATCACTTAAAAAATATTTTTTAATCCTCGTTTCCAGATTCGGATCCATATCTTCACCAAAATTGAATCAATTCAGCCTCGTCACACACCCAACCTGTCCACAAAATTGTCCGAATCCGTCCACAACTTTTTAAGATATCCTGCTCACAAACAGACAGACCGACACAGACAAACAGGGGTGAAAACATAATCTCTATCCTACTTTGGTGGCAGAGGTTGTTGTTTTTGTTGTTGTGTTGCCCCGGTCAGTACAGGCCCGCGGCACAGAGATAGCTGATCGATCTCCCAGGAGCGACCCAGAGATCCCTCAGATCTATGATGTGCTCTTGTCTAAGTGGAGCCAGGACCACGCAGTCTTCCATAATGTGTTTTGTTGTGTGTGGGGTGGCCTGACAGATTGCAGGTGTCGGTGGTGTCATCGAGTGTGTGTTTGTCGTGTAAGAGCTGTGGGTGGTGTCCACAGCGGAGGCATGCAAGGTGAACATGATCAGACTTGGAGAGGAGTTTGTCTGTCATGGATGGGTGAGGGTAAATTGCCCAGGATACTGCTTGGGTTTATAGTTTAATTGTGTTTATGATGATGTGGGTGTGGATGAGCTTTTTCTAGTTTCCGTTGTTCATTGGGGGGGAAGTTTTGAAGGATGTCACTGTAGTGTCTTTATGGTGTTGCTTTAATATGTCTAGGGGCCTGTGGGTAGTTGTACATGTAGTGGCAAGGGTGATTAGGATTGGCACTTACCACATGCAAGGAACTGTGTACCTTTCATGTCAAAGTAGTCTTTGATTTTTAGCATTTTTACCTATGTGTGTAGGACGGTGCTCGATGAGTGTTATTAATGTGAAACCTGTGACAATGCGAAGGGCTTTGTTTTGTATGGTCTGCAAGGTGTTGAGATGTGTGTTTGATAGGCTGGAGGCCCAAGATGAGCTGGTGTAGTTAATGACAGATACAATGTACTGTTTGTATATGAGTGATGTTTCTTTGTGGTGTCTGTGAGTGCCCCAAGTGTGTTCACCCTGGGTGGGCATATTTTTAATGCTTGTGATGTGATCTGAGAATGACATGGAAGTGTTAAAAGTGACGGTGTGTGTGTGTGTGTGTTGCTGTTCAGTGTAATTTGTTAAAAGACTAAGGTAAGAGAGGGGATGGAGGGGGAACATACACCAGAAAGAGACTTAACTAGATGCCACCAGGATTTGGAGGGAGAGAGGTTTGAGAGTTCAGACTTGAGATTAGAAAGATGTTTTCTGGCTCTCATGAGGGTAGACACACTTGTTACGAGCTTTATGGAAGGAACTGAGATTACCCTCAGTTGGGTTTGTTTTCCATGAGGCAAAGGCAAGTTGTTTCAGAACAACTGCCTCGCCACAAGCTTCAGTGTACCATGGGTGGGAGGAAGGGTAGGACAACTGAAGATGAGAGGGGATAAATCTGTGCATGAGGGAGAGCAAGTTTCTGTGAAAGAATTCCCAGGATGAGTTGATGTTGGAGGAAGTAGAGATGGGAGACCAGTCTAGAAGTTTGATGGCTGCTTGGAGACCCTGCCAGTCGGCCTGGGTGAAATGCCAGACTCGACGGCACTGAGGTGGTTCTCTAATAACAGCCAGAGAGATGTCCACTTTGACAAGCACATGGTCAGACGAACCGATTGGAGCGGAGGAAGAACAGCAGATATTTTCAAGGAAATTTGTCAAAATCAGATCCAGAAGAGATGGAGTACCGTTGGTTGAGATCCGGGTCGGGAATTTGACGGATTGAGTCAGTTCCAAAGAGTCGCAGAAGTCTTTTGCTGAAGTGCCATGACAGGTGAGAGAAGTACCCACACCTAATCAACTGGCATGATGACAATTGAAGTCGCATATGAGGAAGAGAGAGTTCGGATGAGAAGATAGAAGTTGGTCCATGTTGTCGGCAAGCGAGATTTAAATGGAGTCATCACCGTTTGGTGGACGGTACAACACACATATAAACATGAGGTAGGAGCGGAGGGGAAGCCATAGCCAAAGGTATTCCTGGGGGTGTGTGTGTGAGAGAGGGCAGTGCATGGAGAGTGAGGAATAGAGTCTTTGATGAAGAGAGCAACTCCCCGTCAGGACGAGGCTCAGCCTGTCATACCCTGAGGAGGGAGTAACCAGGGAGAGATACTTGGGAATCAGAGACGTTTGAGGGAGAAAGTTTCTGTTCGGCAGATTATGTCTGGTTTGTCAGTGGCAACCTGTATGTAAAGATGTGTAAGGTTTGAGCGAAGGCCCTGGATGTTTAAGGTCCACACTGTTAATGACGTGGGAGGGAGGAGGTTTTGGGTGCAGGGGAGGGGAGGACGAAGGTAGTAAGGAGGGTTATTGAAAGAGTGTGGGGGATTTCAGAAAAGCATGGGGAAAGGTCGGATGAGAGAAAAAGCTCGGTGGTGATGGTTGAGGTACAGTAGGGAGTAATAAAGAGAGGGGGCAGAGGGCAGTTGAAGATTGGAGGAGGTGGAGTGATGAGGTGGAAGAGAGAGGGAGGGGGAAGACGCACCTTTGTGGATGTGAGAGGGGGGCAACTTTGGGAAGGGGAATGAGGGGAAGATTGGAGGGAGAAGGGTGAGGGGGAGAGTTGAGGGAGAAGGGTAAGGGGAGAGTGAGGGAGGAAGGTAGGGGGGAGTGAGGGAGAAGGGTAAGGGGGAGAAGTTGAGGGAGAAGGGTGAGGGGGGAGAGTTGAGGGAAGAAGGGTGAGGGGGGAGAGTTGAGGGAGAAGGGTGAGGGGGAGATTGAGGGAGAAGGGTAAGGGGGAGAGTTGAGGGAGAAGGGTAAGGGGGAGAGTTGAGGGAGAAGGGTAAGGGGGAGAGTTGAGGGAGAAGGGTAAGGGGGGAGAGTTGAGGGAGAAGGTAAGGGGGGAGAGTTGAGGGAGAAGGGTAAGGGGAGAGTTGAGGGAAGGGTAAGGGGGAGAGTTGAGGGAGAAGGGTGAGGGGGAGAGTGAGGGAGAAGGAAGGGGGGAGAGTTGAGGGAGAAGGGTGAGGGGGGAGAGTTGAGGGAGAAGGGTAAGGGGGAATTTTGAAGAAAGGTGAGAGGGAAGCTTGGAGCAGAAGATGTGAAGGTCGCTTTGTGAGGAGGGTTGAGAGAGCAGGCACGGCCAAGGTGCAGGAGGGCGATGGAAGAGGTGGGGAGGGGAAGAATGAGACTTGGTAGAAGTATGGTGAAGAAGAAGGGAGTGTGCAGAAGGGAAGTACAAGATTCGAGGGGTTGGGAAGAAGGGGAGGTGTGCTGAGAGGAAGGACGGAGCATGATTTTGGTGATGAGTGTACTGATTGAGAGAGCGAGATGTCTGTTCGGTTAGAATGGAGCCCACAGATGCAAGAACACCAAACACTTTGGGACAACATTGGAGGAGCTAATACTGAATCAGAAGACAGGGAAGAGTGGATGTCAATGTTGTTTGATGTGGATGTCAATGTTGGAGGTGATGAGTTGTTGGAATGCTTGTTCAGTGTCATGCACAAAGTTATCCCACATCGCTTTTTCGTGATTGGTGACTTTTGTTTTTGTTTACGATGAGGTCTATAGCTGTGTTTATGGTAATCATGACAGGTCGGTGATCTGAAGGGAGTTGTTGCACTGTTCTCCACATGGTTGTAGTGCAAAGTGATGGAAAACAGAATGTTATGTCTGGTGATAAGTTATTGTAACAAGCAAGGTGTGCGTGTGTGCGTGTGTGCGTGTGTATCATTCAACATAAATAACAAATTTAGTTGTGCGTTTGGCCTCTGCTGTTTGGTTGGTGATGGGTGTGTCTTTGGCATTTAAGTGCCCTCCAATGATGGTGTTTGGGAGGGAGCAAAGGTTCTGTAGTTGTATTGAGTATTTGGTTGGTACAGTTATGGATGAGTCATGCGGAATGTAAATGTTTATGATATTTGTCTGTGCTTTGTTCCAGTTTTAATTTTGAAAGCTTGAAGTTCAGTATATTGTCTGGTGGTGGAAGTGCTTTTGTGTCTTGTGCGATATCTGAGGTGGTGGAGGAAAAAGGAGTGCGAGGTATTGGGGTCATTTGGGGTAGAATAATAGGAATAAGTACCCTTCACACCATTCAACATTTTCTACAGCTGGAAAGAGGAGGAAGAGGCAACTGGCTATCATGAGCAAAAGTGAGTCGCAAATAGTTAATAAAAGGGTAAGAACCCCCATTGAACCGCTCCGCCAGTGAGCCAAGTCGGGCCACGTTCCTCAAACCTCTGTCACCACACGTATCCATGCTTCCTCCCAGGGAAGCAAAGGGATAAATCAGGAGAGATAGAGTTAATGGGATTAGTGTACTTGGATTAAAGTTAAAGTTAGGGTGAAGTCAGCCGTCAGACAACTAGGCAGTTGACCAGAAAGCATGGGAGAAAGGCAAGGCCTACCGGCCTATCAGCCAGTCCTTATGCACACTCAAAACAATTACTGTGCCGGCCATATGTGTCAATGAACAATGGACTGAGGGGGCTGCCTGGAAGGGAATGAACTGGAAATACCTTAAAGGAATGGAATGCCTCTCCTACATTTTTTACAAATAATTATTACGAATTTCCAATCGCAATACAAAACTAGAACGGCACTCTTCGACGTTGCGACATCGACCGATATGCCTCCGCTCACACTACTTACTTGTACCAAGTTTGATTTCAATCCCTTTAGCTGTTCGCAATTATCACGTTTTAACCTGGGATGACCTCGGACCTTTGACCTCTTGATGCCAAAACCTAATTAGTTACTCTTTGTATCATAATACTGCATATACTTATCCTAAATTTGGTCAAAATCCCATCACTGGTTCACAAGTTAATGGGGCAACAGAATGTTTACCTCATGGGACCTCTGACCTTTCACCTTTGATCTCTTGACCGCATAATCGAATCAGTTCATCTTTGCATCATAATACATACTTGTACCAAGTTTTACTTAGATCCATTCAGCTGTTCTTAAGTTATCGCGGTAACGAAAACCTATCACGGATGCACAACCCGAAAACATAATGCCTCTGGGGACTTCGTTAGTGGAGGCATACTGTACAGTGCCTTCAGAGAGTATTCACACCCGTCGACTTTTGTCACATTTTATGGTGTTACAGCCTGAATTTAAAATGGATTTAATTTGAAAATTTTTTGTCACCGATCCACACAGAATACCCCATGATGACAAAGTGGAAAAAAGTGTTTTTAGAAATTTTTACAAGTCAATTAAAAATGAAAAGCTGAAATGTCTTGCATCAAGAAGTATTCAACCACCCGAGTCAATATTTGTAAAAGCACCGAAACAGCAATTACAGCTTTGAGACTTCTTGGGTATGTCTGTATCAGGTTTGCACACCTGGAGTTGGGGATTTTCTCCCATTCCTTGCAGATTTGCTCAAGCTCTGTAAAGTTGGATGGGGAACATCGGTGAGCAGCAATCTTCAAGTATTTCCACAGATTCTCAATGGGATTAAAATCTGGGCTTTGGCTGGGCTACTCAAGGACTTTCACATTCTTGTTATGAAGCCATTCCAGTGTTGCTTTGGCTGTATGCTTGGGGTCATTGTCCTCTTGGAATGTAAATCTTTGCCCACCGTCTGAGGTCTTTTGCACTCTGAAGCAGGTTCTCCTCAAGGATTTGCCTGTATTTGGCTCCATTCATTGTTCCCCTTATCCTTACAAGTCTCCCAGTCCCTGCTGCTGAAAAGCATCCCCGTAGCATGATGCTGCCACCACCATGCTTCACGGTAGGGATGGTGTTAGATGAGTGATGAGCTGTGCTCGGTTTCTACCAGACGTAGTGCTTTGCATTCAAGCCAAAGAGTTTAATTTTCATCCCACAAGACCACAGAATATTTTGTCTCAGGCTCTCAGTCCTTCACGTGCCTTTTTGCAAACTCTAGGTGTACCGTCATGTGCCTTTTTATCAAGAGTGGCTTCTGTCTGGCCACTCTCCCATAAAGCCGAGATTTGTGAAGTGCTGCAGAAACTGTTGTCCTTCCGGCAGGTTCTCCCATCTCAGCCAAGGAACTGTAATTCTGTCAGAGCGGTCATTGGGTTCTTGGTCACCTCCCTGACCAAGGTCCTTCTTGTCCAGTTCCTCAGTTTGCTCGGACAGCAAGCTCTAGGAAGAGTGTGGGTAGTTCTATATTCTTTCCATTTCCGAATGATGGAGCTCACTATGCTCGTGGGAACTTTCAACACTCTAGAAATTGTTTAATACCCATACCCAGATCTATGTTGGAGTTCTACAGACAGTTCCTTGGATTTCAT
>CM068964.1:86903948-86933890 GCA_035128595.1 Eptatretus atami
TCAGGTAATTTTTGATAAGTTTTACCATCCTCCATTGGTGATATGACTTTACCATGGTATGATTCCTTCTCCATTACTGCCACTGCCTTGCCCTTGTCTGCTGGTGCAAGATCAAATCAGTCCTGTTTATCAGACTTTTCATAGCCTCGGTTACGGTAGTTTCTTTGGATGTTTTGCATCGCATTCAACAGCTCAGTTCATTTGGTGGCGTGTCTGGGTGCCCATGGTAGAGTTTGAGACCGGTCACTTTAGATTGTTGCCTTAACACATAGTGCCAGATGAGTAACACGACGATTTGACATATTCATCGTTTCTATATTACCTCCATCAACAGATTAACAACATGGCAGGAGAAAAGTCATAAATGCTGAGTTGAACAAATGTCCTGAACTCATGGACTTGGTTAAGTAAAACACGTCGTTTGGGACCCGGCCGTCGGTTTGCCGCCGAACGCTGCTGATTGTGATGTCATCGATTCCCTCTTTGAAAATTCCTATCTTATTCGATTTTTAAAATCCGCTATCACCTGCGTAAATACATGGAACACATAATGTGAAGATTTTGGAAGTATGAACAGAATATGTTCGGAGAAAAGCGTGTTCGAAGTTCCAGGCTTACACCCATTATATTATGATGATGATTTTACCATGGTACGATTCCTTCTCCATTACTGCCACTGTCCTGCCCTTGTCTGCTGGTGCAAAGATCAAATCAATCCTGTTTCTCAGACTTTTCATAGCCTTCAGCTCTGGTACCGAGAGGTTAGGTTTCGGCTTATTCGTGTGTATAAAGGCTCCGATGGTCTGAGCAACACGGTGCGTGATCGTGGTTTACTCGTCCGCCGATAGATTGGTAATGGCGGACTCCACACTCACAACATAAAAACACTCCTATAAAAAGAAAGAAGCAAAATAAAATAAAAAAGCACTCCTTCATCTGACCTCGAGCACCAGCACGTGACCGGAAATGAGTGGTCGTATCGAAATAAAAACCGGACATGTGCTGAGGCCCGGGGTCTATTGTGCCTGATGAAGCCAGCGAAACATTGCCCGAGACCGGGTCTGCTCTCCCTTTTTTGCTCAAATTATCGAAGTCGATCTAGTTTTTACTATTGGTTGTTAAGCCGCCTTCTTATTCTTTAAAAATCTGTCATCCCAACCGCCCCAATCATATATATGTGTTTGTATATATTATATATATATATATATATATATATATGTGTGTATGTGTATATATATTTTACGGCTGTGGAAATTCGCAACCACCATTCAGGTCCCGTAGGTGAAGTATTTCTGAAGTACGTGTATAGTTAGCCCCAAACCCGTTGTTTAGAGGGAATTAATGTGATTCATTCGGGCTGCGACACTTTGAGTTAGCCATTTTTCTGTTCTTATTGTTATGTTGGTGCACAAAACAAACCGAACATCGCCACAACCAACATCTCCACGATCACTCCATTCACTCCACGACGCCACAACCTCGACGCCAACAACCTCGACGCCAACAATCACTCCACTCACGCCACGACGCCACTTCCACAACTGCGCTACCAGCATCTTCACCACTCGCCATTCATCGAGCATCGTGCGGTCACGATCTCCGCGGGACGGATGGAGGAGCGGAGTGGCAGGCGCAGCAACCAGTGCGTGAAGGGGCATCTCCCGCCAAGATCTCCCGCGCAAACATCTCCCGCCAAAACGCCCGCGCGAACATTTCCGCTTGAATCTCGTTCCCCTCTCCACCGAAGTGAGGAGAGGGAGGGGGGGTGGCGTGTCCTCTCCCGATTGGCGGTGCGCGATGTGACGCGTCCGAACGGGGCGGGGCGCGGGGCGGAGAGAGGGGGAAGGACCTCCCTACAAAGGAGGTGGACAGACAGAGTTCCTGAGAGGATCGTTCAAAACCCAGGGCAGCTCGAAACTGAGGGGATCGTTCGAAACTGGAGGGACTCGAGGCTGCGGTCGCCAAGGTGGACGACGCGCACAGGGAAGTCGCGACTTCCTTTCTTCTTTTCTTTTGGGTTCTGTGTGAACGTGTGTGTGGGCGCCGTGTCTCGTAAAGTAGAACTGTTAAGTGTTGCCGTGTGTGCGCGTAGTCGGTTGTAGAGCTGCGTCACTATTTCTTTTGTTTCATTTGCTGTATATGTGTGCTCTCCGTGTGTCGTGTAAATAAAGTGCTTGTGTTGAATTGTTCCCCGTTTCGCTGCGTCCTTTCCTTTGTTGGGTCTCCATCTTGCTTCACGTAAAGGGTTCGATGGGCGTGATACGCCCGATAATTAATTGGAACCGTCAAGGTCGACGATAACTCCGCTCGTTTATCCCTGTAGCACGGAACGAGCCGCTTAAGCGGTTCGTGTCCGAAGTCGACCTGTGGCGTGGTACAACCCCTCGGTAGGTTACCGTGCGAGTACTTAGGTATATCGACTTTCGGCGATTCACCCTATTTCGCGCGGTAGAATGCGGACTGGGTTGTGGTGAGGTTAAACCCCACCCGTGACTGTCTCCCGGCGTTAGTCCGAGAGGGTCACGACAGAATTGTCCGTCCGGTGGGCGACGTGCCGCGATTCGAGTCACGTGGCCGTTCGCACGCCGGCGGGCGCGAATTCGCAACACTGGTGTCAGAGAGCGGGAAACGAACTCTCGGTCTCCAAGCTAAATTCACGGGAATCGGTCCAGGGGTGAGAGGAGCGACCCCGATTCCCTCCAAATTACGAGCGATCTAAATTAACCCGTTACGAGAAATAAGATGGAGTCTCTAGGCGAGCGGGAGCTGGGGGTAGTAGGAATGGATTTAGAATGTGTAGAATCCATGGTCCAGGATGAAATCCCCGTGCAGGAAATGCTTGTTGTGCAGGAGCAAACCCCCCCACAACCGAAACCAGAGCCCGAAATGGGTGCGGCGGCGGCCGCGGTGTATGACACCTTCCCTTCCCCCCTCCACCAAAACCCCCGATCCTGGCCGAATCGGCTCAGCCGAGTGCACCCGACATGGCCCAGCTATTCGCCATGCTGGCAAAAATGAATGCGGATATAAACAACAAATGGATGGAAACGCACTCGAAATGAAAAACGAAATAAAAAGAGATGAACGGGAAAATGGATGGAAATACGCAACAAATGAACAAACAAATGAACGAAATGAAAGCGAAAATGGAAACAACACCAAACGAAATGAAAACGAATATGGAAACAAATGCGCAAGGAATGAAGAAGAATAAAAAAAAAACTGCGGGGTGAGATGCAGAACATGGGCCGAAGCCTGCAGGGGGCATGAAGGCAATAAAGGGGAGTGCGTAATGGCGACGCCACGTGTGGGAGCGAACGAGCTGGGAGGGGTGCAACGGTTGTCAGGCCGCAATGGAGGCGGTGAGGGCAAAATAATTCGGGAGACGTGGTGGGCGAGGGTCGTGAGAGAGAAAGTGACGGTGACCGAGAGGGAAAAATTAAATGGGTGACCGAAACGTGTGAGACGAGAACGAGGTGACGACGAAGGAAATAAAAATAGTGGAGATAAGGGAAGAGACGGAAATAAGAGACACGGGAGGTAGAAACGGTAAAGGAGAGATTACACGATGAAGACGGGGTTAGAGACGAGCACACACACATGGAGTTAGTGGAGGACCATGAGGGGAGCTGGTGGACTGTGTTGTGACCCGGTGCAAGCAGCGGGATGGCTGCCTCCAGGAACGAGGGGAGGGAGTTTGCCCCCTTGAAGCTGATCACGACCAGGTTGATTCGGTCGGGTCGAGCGAGTTCGAGGAGGCGAGTGCGCGAATGGGTGCACGCCGAGCTTGGGGGTATAGAGACCCCGGACCCCCTTGTGGTGGCACGAATCCCCAGCCTGTTGGTCCCGGCGTGTGTGGTGCGAGGTGGGTGTACACGAGCGTGGCGAAATGCGTGCTGCAACGCACGCAAAGCGTGGGTGAAAGGCGTTGTGTGAAAGGGACCGCGTGTGTGAGTAAAATGGTGTGCGAGGCTGCGAGTGGGCCGAATTGCGTGCCTCCCAGCACGCCGTGTGTGGATGAGACCCCAGGTGTGAGTGCGCCCCGTGTGTGGAAGCGACCCCGCGTGTGAGTGGTGTGGTGGCAAGATGCCGAAGTGCGTCCTCCCAGCACGCCGTGTGTGGATGAGGCACCGTGTGTGGAAGGAGCCACGTGTGCAAGGGAAATGGCACGAGTGAGTGAGCGGCCGAGTGTGAGGGAGACCGTGTGTGTGAGGTCGCGGTATGTGAGGGAGATGACGGTCGGCATGCGGAGCACGCAGCCGTGTCTCCCAGTGTGAGTGTGATGGAGTGGAGAGTGAGCGTCGTAACACGCAGGTGTGCGTGGGTGAATGGCGACGACGGCGACAGAGAGACAAAAGCCGAGTAGCGGCTGTAGTTGGAATGGGGACCGTGCCGGGTTCACCCAGCAGCGAGCGCGAGGTCCGGGCTGTGGCAACGCACGAGGCCGCCACGTGCTCGCTTGCGGGAGTGAAGCCCGGTCCGGAAACGCCAGCGGTGGATTTGCCGATCCGCGGACGGACAAAGTTTAGGCAGGATTTCGAATTTGGACCGGACGGGTTCTCCACGCGAGCTTGTGTTAAGCTCCAACGGGCAGAGCACATGTGTTCGCGTGGGGAGCCCCTCGGAGTGCGAGGTTTGCTTTTGTGGTGCGCAGGGTGACGTCATGGCTGCACGTGGGGTTGGATCCGGCAGGAGGGGTATCCCTGCCGGATGGTACCGTCCAAGAGGGACGAGGTACGCGTGCAGCTGCATGACGTCACGGGCAGGTGCAAAGTGCGCGAGCTGTGAGTTCCGCGCTGGTGCTGCGCGTAATTGGAAAAAAAAATTTATTAACAAAAGCAAGCCTCGCTTTCGGGTGAACAGGATTCCCTGGGCAAGGGTGGAAGACCCCCTTGGCCAGGGCACAGGATGGAACTAGCTAGGGGAAGGGTTAGCTTAGCTAGACCGGCTTCATGGGGCAGGGGTAAGTCCTCATGGGGCCCGTGGAATGGATTAGTTAGAGGGATTTTAGTGAGATTTAGGAATATGGGAAATGGAATTTTAGGATTTGAGGACGGTGACAGTATTGGATGTGTAGCGGGACGTAGCTTAGCTACTAGGTTAAAGGAACGTGCTATAGTTTAAGGGACGACGTGGGAGCACGAGGTAGTAGGGGAGGTAGTCAGCAGGATGGCAGAGTTCAGCGATGTGTGCGTTGAAGAGTTGGTGAGTTGAGTGGAAACATGTGCTTGTTGAGTGATAGGGCCAGCGGGTCTGAGTGTATGGAGCGAATGGGGAATGCATGGTGCGATGAGTTGATTGGGGGTGACTCCCACCCAAGGGACCCCGGGGTCAGTGTAGAGTGAGTTAGTGGTTAGTTAAATTGACAAAATGGAGGTCGTTTTGTTGTTGGTGGGAATGTAGGCTCGATACCCATTTGGAAGGGTGCAGGAGCCCTGTTGACGGGCTGGGAGCGTGGCTGCGAAAGGTGAGTATCGCTGAGTGGGTACCCCGGGCACCAGGCTAGTCGGCCGTGGTAGGCCAAGGGCCCATGGGGGCCGGGTTAGCGTAGTGGGCACGGGTGCGCGCATGATGCGGGGGCCCGGGGCGCCGTTAGCCACGTGGGCAGTGTTGTGGGCACGGGTGACCCTCGGAAAGGGGCCCGGGAAGCCAGCCTCCACGTGAGCGTTTCAGGGGAGTCGCCATGGAGGGCACTCCCCGGTGTTTAGGGAGCTGGTAGGCTCGGAGGCAGTGTAGTGCCCGGGGGTGCCATCGTAGGAGAATCGCAGAGGGTCGTGCCTGCCAAGGAGCCACGCGTCCCAGCCATGAGACCGTGTGAGGGACGGAGAGAAAATTGGGGGGCGAGGCCCGAAATTTGAGAGGACACCAACACAGGCGACGGGAATCTGGTTTGTTAGAACCAATAGATTAAGCGAGAGGCGCTTGTTGAAAGCCCCGGGGTAGTTTAAAGGTTAATGGTTAGGGTAGATTAGGAAGTGTACCCCTCCGCACCATCCATCCCTTCGCTCTCGTTGTGGCCGCTGGACCCACTTTGGGTTAAAGATCGCTGAAGTCTGAGGAGGCCATCCTGGGGCTCTTCTGGGCCTCGACACAGGACGCTAGCTCTCCCTTATTCCCCTCCGGGAAGGGACCTAGGGGGAGAGGCTAGGGCGATAGGTTAGCCGAACAGGACGATAAAGGGGTTAGGGACGATTTATAGTGGGAAGTAAATGAAATAAAAACAAACAAAAAAATAAGTTGGGCTAAATTGGGTTTTTACAAATAAGGGAGTGTATTGACAGTGACAGGCAAAGCGATAGGTTGGAGGGAGACCAGGTAGGTCTGAGCCTGCCTTGCAGTGGCCAGCACCACCGCACTCCCTCCAAACCCTCACTAAAGGCAAAGGCTGCAGATCTGCGTACTGTGTACTTCAAGGCCTGTGCCGGCCAACTTCGTCGGCTGGCTTTTTGCTGCAAGGCCTGTGCCGGTCGGATCGTCCGACGGCTGTTTTGCTTCAAGGCCTGTGCCGGTCACTTCGTCTGCCGGCTGTGTTCGCCTGCAGCGGCCCTTTTCTGCCGGCTTTGTATGCCTGTTCACCTTTGCCATGCCATGCCTACTGCCCTTGTCCATTTTGCCCCGTCCATTTTGCTTTGCCCCCCTTGTTCATTGCCATGTGCACCAGGATCAAGGCAACAGTTTGCAAGCTGCGAGAACTGCCCTGTTGGCAGCTACAACACGGCCTGCAGTGGCGGCCCGTGCACCGTGTTTGCGTCCATTCATCCATCCATCCATCCATCCGTTGTGCTCATTGCGTGTGCCACTTGAGCTGGCACGGAGACTGCGTTTGTGCAGCCCATGCACCGTTGTGGTTACTGTGGTCATTTTCAAAGGGAGGCCTAGGACTGCGTGTGAGCACGGCCACATTCCCTGTCACCTGCATTGCTTGAGCCAGAGACTGCATGCGAGCAGCCTGGCTCCCTGCTAACTGCTTTCTTTTTGCAGAGTCCATTGATCCTGGGCCATGGTATAGTGTAATATTAAAGGTTAAGGTGTTAAGATGTACTGTACATATGAGTGCGCCCCGGCATGTCTGTCTTAGCGCCGGCAATTTTATTTAAGTCGTCCGTGTGAGTGGGTTTGTTTAGTTAGTTACTCAGCCCTCAGGTTATTTATTTTGGGGACACGAATACCATGAATGTCGCACTCAGGATCGAAGGTAAAACGTACTAGGGAGAACTACACATGATGGCCACGAAAATTTGACGACTCGGACGAGTCTGTAAAAGGGGAGGGGGTAGTGTTACGGCTGTGGAAATTCGCAACCACCATTCAGGTCCCGTAGGTGAGGTATTTCTGAAGTACGTGTATAGTTAGCCCCAAACCGTTGTAGAGGAAATTAATGTGATTCATTCGGGCTGCGACACTTTGAGTTAGCCATTTTTCTTGTTTCATTGTTATGTTGGTGCACAAAAACAACAACGAACATCGCCACAACCAACATCTCCACGATCACTCCATTCACTCCACGACGCCAACAAACTCGACGCCAACAACCTCGACGCCAACAATCACTCCACTCACGCCACGACGCCACCTTCCACAACTGCGCTACCAGCATCTTCACCACTCGCCATTCATCGAGCATCGTGCGGTCACGATCTCCGCGGGACGGATGGAGGAGCGGAGTGGCAGCGGCAGCAACCAGTGCGTGAAGGGGGCATCTCCCGCCAAGATCTCCCGCCCAAAACCTCCCGCGCAAACATCTCCCGCCCAAAACGCCCGCGCGAACATTTTTCCCGCTTGAATCTCGTTCCCCTCTCCACCGAAGTGAGGAGAGGGAGGGGGGTGGCGTGTCCTCTCCCGATTGGCGGGTGCGCGATGTGACGCGTCCGAACGGGGCGGGGCGCGGGGCGGAGAGAGGGGGAAGGACCTCCCTAAAAAGGAGGTGGACAGACAGAGTTCCTGAGAGGATCGTTCGAAACCCAGGGCAGCTCGAAACTGAGGGGATCGTTCGAAACTGGAGGGACTCGAGGCTGCGGTCGCCAAGGTGGACGACGCGCACAGGAAGTCGCGACTTCCTTTCTTCTTTTCTTTTGGGTTCTGTGTGAACGTGTGTGTGTGGCGCCGTGTCTCGTAAAGTAGAACTGTTAAGTGTTGCCGTGTGTGCGCGTAGTCGGTGTAGAGCTGCGTCACTATTTCTTTTGTTTCATTTGCTGTATATGTGTGCTCTCCGTGTGTCGTGTAAATAAAGTGCTTGTGTTGAATTCCCCGTTTCGCTGCTCCTTTCCTTTGTTGGTCTCCATCTTGCTTCACGTAAAGGGTTCGAGTGGGCGTGATACGCCCGATAATTAATTGAACCGTCAAGGTCGACGATAACTCCGCTCGGTTATCCCTGTAGCACGGAACGAGCCGCTTAAGCGGTTCGTGTCCGAAGTCGACCTGTGGCGTGGTACAACCCCTCGGTAGGTTACCCGTGCGAGTACTTAGGTATATCGACTTTCGGGATTCACCCTATTTCACGCGGGTAGAATGCGGACTGGGTTGTGGTGAGGTTAAACCCCACCCGTGACTGGCTCCTGGCGTTAGTCCGAGAGGGTCACGACAGAATTGTCCGTCCGGTGGGCGACGTGCCGCGATTCGAGTCACGTGGCCGTTCGCACGCCGGCGGCGCGAATTCGCAACAATATATACCGTGTTGATGTGTGTGTTTATATATATATATATATATATATATATATATATATATATATTATATATATATATATATACAGGGTGTCCCAAAAAATATATACAACTTTTCATCTGCAAAGAGGATGGTCATAACATATATTTAAAAAAAAATATATGGCTGGATAGAAAGCTGAAAGGTTGAAGTTTATTGTACCAATGTCAAAATTGCCACCAAAATTTAATTTTGGTATAGAATTGTCGTTTCTTTTAGACCACATGTTTGACGTAGGCTCCACGTTGTCCAATCACTGCCTGCAAACGCGTTGTCATGTTCTCCATCACTTTGGGAAACGTTCCTAAGGAATGTTCTGGATTTCTCGGTGGATGTTTTCCTTCAGCTGATCAAGAGTCTGAGGCCTAGGGTTTCCATAGATCCTGTCCTTGAGATACCCCACAAGAAGAAGTCGGGAGGAGTAAGGTCAGGGGAATACGGTGGCCACTCAACGTCTTCATAGAGGGAGATAAAGCGGCCCTCAAAATGTTGCTTGAGAAAACGCCTTGTTTCCCTGGCTGTATGGGCGGTGCCCCATCCTTCTGGAACCACTGGGTTCTCATCTGGATCAGGTTGTTTCTCCTACGGGCCTGAGTACGTAGCTCAGGCAGATAGAATTCCTGAATCATTTCGCGATAGTTCCTCTGGTTTCCGTGCAAGTGCGTCCCTGGTCATCTTCAAAGAAGTATGGACCAATTATCCCATACCAACCAACTGCCACCCACATGGTGACTGAGAACAGATCGAGGCACCAGTTCAGTTGATGCATTACCAGGATTTTCAGTTCCCCAGTACCGAAAGTTTTGCTTGTTTACCTCCCTGGACAAGTGAGCATGGCATTCGTCCGCCATGTGAAGTTTTTTGAGAAGTCTGCATCTTCCTCCAACTTCCTGAGAACCAATGTCAAAGTCTAGTCTGCGTTCTGTTGATCAGTAAGCACCGTTTCCATTTGAATTTGTATGGAAAGGCATGATGTCTTGGCGAAGGATCTCTGAACGGTGCTCTTATGAATGTTTGTCTCGGCAGAAAGTCGTCGAATCGATTTTTTTGGACTCTGAACGACCGCCTGTCTCACCATTTCCACATTTTCTTCACTACGACCTGTCCTCTTCCGACCACTGTGACCCTTGTGAAGGTCACAGATGGTTCCCACATTGGTAAACTTTGCGATGGTGCACTTTATTGTCCGAAAGTTTGGTGCATGGCGCAAGTGGACACCGAAATGTCTCGAGTAAAGACGTTGCACCTGTATGACACTTTTCGTCTGGTGCCAAATCAACAATTTTCGTCCGTTGTTGTACGGTCAGTCTTGGCATTTTTCTGGCGCTTGCTTGGTATCAAAATAAACTTCAGGTCTCTGCAAAAAGAAATGAAGCATTAGTGACAAAATTACTGCTTTTTTAGGATCAAACGAAGCATTTTAAAAGTTGTATTTTTTTTTGGGACACCCTTTATATATATATGCAATGGAGATTGGGGGAGTGCTCGTCACACTCCACGTTTCGAGATTATATATATATTGGATAATGGTTGAAAATGTTCCATGATCATCGTTTCATCACACCAGGAAGTGCCATGGCAGCAGCAACATGGTTATGTTGAATATATATTAGCCCTTCATTTTTCCAGTGGAATGTGGGTGTGCCGCTCCTATAAAAAGAATTTGACATGATGACACGCCTGACTCCAGCAAAATGCAACAAATACTCACAGACTGAAAAATTGTTACATCTTGTCAAAATATTTATTCTTTTGGATTAGGCAACAGTTGTAAAGTGCAGGGAAGATAAAAAGGCACATCACAGCAAAAAATAGAAGGCATAAAATTTACTATCGGTTTTAGTTAGCAGATTTAAAGGAAAGTAAAATGCAAAACGATTACCAGGAAAATGCTGAAACTCGTTCTCCCTGAGATCACAGCTAAATAAAGAAGGAAAATAATTTCAAGAATTTAAGTCCTTGGTGTATGGGTGCAAGGGGCATGAGTCGAGAAGATACTTTCCCTTGCAAAGTGGCAACAGACATCCTGTTTTGTGACTTTGGCGTCAAAAGAAAAACCGCAAACAGGGGCATGGTGGTCAAATGTGTTTGTGACAGAGGTACTGTGATAATTCACAGAACAGAAGTAGACAGACACAGAAAATGGTTCATTTACCCACCCCTCTCCCCCCTCTCCATGAAAAAAAAACGTCTTGCTACAATGAAAGCTGTGCTCACAATTAGGAAGGAGGTAAGATAGGAAATAACAACTCAGATCAAGGTTGCGTGAAGAGATCATGCTTCATTGAAAGATAACAAGTGTAGTGCAAGTTAGAGTAACTGGGGAGGATGAAACAATGCCAGAGTGAGAAAGTCTAGCGTGAAACAGACCGAGCTGTTGTTGCGAGAAACTTTGCTTCCCGATGTGCTTCTGACAAGGTGCGGAACTCATGAACAAAATTGTATTGCTGTGGAAAGCGGGGAGACACACACATCCACATGAGCCTGTATATATTGTCAAGGTACAATCACCAAGCAATACTTATGGACTTTAGCTAAGCTGTCATGATGAAGCTAAGCTTGATCTTTGTGGCAATAATGGTGATGTAATCACAGAGAATATGTAATCAGAGAAGTGAATGTTGGATGTTTCAAAAAACAGAGGAAAGACCATTGCAATATTTAATCATATTGATAACTAAGGGCTGGCAGGATGGGCTAGAGGTACACACACTCGACTCTAAGCTGTCCAGCCTGGGTTTGAATCCCGACCCAGCTATAAACTGTCACCCCGGTGTTCCACAGGCAGGGTGGGTCATCAATGTGTGTACCATTCCTCGGATGGACGTCAAACTGGGCATCCCATCTTCCGGCACGAGTTGGTGGACGTTAAAGATCCCATCGTGTCCTTCGTGAAGAGTAAGCGAGCTATTGCCGGCACCACGAACAAATTACAAATTCCTACCGTAACTTACAGAGGGCGTTGCATCAGCGGCACAACTGCACCCTCAGACAATAATGCTACCCTGCAGCCTTTGTGCTGCGTGGAAAAGAATATTAATAATAATAATAATAATAATAATATAGACAACTTTAAAAATAAATAAATAAAACATTAGCCAATGCAGTACAGTATTGCAATTCATAATTTGACAGCATTACGTGAAGGACCAAAGAAAAGTTAACTGACCCTTTTTAAAATAAAATATATTTTGGTAACAGGAATACAAGAAGATGGCAGTGCTCTATGTGCAATAAAACTGTCGAAGAAATGCTAAAATTAATGAATAACCATCTGGGAACAATTTGCTATCTTGCTACAAGTATGCTACCTTATGAACAGACAAGTTCAAGCAGTTCGTTTTGTAACCGTAACTATCTTGGTTACACTCATTCCCACAAGTGAAAACAACCAATCCAATTTTGGGAAATAAGTTTTCCACAATCTCAGTTTTGACAGGTTCCACAATTTGTTTTCGGACCGGGGATGTTTTGCTCAAGGATGTCATCAGCTGTCTGATTTTGACAACCCACGGCCTTCCTGCCTACAGTGATAAGCACCAGTATGTACGAGAGGAAAATAGCTCTGGGGTGATAGTGAACCTTGCAGTGGCGTCCCAGCAGTTGTATTTTACTTTCAGGCTGGCATTTGAGTGGAAGAGTTGTTTCTGTAATCGGAGAGCTGCCCAAAGTGGGGTCGAACCGGGAAATTCCCACCGGCTGATTAGAACGGTCTGTAATCTGATATTGCATTGATGAACTGATTACATTTCTCCATCTTCCACAAGACATGGCGGTAGCTGGTGAAGTTGGTCTTCATTGAGTGCTTTCCATCCATCTCGCACTCGGTCGAGGGCTCCGCAGCAGACCTGACGAGGCAAAATATCTGAACTAGGTATTTCCTTCCAATGTAAGAATCCCCAGATCATCTCTCCCTCATCCCCTCAATATCCTCCCTTACCCATTGCAACTTGGCTCCTGTGAGTTTATATCTGAGGTCAAGAGGTTTCTGAATGACCTTGACATAACCCAGCTGGCAGGCCAGGATAGCATCAGTGCCTGTGGTCTCAAAACAAGCTCCGGTGAACTGGAATCTTTTTTGTCTGTCCTTTTCAGCAAGCAGGTCTTCACTTCTGGCTGCCAACATTGTGGCTTTGAAGCTGGCAAGCATCACCTCCATCCACAAGAAGAGTGAAAACACAGATCCTCTTGACGACAGAGCAAAAAAAAAAACCTGCTTTCCATAATAAGCAAATCAATGGCGTCCACAGTCGTTTCAGACATCAAGTCATTCATTTTCTCCAATCTGATCACCGGTTTGGTTTCCATTCCAGAACTGCTGCTTATCCTCACACAACAATACATGGAGATCCAGAAACAGAATCAATAGACATATGTTTAAACACTCAGATTTTGATATAAACACTCAGATGCTTGATTAAAAAAAATTCATCGATTGATTGATTGATTGATATCCCATGCCTTTGACACATTTTTGGCACCCAGTCCTAGCTTGCCAAGCTCCTGGTCTGTGACATTCAAGGCTGTCTACATGCTTAACCTGCCGGCTTCCTCCATGTGTGCAAACATCGTGTAGCTCTTGATGATTCCTCCCTGTGTCTGTCCAATCATGTTCCTCCCTCCAACACTGCAAAATTGCAGCTGATCACAATCTCTTGTGGGTCTCCAATTTCCATTTACGATCTATTTTACTTCTGATAACCACCTCTTATAGGTCATTAAATTATCCAATGACTGCTTGCTCCCTTCTGCTTTTATGTGTTGGTGAAAACCTCCTCGTCCATTGTCGTTCCACTCCTCTGTAAGGCTCGACTTTTTATCCCTTCAGCAATGAGTGACCTCCATTGAACAGTATTGTAGATATAAATCCTGCTGCAGATGTTTTTCTCCCTTCTCTCTGCCTTTTATTATATTTCTTGTCATACACCCCCATCCCCCCCTCTCTCCTCTCCTCCACCACTCCATATTTCCTTGAATCGTCTATGGCAGTGCAAGGACCGAGGATCTGACCCTTTGGCTGAAGGTGTAAAGAAATCAACTGTCAATCTGGACAGGATTGC
The DNA here is from genome assembly GCA_035128595.1 of Eptatretus atami. Taxonomy (NCBI): domain Eukaryota; kingdom Metazoa; phylum Chordata; class Myxini; order Myxiniformes; family Myxinidae; genus Eptatretus; species Eptatretus atami. The sequence goes on from CM068964.1 coordinate 86,917,710, forward strand.
CAGTGCTGTGTTGACTGACACCCAGGGCCACGTCCTCTCCCAGCGGGGGAAGCTCTCTCTGGCTGATGAAAACCTGATAATTTACCACCAGGGCAACAGGCCCTCCTTTCCCCGTACCGAGACTTCAAATTTTTTCCACCACTTATGCTGAGCTGTCACTGCTGTAGAACTTAAGCATTTGCTGTCCTGTTTCCATCTTGTTTATTGATATTTCTATATTGTTCACTGACCTGTTTTCGTAACAATTTCGCTTAATTTTGTGGCAGTATTCGACCATGTTTTCACTTAATTTTATTGCTTGTCCAATATTTTTGCACCTGAGCTGTACTACGATCAGCAATTTATTTTTTGTGTGTGTGTATATATATATATATTTAGCGGGGAATGCTTACACATTTGCATAAGCATACGAACCGTGCTTACCCGTTGTCTCAGGTAGCTCACCTGCATTTGATTTTTCATTTATTTATTTATATTTTCATTTCTGGATGCTTTCCGACGGTTCTGTGATTTCTGTTATTATTATTATTTTTTAAATATTTCTTTTTCCTGGTGTATCGGCTTCGATGTCCGTCAGCACAAGAAATTACCGTGCCTCCCCATTGTCTCGAGTCACTCACCTGCGTTTTTTCTTTTCTTTTTTTCATTTATTTATTTTCATTTACGGATGTTGTTCGATGATTCTGTGATTTTCCCCGGTGTATCGGCTGTGATTCCCATCGGCACGCAAAATTTCAGCTTTCCACATCACCCGGAAGGTACCGATCTTTAATATCAGTCAGTGGTTAGAAAGAGATATTTATATCTATCTATAAATATTGTTACGGATTTTAGAATCCGGTCTGATGATTGCATCCACACATCCAGGTCCTCAGACAGTTACTTCCTTAAATGCATGTTCAGATTAGCCCCATCCCCACGTTTAGTGGGATTTTAAATGTGATGCGTTGAGAAGGGTAAAGAGTAGATCCCCTCTCTTATGGGAAGATTTTTCCTTTATGACAGACACATTTATGCACATATTTCTTTCACGAGTGCTGATGCCCGCCTTTTTTTCTTCAGCAACGTTTACACACATTTCTTTCACGGACGCCGAGACCCGCCCTTTTTCGAGAGCACGGGTTGTCATGGTAACGGTGCGCAAGAGGGGCGGGGTGAGTTTGGTGAACTCTGTGCCTGCCGAGATGGGCCGCATATATAAAAAGAGGAGGAGGTCCATTCGGCAGAAGCGAGCGAGTGAGTGAGCGTGTGGGTGTCTGACCAGCGCCAACAACGAGACACTTTGTCAGTCAGTTCGTCCTTTCCAGTGCTTGAGCAAGCGAGCGTGTGGTGCGCGTGTGGGTGTGAGCAATGCCGACAACGAGTGAGGCACGGGTCGGTCACCAACGAGTGAGGGTCACTGGACGTCACCAGTTTCGTGAAGTGTGAGGAGCTGCCAGTGTCGCAGCACCAGGGTCTAAACCCCATGACAGACGATCTCGGTGCCCCCCCCCCCCCAGATGTTGACTGGCATTCAAGGCTGTTGGCGAGTGGGTGCACAGCAAGGCTGGGTGCTGCGATGGACAAGACACACAACACACACACGTTTCAGGACGTTTTCACTTGATGGACGACTTCTCTCTGGTGAGAGAGACGACTCTTCTCCCCCCCCCCCTTGAATGATCTGCTGGGTGCCCTTGTCTGTGTTTAGTTGTAAGTAAGTCAACCCCCAATAAGCATCTGCTCTCTTTCTCTTTTCTGTCATTTCGATTGATTTTGCCTGATTAATTATTCATTTTGATTGCTTTGGAATTTATTTACCTCAGGAAATAAAAAGTTCTTTTTATTTATTTATTTTATTATTAATAAATCATTTGTCGATTTTCCCAACCTGTCCGTGTTTGTCCTTTCCTTCTATTGGTCTAGCATTGTCCAACCAGATAGACTGGGAGGTAATTACCACGGATGACCAAAAATCGTCGGCACGCACCAGCGGTTGAAACGCTCGGCCGCCCTAATTAAAATCTAATCGAGATAAGTTGGTGCTTTGCCGAGGGCGCGCTCCCCGCTCAGGTAACCGCGTGACTCTAGTTAAACGGAATAATTACACGTGGACCCTGGAATCTATGGTTGACTGGGTGGCGTTCGTGGTTCTCAAACAACCCACCGGACCACAACGTTGATTGCGAGCGGTGGCCCCAGGTCCGGCTCTACCGAGGACAACCGGGATTAATCCCCTGAGTTAAAACTGGTGTCTTGGTACCAGTGGCCGTAACAGTATATATGGTACAGGTATAGTGTCGAGGTTTGTGGAGGAGTGAGACACAGAGAACAAATCAGAATGTAACAGACCGAAAATAACAGTAGAAAGAGAGAGTCCAGGAACACACCAATATGAGGGTTGAGGGACAAAATAGAAAGACTTGAAGAAAAAGGGATTGGGGGGGGGGAAGAATGAGGGCAAGGGGAGGACACAAGGGGTGAACAAGATGGATACAGCCACAATCCCTCAATCACCGAAGTGGAAGGAAAACCTGAAACCCGGAAAGAGGTGAGCTTGCGGAGGGTTAATGGGGATAGAAAAGATCATGGTTTTGGATTGGGGATGACCTGAAATGATTATGAACAGCCATCTTGAAGTTTTGGAGGAAAGAATGTGATTAAATATACAGAGGAAGTTGATTCCACAGGTGGGGGGGGGGGGGGGAAAGAGGAATGAATGATTGTCCATTATTATTTTCTTTAATATTCAGAATCGATTTCTAAAGCCTCGCAATGTACATTCCACCCATACACAACGAATCCTCCCTCCTTGGGTGGGTATGCACAAACAAAACTAGTTTTTCAACAAAATAAACTCGTTTATCTGTGGAATATAAATTTAAAGTGATTAAATTGCACAGCACGAAGCTGAGTCAACACAAGTCGTCAATATTTCTCATGCAGAGTCCCAAAACACATTTCATCAAGTGGTGTAGATCTTCCTTTGCCTGCCTAACCAACTCGAACTTGGCCTCGGTAAACACCGTTCTTGTCAAAGTTGAATAACTTGGCTTGAAAATCAACCAGATGTGTCGTAACTGATAAATAAACAATATGATACGAAGTGATCTATCGGTTTAAAAAAGTGCAGTTTGAGAAACAGTTACTGTAAAAACACTCTAAATAGCTATAATGATAATAATTATAATACATCAAGATTGATCGTGAATTATTGCATGTGATTGAAAAATCGTGGTCATTTAACTTAATACCAACTCAAGAATTGTGGTTGCACGTTTGGAATGCATGTGTTTAGAGGCGAAGGGAAGACCAATTACCTTAATTGTCTGGATTGCCCGGGAGCCACGGACTGAACACAGCGCCTCGATGGCCTGGTCAGCCGTCAATGTGTCTGACAGAGACAACAGCAGGCAAGCAGCAACTACAACAGTGGCATGGATCAGGTGGGTTGGGGGTCAGAGGATGAAAAATGAAAATAAGAACTAAACAGTTCACCCAGTAAATTTGAATAATGGTTGTTTGTTTAAATGCATTGGTTTCTCGAAAGACAATTTCAGATAATTCCAAAAAAAAGCCTGCAGCAAGTGTGTGTCCACTCTCAGGAGAGCCAAAAAAAACAACATCTGATTAACTTCAAGGCTTCAATTTCAAACCCGTCTCCTTCCACAAAAACCTGGTGCTACCTTGTCAAGTCTGTTTCTGGTGCATGTATGCTCCCCCCTCAATCACTTCCCTTACTTGAAATGGCAGCACAGCTGACTCCACTCACGAGAAGGCCGAACACCTTAATTCCGTGCTTGCTTCCAAATATTGTGTGTACGACCCCTCGCTCCCTGTGCCCATCCTACCGAGTCGCACGCAACTGCTCCTGGACTCGGTGTCTTTTTCAACTGAGGAGGTGGAGAAGTTTCTGGCAACCCTAGACTCTGTAACCGGCCCGGACAGCATCAGTACACACGTTTTAAAAACAGACTCTGCTGCTCTTGCACATCCTCTCTCTGCCCTTTTCACCCTATCATTTGCCCTCGGTCACCTTCCCTCTGCTCGGAAATCTGTTAACATCACCGCATTCCATAAAAGGGTGAAAAAAAAATAGATCCCCTCTTACATTTACGAATGTGGTCATCATTGGTGAGATATTTATCAGTATGCCATCCTGATGAGCCCGAAATCCAGATAGGCTGCTCCGTTTCATGTTCAACTGATATTGACCATATAATCTTTGTCTGTTTAACAAACTTGCCGGGATGAAGCCTCTGGGCTGGAGGTGATGCTTTGGTGTAGGACTATGTCCAATGGAGATTGGGGGAGTGCTCATCACACTCCACATGTTTCGATATATATATATATATACACATCCCAGTTGAAATCACATCCTTCCTTTTCTCCAATGGCCTGACCTCAGACCATCAGTTTGGATTCAAATCCAGTCACTCTACCATTGATATGCTGCTTCTGCTCTCCCAATAATGGATGGAGTCCCTCAATCTCACACACGGCATCAGGGTTGTCACTCTGGACATATCTCAAGCATTCAACACTGTCTGGCATCTCACCTTGCTCTTCCAAACTACACTGTATGCCTATGGCATCCAATTCCTACTCCACACATGGATTTCCAACTTACTCCATTCTTGTACCCAACACATGGCTATCAACGGGATCCTCATTTCCTCTCCCCGACAAGGCTTGAGTGCCCCAAGGCAGTGTCTTGGGCCCAGTCCAATTCCTTACCTCCATCAACGATCTTTCTGATTCTGGAAAATCCTCATCTCTTTGCTGATAAATCCACCATACGTCTAACATCCCTCATCACACAGATAGGCAGGCAGCAGCTTCCGTCTCTGCAGACCCCTCATTCTGTCTCTCAGAAAAGACTGTCTGCTGAACTCCATGATCTACTTCCTTAACAATCATCTTGAAGTTGTCGCTCAACTTTTTGGGCCTCATCTTCAGCCATGATCTTTCTTCGGCAAACCTCACACCTAGGTTTTCCTCCAAAGCCAGTCACCAACTGGGCATCCTCCATCATGCAGTCTTTCCAGGAATCATCTGAATTTTTATCGACATAAGCCTTCATCCACAACTTCATGGAGTATGGCATTGCTCTTCCCAATGGGCTGGTGGTGTGGGAACCAAGGCCTTCAAAAGCATTTGAATCCCCTGTGATCAAGGAATATCTGGGCCCATCACTTTTATATCGCAGACTTTTATATCGCAGACTGGAATGTGGAGATAAATTGTGTTACCTTGGTGATATGATTAGTGCAGGTGGTGGTGTGGAAGCAGCAGTGAGTGCAAGAATTAGAAGTGGCTGGAGGAAGTTTAGGGAGTTGTTACCCTGATTGAGATCAAAAGCGACCTCTCTCCGATTAAAGGGAAAACTTTATGCAGCTTGCGTTAGAAGCGTGATGTTGTATGGAAGTGAAACATGGGTGATCAAAAAGGAGGATGAACGGAGGTGTGAACGAAATGAAATGAGAATGGTGAGGTGGATGTGTGATGTGTGACCCTGAAGGATAGGAAATCGAATGTGGAATTAAGAGATAGGTTAGGGATAGAAAGCATGAGTGAGGTTATGCGTAGGGATAGGTTGAGATGGTTCGGACATGTGGAAAGGATGTGGTCGGGTAGTTGTGTGAAGAGGTGTATAAATATGAATGTGAATGGAAGGAGAGCTGGAGGCCGTCCGAGGAAAACATGGGATGTGTTGCTGAGAGACGATCTTAAAGTTAAAGGCCTAACCTGGAAAGCAGCCATTAGGTGAACCACGGCTTACACAGGCAAGCATGGAAACGGTCGTAAAACGATGATGATGATGACGACGACGACAGATCAATCGTCTTTCTGTCTTCTCCCACCTCCTTTCTAATCTTGCACCTTCTGCCTTTTCTGTGCTCTGCCCCACCACCCACCCCCTCCTGCATGTTTCTGCAGGGCACACGCAGTCTGTCTGTAACCCCTTCCAGTGAAACTCCCAAAATCCACTCACTCCACTCATTCATTCCTCCCTCCCTACTCCTCCTCCTCCTCCTCCCTCCCTCCTCCTCCTCCTCCTCCTCCCTCCCACCTGTGGAACCAACTTCCCCAATCTGTTAAATCTCATTCTTCACACCAGAGTTTCAAGACAAGTTCACCACCATTTCAGATCATCCCCCATCCACAACCATGAAATTTTCTACCCCTATTAACCCTCCTCAAGCCTACCTCTTTCTGGGTTTACACTTTTTCCTTCCACTTCTGTGATTGAGAGTTTGTGGCCGTATCCATTTTGTTCACCCCTCGTTTCCTCACCCCCTTTTTACTTTTTGCAGGACCTAAGGCTCATAGAGAGAAGCTGCCACACACATGAATATACAGAGGAATACAAGAGACACGCCACAAGACAGTTAGATGAGACAAACACAGCCACTGGGCTTGGGGGCTTTCATGGGAACCTCCAGTCACTTCCCTGTGCACTCTGGATCCCAGCAATGCCAAAACAATGGCAACAAAACAATTCAAAACAGCTGTTCACCACCACCTCTTATCATCCCCCATCCAAATCCTCGATCTTTTCTGACCCCGCGATAATCCACCCAAGCCCACCTCCTTCAAATTCCCTGCTTTCCTTCCTGAAAGTCCCTGTAATGTCCATCTTCTATTCCCCATGTTCCCGCTCCCATCCCTCTCCCTTCCACAGATCTCCTAATGTCTCTGTTCCCCACTTTTTGTCCTCCCACTCCCACCCCTCTTGTCTCATGCCCCCCTTGCTGTGCGTTGTGTGTTAGCTCTCATACGAGCCTCGACAAGGTATACAAAAAAAAAAAAAACATAAAAAACACCTTTCCCATCACACTCATCGGGGAATTTCATAAAGGAAGAGTTTCCTCCTCCTCATGGACATCAATCTATGGGGGTTATCCCTGTCCTTATCCTTTTAAATGCTGAACATCAAGCAAGGCAGCAACTCAATGATGACTACCCTGTCATTTTTTACTACCTAATAAGAGTCTACAAAACAAGTTCTGCTCTCATTCTTCCAATGTCTGTTATCCCTCCAAGTTTCCCTCTATTTTCTCCTTTTTCACTGGTGTTGGTGTCTCCCTCCCCCAACTCCACTTCTTTCTGTAGGCCTTTTCGGTCTGTTATGTACTGGTCCATTCGACCACATAAACAAACAACTGAAGCCATAAACAGAGGATACGTTTTTACAAAATCCCATCTTATCGAATCGTTCCTCCTTTTAGATTTTCATGAAGCGAATGCAGATAGCATGCGAGTTGCCGTGACCCCCCCACCCCACCCATTGAACCAGAGCACTTACTCAGACAGGAACGACCAAGGCCCTCAAAACAGCTGAAAAAGGTTGGCAGGGAAGGTGAAAAGGATTATTTTGTTTTGTATTTAAAATTAAAAAATAAGTGATACAATATTACAAAACATTGCATCAAAACAATGATTCGTGGAGAAGTAGCACGTACATACATTTTAAGAAGGACAAAATTTCACATGTTGTATCATATTCCAACACTTATTTGTTAAACTCTCACATATTTTGACCAAAAGCCAAAATACTATTGGAATTCATGATAAACAGAGTTGTCCACAAATCTGATCCATCCTTTCAATGTCCTTTTGTTAAAACTAGTGCGGGCCGTAGCGTGCCGTAGGTGAGTGCCAGTATGTGCAGCCCTCTCTCACCCCCTCTCTTCCCCCCCTCTCTTGCCCCCCTCTCTCTCCCCCCCTCTTGCCCCCCCTCTAGTCTCACCCTTCCTCTCTCCCCTCTCCTCTCTCGCCCCACTCTCATCCCCTCTCTCCCGTTCTCTCTCGCCTCCTCCTCTCCCCTCTCGCATTGTGACGCCCCTCTCTCTCACCCCCCTCTCCTCCCCTCTCTCGCCCCCTCTCTCCCCCCTCCTCTCTCGCCCTCTCTCTGTAAATGTATTCACAAATGTCTACCAAGCACAACAATGAATTCAAACCTTTGGAAAAAACAGCTTTCAAACCCTTGGAAACAGCTGTTTCCCTTGGGAAAATTCAAACCTTGGGATTAATTATAATTTGAACAATTAATTCAAACTTGGAAAAAACAGCTTCAAACCCTTGGGAAAAACAGCTGTTTCCCTTGGGAAATTCAAACCTTGGGATTAATTAATAATTTGAACAATGTAATTCAAACCTTGGAAAAAACAGCTTTAACCCTTGGGAAACACTGGGAAACAGCTGAAACGGATGAAGAACGATATCAAACCTTGAAAAGGCACATACTCAGGTCCCCAGGTCGATTGTGACGTCATACCAACGAAGAAGAAGAAGAATTGTGACGTCAATCGCGCAAAAAAAAAATTAATTGTGACATCATTCGTGATGTCATAGCACCGTGTCCTGTCATTGGTCGACAGATAAATGGCCGTAACTTTGGAACCGCTCGTCCGATTGATATCAAACCTTGAAAAGGCACATCCGCGGGGCTCCGGCAATATTTCTGGCAAGTTTCAATCAGATCGGACCGGTGGTTGTCGAGAAACGGCGGTCGCAGACAAACAGACAGACAGACAGACAGACAACACAGATTGCTGGAATTATAGATAGAACCAGGCAGTATAATAACATCAATAGCAAATGTAAGTAATAATGGATAATGAGCAGCATGGTGTGTGAATGGACAATGCCTTGTTGCCGTGTCAGGTTATCCTCATTCCAACTCAGGAGAAATTGCTGCACCTTGCGATGGAGTGGTAACGTGTTCAGGATAGTTTCGTAACCACGGAAACATTCACGACTTGTCATGAACATTCCGATGCTCTAAATACGAGGTCCGTCTAAAAAGTAACAGGACTGAGCCTGCTGTGTGCTCCACTTACACAACTTGAATGAACGGTTGCGTCACAGTCTTTTCGCAACATTCCAGCAATATATATGGTTGGTGATGGTTGACCGCTCATTGTGTGATTTTTTACAGGTCGTGTCGCTTCACATGTGTCTAGTCTGAGTCGTCGCGCTTTGAGTCGTGAGCAGAGAGCCAATCTGAAGTTTCTTGCCAAGCTGGCAAAACACCTTCCGAATCCTTCGCAATGCTGCAGCAAGTCTACGGGGAAGAAACGATGTCACGTACACGTGCATTTGAATAGCACAAGAGGTTCAAGAGGGACGAGAGGAGGTTGAAGACGATCCACGGTCTGGAAGACCTTCAACGAGCAGAACGGCGGACAACATCAAGCGTGTTAGCAGATGGTGCGCGCAGATCGTCGACTCACGGTGGGATGATTGCTGAGAACTTTCACTCAACAAGGACACTGTCTGGAGCATCATCACTGAAAATCTCAAATGCGCAAGGTGTGCGCAAAGATGGTCCCCAAGCTGTTGTCCGAGGACCAGAAACAGCAAAGAGTCACTGTCTGTCAAGACATTATCGAGCCCTCGAGGACGATCCAGACACTGATCGGGAGAGTCATTACTGGCGATGAATCGTGGATATTCGAATACGATCCCGAGACCAAACGGCAGAGTCGTCAGCGGAAAAGTCCGGCATCACCAAGACCAAAGAAAGCAAGGATGTCGAAGTCGAAGGTAAGGTGATGCTCATCGCTTTTTTGACATCAAGGGCATCGTCCACTTCGAGTTTCGACCACACGGTCAAACAGTGAATCAATACTGTACAAGGAGATCCTCCGGCCCTCATGAGATCAGTCCGGGACAAGAGGAGGGATCTGTGGGAGAACAACCCTGGGTGCTCCCCATGACAAGCCCCTGCTCACAGTGCCCTGAGCATCCGACAGTTTCTGGCGGGAGGAACGTGCCAACTCTGGAGCAACCCCGTATTCACAGATTGGCCCCTTGTGATTTTTCCTCTTCCCCAAGCTCAAGGGGGGATCAAGGGGACCCGATTTCCTGATGTGGAGGCCACAAAAGGCCGTGACGACGGAGCTCCGGAGGGTTCCAGAAGAAGACTTCTGGGGGTGCATCGGAAGCGTGGAAGAGAGGGTATGACAAGTTTGAGGACTGGAGGGAAACTATTTTGAAGGGGACAAGCTGTGATTTCAATATGTGTTTTGGAATAAAATTTCTGTGACGTCAGTCCCGTTACTTTTTGGACGGACCTCGTATACTGGCCTCCATCACCACGACAACCAGAAAGAGCAATCAGATAGCAGACCCTCGCCACGACTTGTTTTGTGTGGTGTTTACGTTGTGAATTTTGTGGTGTTTGTGTGCCGGTGTGTAGACGATGCGTTGACGATGTACGTTTATGTTTGTACAGCGGACAAACACACCTTTTCAGGTTTTTTTTGTGTACATTCACGTTCCAATCATGGGTATCTTATGGATACATGTATTTTACTGACATATAATATGTATTTTTAATCATACCTACTTCATAGATCCACTCACATTCTAAATACACGTTTTTTTATAGACGTACTCACATTCTTAACAGTACATCCTTAAAAGACGTACTCACATTCTAATAGTCACAGACTTTTATACCTGGTTTATTATTTTTTTCAAAACTTACAGGGATTGTATTGAAAAAAAACGTTTTCTTTTACACAGACTGTTTCCTTGAAAAATGCCGCGTCAAATCTTCACTCCTGGTATTTTGTTCTTTCCTTCTGAGTGCTGCAGGATTAGTGTGGTATTCCATAGATCCATGGCTTTCCACATCAGATTGATTAATTATTTGGGGATTTATATTGTTGTAGATTTCCGCCCGTCCGGCGTATGGACGACCGCCTTAGCCCAGTTGCGGCCGCGCGCGCCCACCGAACGAGCAATCTAGTCGCAGCTTCCGGATCAACGCCGACCCGAGCTACGGGTGTTTTAACCAGACCATACAACCAGCCAACTCTTCTGTCCATGCGCTACAGGGTCGATCGCGAGATTGTCGATGTACCTAATTTATTTGCGCGGACAGAAATGGCGGGAGTTTTTACCTCGACGGGACCTTGCATGAAACGAGCCGCTTAAGCAGCTCGTTCCGGTACTGCGATTGCCGGCGGTTTTTAATCGGCCAAGTCCCGCGGACCAGATGTACGTTTTATCGGCTTATATCAAGGCCAGTAAGATCCGACGCAATTATGGCAGTCATGTAGGAAGTGACACAACAAGCTCAGAGTTACATTCAAAACAATGAGTTTCTATTTTAACGCAATTTTGCAATGAATGGGGAATGGGACAGGACACGAGCAAACCTACAGCCTGGTGTGGTGTGTGTTGTTTTTTATGTAACATTTGCAAATTTATGCATTGTAAATCAGGGGGTTGTATACTTTAATGGACACGCATTTGGCCACCGACTTCATGAAAACACCCAGAGAAGCATTGTGTAGACCGGCATCTGTGTGTGGGGTGAGCTTTAATTTGCTCGGAAGCCGGTTGGACATTTATTGCCGAAGGGGCTCCGAGAGACCGAGCGGGCTACCTGGCCACCCTCGTGGTGACTCGCTGTGTCCTGGTTCGGCGACCCTCGGTGTCTTTGCCTGGACCCCTGAGCTCCGACTGGCTCCCTTGGTCGTCCGGCCCCTACTGCGGCCTGGTCTAGCCGACGACGCGCTGGAGGAGGGAATGGGTCTCGCCTCAGGCCTCCTGGTTGGCGCCCGGCAAACCCCGCAGCGACCAACTGCCCGAACTCCAAACTCTCCAGCTCCCAACGGGCGTCTCCTCCACTCCCACCGCAACCGCAAGCCACGAACTCCAGACTTCAGACTCTCTCCAACGGCCCAGCCCAACTCCAACTTCCAACTCAACTCAACTCTCAAGCGTTCTCTCCAGCGCTCTCCTCAATGCAAGCGCTCTCCGCACGCTCACCGCAGCGCTCAACTGCAAGCGCTCTCCCAGCGCTCAACTGCAAGCGCTCTCCGCAGCGCTCAACTGCAAGCGCTCTCCACAGCGCTCAACTGCAAGCGCCTCCTCCGCAGCGCTCAACTGCAAGCGCTCTCTGTAACTCCACTCAACTCCCGGACTCCACACACTCCATTCGACTCCCAGACTCCAACACTCCAACTCGACTCCTCGGCGTTCCAGCACGGCTTTTTCGGGTTCGGGGTGGGGGGGGTGCTCGCTCTTTCACCTTCGACCCTTCACCCCGCTGGCTCCGCCCCTCTCGCCTTTTGATCTGTTTTGCAAGTCATGCTTGCACGCGGACGTGGTTGAAATCACCGCTTCACCGCGGACGTGGTTGAAATCACCGGCTTCACGCAGACGTGGTTGAAATCACCGGCTTCACGTGGACTGGTTGAAGATCACCGTAAAACGCGGCCGTGGGTTGTCGTTGTTGTTGTTGTCGTTATCACGTTGTTGATTTCCTAATACAAATCGCAGCGCATGAATATTAAATTACCCACTAGACTAGGGTCGGGACCCTAACGGCAACAAGTACTTACCGATATAACTGAGCTAAAGGACCTGAATGTTGAGTGCGATAGCTTTCCAAATCCACAACAATATTGTACATTTGCATGCACTTTATCATCTTATCGTCCATGAATGTGGAACACTCTCAAAAGGTTTTTTTTTATAGTCTATCCAGGCTGTGGACAATTTGGTTCTTGTTGGTTGTTAGGGTGTATCCTGTCCGCTTGTGCAGCACGTGAAGGCTGGATTTCTGTGTTTATTTATTTACCATTGAGCTTTGTCATCAATTTTTCAACAAACCTTTATTATGAGAATATGGATAACACTAATAAATAAAATGTACAATTTGTTTTTTCTGTTGTTTTCATCAAGTTTAGTACAGTTCATCAAGCCTTGCATTTCCTAAAACACCAGGGAAGAGCAGCTGTCCACAAGTCATTCATCAGTGCGGTCAATACACGCACAGCACCGTACGGTGCAATAAATTGTCTCTAATTGTGCCGGAAAATATTTGATCACAGAAAGATAGCAGTAGAGTGAACTTACTGGATGACCATGCGCTTCCCATCCTCGAGGCATCCACGTAGCTCATCCAGCAGAGCCAGACAGGATGTGATGTCCGGCGCCATGCCCTCGTGCACTGGGTGGTGGTGAGTCACAACTCCCCTGGCCTTGTACCCATCCAACAGTCCGTCGACTCGGTAACGACGCAACTCGACACTTGTGCACAAGACAAAAACTTCCTGCACTCCCTGCAAGCACACAGCGTCTGAAACACAAGAGTCATGCGAAAACACGTACAAGGCAGGCTCGAAGATTTCTGCTCACCTCAATGTGGTATTATAACATAATGGAGAAAATAAACCAGTGAAATATGAAGTATCAACTTCATCTTTTCCTCTTCTTTTGTATGCAGCACAATGCTGCAGGGTATCATCATTGGCTGAGGGTGTGGCTGTGCCGCTGATGTAGTGCCCCACGTAGGTTAAAGCAGGAATTTGTCATTTGTTGAGGGTGCAGGTGATAGCTCACCTATACTCCTCGTGAACAACACCGTAGGATCCTTAACGTCCACCAACTAATTCTGGCAGATGGGACGCCCAGGTTAACATCCATCCAAGGGACGGCACACACATTGATGAATCACCCTGCCTGTGAAACAATGGGATGACAGTTTATAGCTAGGTTGGGATTCCAACCCAGGTTAGACAGATTAGAGGTGAGTGTGCGTACCTCAAGGCCATCCTGACGGAGCAACTTACTCTCTGATACATACATACATGTACATATAAAATCAATGTATTTCCCTCACCCATCGCCCCTTCATAATATTTTGGCAGCCAATTAAATAATTATTGGCTATCAAGCTCAGCACTAAGCTGTCTGCTCCTGAATTTGATACAGGTGTTTTCAAGTCACAGGAGAAAATTTATGGATTCGAAATTTCAATGCCTGGTGCTTCCAAAACCACATGATTTTGAATCCAATCGGTGAAAAGCAGGACTCAAACTGCTGCAACATTTCCTGACAAACGTGCAAGACGGTATCTCAGGACAACTTGGCGCATGACGTTCCATCATCGAACCGCGTAAAGGTAAACAAAACAAAAACACGTGAACTGGAAGAAGTGAAAATGTTCAAAATCTGCCAGTTCACTGTGTAGCCCCACAACACGGTCACGTGATGATGAAAACCGTAAATCAGTTCCAACCACATACAGAATTTGAAAAAAAATATATATATATATAAATTAAAAGCAGCCAGCCTGTCACTATTAACAGTGACAACGTTGCCGTTGTTTTACAAGCAAGGAACCAAAGCAATTTACCGAGATCTTCATTCAGGTTGCGTGACACATCTTTAAAACGGCATCCTGCGGCACAAACATCGTCAAAACTAGCCTCAGTGAAAACGGTTTTTTTTTTCGATACAATCCCTGTAAAGTTTTGAAAAAAAATAATAAAATCTCTCATTCCTATAAACCATGATGATTCAGAAAATTAATGTGTGCACAAAAAAGCAGACATGTGAGAATAAGAAAATCCATCAGTTTCGGATTCAAGTTTTCTGAAATGGTGTCGATGATAATAGAAATATTCAACATAACTTGATTTGGCTGCTCACAACGTATATCCTCTTTATATTTATCCCCACGCTTTTTGAAAGAAATGGTGGGATATTGTAATCGGCTCTGTCTGTCTGTCTGTCTGTCTGTCTATCTGTCTGTCTGTCATGGTCTCTCCGAAACGGTTGGGCAGAAATTCACCAAACACGGTGATGATGATCACTACATGGCACGAAGGTGCAAGAGCTGTATCATTTTGGCCCTGCCCCTGGGGCAGGGTCAAAAGGTCAAAGACCAAAAAAATGTAATTACGGGCACATAGTTTAATCTTTTTATTTTTTTTTTAAAGAAACTTTGTACATGAAATAAACATGAAATAACATTTGAGATGCATGAAATATGAAACGATTTTTGGGGATTTGACCCCCGGTTCATGCTCCACGGGGTGGAGACTAAGGGTACCGGGGTCAAAACAGGGGGGGGGGGGGAATTTAACTCAAATTTTGACATTGGGTCATTCCTGGTGGAACGTTTTACCACTTTTAACCTTTTGCTGCTTTCCGGTGGGAAGTGTTGGGATTTGCGACGTCGCACCATCGACTTCGCTCGAATTTAAACTTATGTTCAAGATACAGTAAACCTATTCGGGATGTCACGTTGCGTTTCCTTTTTGTAAGCACAAAGCAGATTTCTCATTCCCAATTTAGACTGGAATTTAGCTCTGCGCTGCTTAACGCACCACCACGTGTGCATCGTACATAAATAAATGCACCATGACGTGCATGAATTAAAGCGATCTTCTGGGATTGGTCACATTGTAACGGTGACAACGGGTCCTCATTATCTCATCGATAAGCTTGACATGAATGACACAAAGCTTCCCGCTCTTACCAGGCAAACAACCAATGCCCAGCACTTGGGGAAACCCAACAATAGTCTGCAGGTTCAGCCTGTGGGGAGGGACGAGACACACGATCAATACCTACAAACATTTCTCTTGCAAAATTCTGCTATGCATCAAATCATGTGATCTGATGAGATTCTCACCAATTTCTCAACAGATTCCACGTATGGAAGTCAACGAAACACGATTCGGTTACAAACCTCCTTTGTCATCAAGTATAATTTGTAATACCTTCCCTCCGTTTTGATTGTTCGAATAAAAACAAGACAATGATGGCAGGTTACGAATAGGAATAATTTTTATATCTCTTGAAAGCATCGACCACGACAATATATTTAATGGCTCCAATTATTCCCACCTTCTTGTCGGGTCAAGTTGGGGAAAGTTTTTCACCCACTGACTATCCAGGCATAGCTTAAACTGAAGGTGATTTGGGCAGGTATTTTACATTTGCTCAGTGTGCCGGTGATGACTGACCTATTATATTTGAAAATGACACAATGGGATCTTTAACGTCCACCACCTACTTTTTGCAGGTAGGACACCCAGTTTAACGTCCATCTAAGGGATGTCACACTTTGCCATGCAACACCGTGCCGACAAAGCACAAATCTGACAATTTATACTCTGGTTGAAAATTGAACCCAGGCTAGACAGCTCAAAGGTATGTGCACCATCTTGTTGGGTCGCCGAAATAGGTGACCCTTATTGTCAGTAATTCTGTCTGTTTGTTTGGATGTTTGTTGTTCGTTTGTCATCAGCATAATTGGTAGTAAACGTGGGGCCGATTTGACCAAACTCGGTGTGGTAGGTTACATCTTATGACCTAGTGCTTTGGAAATTGTGAATGGTTGCTAAGGGTTTACGCTTTGGTTCCCTAGCAACAACCGAAAAAAC
>CM068964.1:86953477-86964502 GCA_035128595.1 Eptatretus atami
AAGATTGAGGTTTAACCCGATTACCCTTTCCAGATAAATTTTGAAAAGGTGGGGAACGTCTTACTAAAGGTCTTACCACTCGTAGCGCCCTTTTCACACCATGTTCGATGCGCGCTCTGTGGGGCCACCTCGGTTGACCCTCGGGGTCCGGGGTCGACCCCTTGCAGCGATCTTGATGATATTAACCGCCTTGGCTCGCCTCTCGGAGTCCGCGGTGTTGGAGCAAGGGGCCGAGCGGGAGGCGCTGGAGGAACGGATTTTGCGGGTTCTGGGCCTGGAGGGGAGACCGCGGCCGAGCGTCCTCCGCCGTGCGGCGCCGCCCATCATGCTCCGACGGTTCCGCGGGCACGGAGCTGCTGACAACGACGGCGTGAGAGGTTCCGGCTCCTCGTGCGAGCGGGGACACGTCGTCCGGCACGTGGCCGACAAAGGTGGTTAATTGATAATAATTACTAGTACGACTATTGGTGAGTTATGTGGTTAATCGTGTCCGTATGAAATGGCATATTCTATGTTTATGGCACTCGGACAAAAAAGCGGAGCGTTGTTATTGTAAATTATTTCCACGCTCGTCCTCGTGAACCTCCCTCCTATCCTGCCTCCTGTTGAATTGGTTTAAATTACATTTTAAATAATAACAGAGAAGAACAAGAAAAAGAGCAATCATAGATTGCAGACCCTTGCCAGGACTTTTGTGTACCGGTGTGTTATGTAATGAATAGAAGACATAACTAGAACTGCAACTTTTATAACAGCTGGCAGTGATGACCGGGTACCAAGACCTCCCACTTTGATTGGACACCTGGCCCTGACCCATGAGGTTTAAAAAAAAAATTAATCAATTTAATTTAGAATGAGATTAAAATAAATTCAAATCAAATGGAAGACCAAATATTTAGAGTCCTGCATTGGAGTAATCGGAAGGAACCCGAACAAGCAAAAATCAGATGAAATCATGAGGAGGAACCTGGACAGGATTCGCACGTCAGATGCTACTCCTCCACCCTAAAACCCATCCAGGCACAGCCAAGTGAGCCTTATTCAAAGAAAAAAAAAATCAAAACAAAATAAACAAGCTCGAATGAGCTATGATTCTCGTCCTCTAATGATGACGTCATAAAAACGAATATGGCGTCATTGTGATGTATCAGGTTTGCGATAAATTATCTGTGCTAATGCCGCGGCTTGATTCCGCAAACAAAATCAAACGGCTTGCCTCGTTTCGGAGATAATGGTATATTGGTGATTCCATTAGCGGCAAATTATGACCTCAACTTTTTTTCTAGGAAGAATTTCCAAAATCGAGATGGTTACTGCCGCGTGTGGCTTTCTGCATATACATGGCAAGTTTCACAAAGATCGATGAGAACTCTGGGTTGTGAAACAAAAAATGTCAAAAAATAGGAATGACGTCATAAACATTGATAGACGTCATAGTGATGTATCATATGTGCAGTAATTCATCTCTGCTAATGCCCTGTTCGATCCAGCAAACATAATTCAAAAAGCTTGCCTAGTTTCGGAGATAATTTTAGGCGATTTCCATTAGCGGAGATATTTGACGTCGTAACTTTTTTTCTCGGAGGAATTTTCAAAATCGGAGATGGTTACTGTCTGCGCAGGGTATATATATATATATATATATATATATATATATACACGCCAAGTTTCAGGAAGTTCCGATGAAAACTGTAGGCTGTGAAACAAAAAAGTCCACAAAAACACAACGTGAGTAAGTAGAGATCCTCCACGAAGATCTAAAATAAATAAAAAAGAACCCAGATCAAAAAATAAATAATTCTGGCTGCCAACCATGCATCCGATCAAGTTGAAATTTAAAACGTGTATTCCCTATACCGGAGATCATAATTGTGAAGTTTCAAGTCGAGGATTAAGTAGTTTCAGAGAACATTCTTTAATATTTTCTTAATCCAAGATGGCTGCCAAACTGTGACCTATCTCCAAAACAAACTGTACACCATTGCCTTGGGGAACATTTGTGTGAAGTTTCCCCTCAATCTGTCCAGCTGTTTTGGAGAAGAAGATATTTATAGGTTTTTGGGTAAATCCAATATGGCTGCCAAACCATGTGACTTATGACGTATGTGTGTAACCTTTTGTTCCTCATGGATAGGCAGTCATACGTGGAAAATGTCACACCGATCTGTTCAGCCACTTCAGAGAAATTTGAAAGTTAAAAAACGAATAATAATAAACAAGCCGGTAGGCGACGAGGGATTCGCTAGGATCGAAGCGCTGGATACGATGCTTTTCATCTGACTGATCCACCGACAAGATTCATTGCCAAGACGTATGGTTCACATACAATTGTTCCTCTGCCTGGCAAGATTTTTCCTATGCGTATTTTGCCAACTGGCACCCTCATAAAAAATGACGGTAAATAGACACTATTTTGAAGGACTACCATTTGAAAAAATAGCGTTTGCTGGTTTGTGCTGTGGAGCCTCGTTGCAGACAACACACACACACGGAAAACCGATAAACTTCTCTCAATGCTCTTGTTGGCCACACCTCCTGAGCCACACAATATTTTTCATAAGCCACGCCCACTTTCCTACACCACTCCCACTTTCCTACACCATAAAATAATTGGAGGTGTGTGTGGGTCGTGGAATCGTTTTTGGTAAATAAATAAATAATTGGAGGTGGTGTGTGGATCGTGGAATCGTTTACGGAAAATAAATAAATATTTGGAGGTGGAGTGTGGGTCGTGGAATCGTTTTCGGTAATAAATAAACAAACCAATGTCACCCGCAGGGTGACCCGTATCTTGCCAAAAGGTGACCACGTGTGACTTCTTTAAGGTCACACTGAGGTGAACAGAGCTGCTATCCACCAGGAGCGACTCCCTTGAGGAATATCTGCCTACGAGAGACCGATGAGAATCGTTCTAGAGTAACCATGAAAAACATGTGTTTGCCCATAACGTCACCAAATGACGTCGTAATGTCTCAAGCTTGACATATCTAGAAAGCATCATCGAGGTGTTCAATTTGAGGTACTACACGAATGGTTCCAAAAACTTGAAAATTTGACCTTGGGGCAAATATGTTTGACCTCAGGCGCTAACCATGAAGGCAAGCCAATCGCCACCAAAAACTAATCAGCTGAGCGCCAGACCATACTACACCCATAAAGTTTGGAGACTATTCGATTAAAATTACTCAAAAAATAAGGGTCGTCGACTCCCCTGATTTGCGACAAAGTGACCTTGACCTTCAAAATTTTATGCGCTGAAAGGGACCTCTATAGGCTCTGATATGCGAATTTACAAAAATTTCCAATGAAACTGTGCTCTGCAGAGTGATTTATACGTGATTACAGACAAAAAAAAAACATATGAAGGTCAAGGCCAATGCCACCAAAAATTAATCAGCTGAGCGCCAGACCATGAACTATATTCCCATGAAGTTTGAAGACGATCCGATCAAAATTACTCAAAAAATAAGGGTTTGTCGACTCCCCTGATTTGCGACAAAGTGACCTTGACTTTGACCTTGACCTTCAAATTTTATGCGCTGAAAGGGACCTCTATAGGCCTCTGATATGCGAAGTTACAAAAATTTCCAATGATAACTGTGCTCGCAGAATTTTATACGTGATTACAGACAAACAAAAAAACATACAAGCTGACTAACAATCTTGCAAAAACTTCGTTTTGGCAAGATAATAATTAAAGGTGGTGTGTGGCTGGAATCGTTTTCGGTTAATAATTAAAGGTGGTGTGTGGATCGGGAATCGTTTACGGAAAATAAATAAATAATTGGAGGCGGAGTGGTGGTCGGGAATCGTTTTCAGTAAATAAATAAAATATTGGAGGTGGAGTGTGGTCGTGTGGAATTGTTTTCGTAAATAAATAAATAATTGGAGGTGAGGTGTGGGTGGGAATCGTTTTCGGTAAATAAATAATGAGGTGGAGTGTGGTCGTGGAATCGTTTTCGGTAAATAAATAAATAAACCAATGACCCTGTCTGCCAAAAGTGACCACGTGTACTTCTTTAAGGTCACACTGAGGTGAACAGAGCTGCTATCCACCAGAGCGACCCTTGAGGAATATCTGCCTACGAGAGATTCCGATGAGAATCGTTCTACAGAGTAACCGAAAAATATGCGTTTGCCTCATAACGTCACCAAATGACGTTCAATGTCTCAAGCTTGACATATCTAGAAAGCACTTCGAGGTGTTCAATTTGAGGTACTACACGATATGGTTCCTAATACTTGAAAATTTGACCTTGGGGTCAAATATGTTTGACCTCAGGCGCTAACCATGAAGGTCAAGGCCAATCGCCACCAAAAACTAATCAGCTGAGCGCCAGACCAATACTACATTCCCATAAAGTTTGGAGAACTATTCGATTAAAATTACTCAAAAAATAGGGTTCGTCGACTCCCCTGATTTGCGACAGTGACCTTGACCTTTGACCTTGACCTTCAAAATTTATGCGCTGAAGGGACCTCTATAGGCCTCTGATATGCGAATTACAAAAATTTCCAATGATAACTGTGCTCTCGCAGAGTGATTATACGTGATTACAGACAAAAAAAAAACAAAAAAAAACATATGAAGGTCAAGGCCAATCGCCACCAAAAATAATCAGCTGACGCCAGACCATGAACTATATTCCCATGAAGTTTGAAGACGATCCGATCAAAATTACTCAAAAAATAAGGTTTCGTCGACTCCCCTGATTTGTGACCTTGACCTTTGACCTTGACCTTCAAAATTTTATGCGCTGAAAGGGACCTCTATAGGCCTCTGATATGCGAAGTTACAAAAAATTTCCAATGATAACTGTGCTCTGCAGAATTTTTATACGTATACAGACAAAAAAAAAAAAACAAAAAAAAAAACATACAAGCTGACTAACATATCTGCAAAAACTTCGTTTTGGCAAGATAATAATAAAGGTGGTGTGTGGTCGTGGAATCGTTTTCGGTAAATAATTAAAGGTGTGTGTGATCGTGGAATCGTTACGAAAATAAATAAATAATTGGAGGCGAGTGTGGGTCGTGAATCGTTTTCAGTAAATAAATAAATAATTGGAGGTGGAGTGTGGTTCGTGGAATTGTTTCGGTAAATAAATAAATAATTGGAGGTGGAGTGTGGGTGGGAATCGTTTTCGGTAAATAAATAATTGAGGTGGAGTGGGGTCGTGGAATCGTTTCGGTAAATAAATAAATAATGGAGGCGGAGTGTGGGTGGGAATATATTTCGGTAAATAAATAAATAATTGGAGGTGGTGTGTGGGTCGTGGAATCGTTTTGGTAAATAAAATAAATAATTGGAGGTGGTGTGTGGGTCGTGGAATCGTTTTCGGTAAAAAATAAATAATATGGAGCGGAGTGTGGGTGGGAATCATTTTCGGTAAATAAATAAATAATTGGAGGTGGTGTGTGTGTGTATGGCAGCAGGGCCTGGCGAGGCGGGGCAAAGTGGTGGTAGTGGTCACGTGGTCCGCGGGGCATAAAGGTGGGCACGCCGCTTGAGGCGTAGTAGTCCGGCCATGGTAGCGCGCTTCGGGATACGCAATAAACAGAGTTACGGCAGCCTCACGACTCTGCGAGTCTCACTGCTCTCCCGAGCCCAACCGAGTACATAACAGTTTGGCGACGAGGATTGTTCGGATCGACGTGTGCAGTGTGCAGCGTGCAGAGTGCCCGTTTCACGCGGCATTGACTTTGAGTGGTGCGGATCAACGCGTACTTATTCGGTGGTGGCGGTGTCGTTAACGGAGCAATTAGATTGCGCGGCACACGAACAGCCGGATATCTCACCGTCGCTGCGAGTTCACGGAGGTGGACGACGCGACGGTTTGAGGGATTCACGCAGCTCGCGCGGACGAGTTCGACCACCTGCGAGGAGCCAGGGAGCGCATCGCGGGTTTCGCGCCCGCTGCCTGCACGCACAAGCTGCACGTCCGCTGTGGTCAAGCTCACGACGAGTGGATAACAGCACGGCTCGAGGATGGTGGAAGTCGAGGCACAGCGCACGGACGGGTGCCAGTCTTCGTCGGAGACGACTTCGAATTGTTCTCGGAGCAGTTGGGTGTATTTCCACGCGAACGATGTGGACGACGAGAGCAAGCGCAAGTCGATCTTGTCGCTCGCTATCGCGGAGCATTATCGTTTGCTGAGTGATTTAGTGGCGCCAAGCAAGCCCAGTGACGACGAGCTGTCGTTTCGAGACGTGGTGAAAGATGAAAGCCCACATGCGCCGGAGAAGTCAGTGCAGCTGGCTCGTTACCAGTTCGATCACCTCGCGAAAGTGCGGAAGAGCGCGTCGCGGATTTCGTGGCGCGAGTGAAGCATTCAGCCGTAGCAGCAAGTTCACGTTAGAGAGCGTCCAGCTCGATCAGAGTCGCTTCATCTCTGGCTGCAAGATGCAAAAATGGTGTCGGCGATTCTGCGGTTACGGAGTGTCGACGTTACATTCACTCGGCGGTCGAGACGGCTTCGGTGTCGAGCAAACCTCGGGGATGTCCGCGCCACGCCGGGCAGGGCGTGGCGGGTGACCCAACTGGGACGTGTCGGGTGATACCGGGGTCCACGCGGTGACCAGGCGCCCCAGGCCACGCGCACGCTTTTCGGTGCGAGCCGGAGCCGCACGCCGCAGCGGCGGCGCGGGGCAGCGAGATGAACACACAGGGGTGCTGGGGCTGTGTGGACAGCACATGCGGCGAGTTGTCCCGTAAAAAACACCGTGTTTTGCATTGTCGGCAAAGTGGGACATTTGAAGCGTGTGGTCGGATGGCTGGGGCCGCTGTTAAGGTCTTGGATGATGAAGTGCGGACGACCCAGCGACCTGGATGCGTCTACAATCTGGGCATAGCGATCCCGGCGGCCCGGAGCAAGGAGTGCAGTCAATGTTAACCCTGTTTTCAGTTGGTCCCAGGGACAAGACCAATGGCAGTGGAGGTGGAGGTGAACGGACACCGGTCGTGTTCCAAATTGATACCGGCGCGCGTGTCGATCATGGCGAACGGACCGCTCGTGACCTCCGTGGTCTTCACCTGGTCGAGGCGACCTTTTCGCTGTAACATGTACACGGCGAAGCGATTGGACCGCTTGCTGTGACGGACGTCCGGGTTTACCAAGTCAGAGCGCCCTGCTCTCGTGTTTGTGGTGCGAGGGGAGGCCCGCCCTGTTGGGCCGAGACTGGCTGGCTAGCCGCAGCTGACTGGATGGCGTCAGCCAGTGCTTGAGCGTCTCGGGCCGGGCCAGCTCGTGCAACGGCTTGAGGAGGGGGTGCCGTGTCAGAGTTCGTACCTCCGGCTGCACCTGTGCCCTCCTTCGGGATCCATGCCTCCGTTGGCGCCGGACCTCCTCGAGAGCCGAGGGTGAGGTTCCTGCGGCAGGGGCCGCGACGGTGCAACATGGTTTGCCATTCATGGCTTCTCTGCGTCTATGAGATGCCTTCGTCTGAGTCAACCAACCGGGTCCAGGATGGCTGGTGGAGTCGGCTCAGGAGGCCGTGAACGCCCGTGTCGTTCACTCCACGGTTTCGAGGGGAATTGGAGCAATCCGGTCGCGTTCAAGAAGTTCGGGGAGCGGCCGTCGATGGTATTCGTTTCGGCGTGCAGGTGGAGATCGGCCAGCGGTTCGTTTCGACGTCGTGACGGTCAAGAAGCTGGACACTGCATGGTTCATAAATTGCTGTTTGATGGGTTGCTCTCGCAGCACGAGTAATCAACTTAGTTTGTTAATGCAGATACCGACGGGCCGCGTGGGTGCATAATGTGTTTAATTGGGATCAATCGGCATGATGATCAATATATCGGTGTGATGGTCGGGTATGATGATGATCGCGACGGATTGCTCCAATTCCAGTGAGCAGTGAGCAGAGCAGTGAGACTCGCGAGTCGTGAGCTGCCGTAACTCTGTTTATTGCGTATCCCGAAGCGCGCTACCATGGCCGGACTACTACGCCTCAAGCGGCGTGCCCACCTTTATGCCCCGCGGACCACGTGACCACTACCACCACTTTGCCCCGCCTCGCCAGGCTCCGCTGCCCATACACCACACTCTTCCCCACTAAAAACATGATAAAAATGATAATAATCAACAGCATTGGCATACTATACAGAAAGCAATTCGCGCCAAAAAGGAAAAGCAAAATGCAGCAAGCATGACATGAAGTCCAATTAGCAAGCAACCACGATACCAAAACAAAAAAAACCCGTGCTTCATCCGCACACACGTCACAAATAAGCGTCGTTTAACCTGCACATCATACATCCGTTCGAGTTGAATTTCAAAATGCGTGGACAGAGCTCGAGTACCGAGCTGCACGACGAACCCAATGATGGCTGCAGCCACAAAAACCCTGGCCGTGTTAAAGATATAAAGAAGCAAGTTGTGGAAGCACAGTATCACAACACGCAGAGAAGCGCCCCCAGGCGGCTCATGCTCAACGCTATCCGGCGAGGTCGAGGTGACACCCCAAAAACGAACCTCCCCTGGTCGACAAGTTGGCACACTTCCTTGCAACAGGACCGAATCAGGTAAACACCCTGAGTCTGCAAGCCCCCAGGCGCCAGAGTGTGCGACCTTGGCAAGATTAGAGGTTCGCCCACGGCGCCAGACGCTGAAGCAGCGAACCAGCCCTGGCACTTCGCCACCAAGACCACGCGCACCAGATCCAGAGACATCGCCCATCGTAACATCATCGAAACATCATCAGGCAACAGAAACATCGTTTCATCCCACGTACAGCGCGTTTCAATACATAATCCCCACACATGAACATCATGACATTTCGGATAAGTCCGAAAGAGCGGCGTGCCCACCTTTATGCCCCGCGGACCACGTGACCACTACCACCACTTTGCCCCGCCGCCAGCTCCGCTGCCCATACACCACACGGGTGGGTGGGGAACATTTTCGTAAATAATAAATAATCGGAGTGTGTGTGGGTGGGAATCATTTTCGGTAACATAAATAAATAATGAGGTGTGTGGGCCGTGAACGTTTCGTAAATAATAAATAATTGAGGTGGTGTTGGATCGTGGAATCGTTTTCGGTAAATAAATAAATAATTGGAGGTGGTGTGTGGATCGTGGAATCTTGTCGGATAAATAAAATAATTGAAGGTGGTGTGTGATCGTGGAATCGTTTACAGAAAATAAATAATTGGAAGGTGGAGGTGTGGGTCGGGTAATCGTTTTCCGGTAAATAATTGGAGTGGTGTGGGTGGGAATCGTTTTCGTAAATAAATAAATAATTGAAGGTGGTGTGGGTCGTGGAATCGTTTTCGGTAAATAAATAAATAATTGGAGGTGGTGTGTGGGTGGGAATCGTTTTCGGTAAATAAATAAATAATTGAAGGTGGTGTGTGGGTGGAATCGTTTTCGGTAAATAAATAAATAATTGAAGGTGGTGTTGGGTCGTGGAATCGTTTTCGGTAAATAAATAAATAATTGAAGGTGGTGTGTGAATCGCGTTTACGGAAAATAAAATAAATAATTGGAGGGGAGTGTGGGTCGTGGAATCGTTTCGCGGTAAAAAATAAATAATTGGAGGTGGTGTGTTGGTGGGGAATCGTTTCGGTAAATAAATAAATAATTGGAGTGGTGTGTGAGGGAATCGTTTTCGTAAATAAATAAATAGTTGAAGGTGGTGTGTGGACTGTGGAATCGTTTTCAGTAAATAAATAGTTGAAGGTGGTGTGTGGGTCGTGGAATTGTTTTGGTAAAATAAATAATTGAAGGTGGTGTGGGGATCGTGGAATCGTTTTCGGTAAATAAATAAACATATTATTAGAAATCCACAAAGACAGAAATGCCGGTGATTCCATTTATTTTGGATCCTCTCACTTTGCAATAACGTTTGGATCGAGAAGTAGAGGATCCGAAGGGTGGTAACGAACGGTGAAGTCCTACAAACAACTGACCACTTAAATGATGGCAAATAGACACCCGATTTTTGAAGGACTACAATTTGAAAAATAAAACCTCAATCAAAAATCGGCTCGTAAAATTTTCTAAATATCTCAAAGTGTTTAATTCCGAAGTCTCGTTTCTCTACATTCAAAACTGAAGGACGAAGATATTAAAATACATGTTCGCGGTTTTTTTCGGCTCGCTGCACCAGCAATCGGGTGGTCGCTAGGCAACGAAATTCAAATGCGCAATTCCCAGTAATACTTTCCAGGCCTCTTGGCCAAACGTTTCTCATCGAAACATCTGGTTCGCCTGGTTCGTGCTGTGGAGCTCGGTTGCAGAACACACACACACACGGAAACCCGACAATATAGGGATATCTGCATATATAAGCGAATCGAATAAATGAAAAAACACTGCTGAGTCACGTGATGATCGTCATTTTATTTTTTCTGGACCATTTTATCCCTAGATGACACTTAAATTTTTCTACTGATCAGATGTGCACTCTACATAGTGCAATTATGACGTCATAACAAAGACACCTCCGACGTCATTAAAAAAAGAAATCACACATTCCCCATGAGGAGTACTTGCTGTGCACCAAGTTTCAATTTTTTCCTTGGTGCAGTTTCAGAGATAGAGGTCCAAAGTTTTTCCAACATCGATGCCACATCACGTGACCAATGACATCATAATTATCATTAAAACATTCTGAGTCGTCGCACCTATGGTGAAAATTTCGTCTCGATCTGACAAGCGGTTGCGGAGAAAAACATGAAAGTTCTGTGTGGACAAACAAAGACAAACACAGCCTCCTTCGGTGAGGGTAACTAGAACGGTACGCAGTGGAGTGCACACCTCCACCAGGCTGAACAGTTTACGTTTTGTATCCCACTGAGAGACCAGATCTGGATTCGGACCTGAACCAAAATCTTATTGTATTGTTCTCGTCACCTAACCAACTCATGCACCAAATGTTGTCCGAATCCGTCCGTAACTTTTTCAGATATTGTGCTTTGTATTGTTTTAGCCCGATCATCTCAATGATGAAAAATCACTGTAAAAATTCTCATATTCTGATGCAGATCCGAATCTTCACCAAAATCGAATCATTTCGTCC
>CM068964.1:86965673-86992721 GCA_035128595.1 Eptatretus atami
TGTTGCTGTAATTGTTCATTGGACCGACTGATCTTGGTAATCCGCCGCTCGGTTTACACCCGGATCGGGCTCGTGGTAAACGGACCGTTCCTCCCCGCAGGTTCCGTCGAAGGGTGGTTTTCCCCGTAGTTAGACTGACGTGGGTACTTAGGTATATTGAAATTAGGCAATTAACCCACTACCCCACGACCGTCGAAAATATTGGCCTTCCACGGTTGTCCGGCTAAGGGACCCGTGAACCCTTTGGAGTTATCCAAGGGTTACACCTTCAATTAGGGTACTCAGGTGGGAGACGACCTTTACTGCTTCCACCTAGCTGTTCTCGCTCCTTGCCGCCGAACCCCTGGCCCACAACAATATAAGTTGACATCTCATATTTTTGTACCCAGATACATTCCTCCTGCAATCTTCTCACAAACTGCCTGGAAAAGTTTTTTTTGGGGCAAGCATTGTGGAGGAAAATTTCGGACATTGATGTTGGAAGATGTTTCTCATAGCAGGCAAGTGGACATCGATGCATCAACAACTGAAATTACAATATCATTCCCCAAGGTTATTGCAGAGCCTAGATGTCCCCTCAGCACTAGCAGCAGCAGTAGACATAAGGCACATGGAGCACCTGGGAAGACGTGACCAATTTCTGATAAGCTGCTGCGACTCGACTCCAATGACACTTTTTGTTGAAGCATTCAAAGTTGTTTACATCGGTGGATTTCTGGCATAACAAGCACCAAACGGACATGCTGAGAAGAGGCAGGGAGGACGACACGTGTCGGACAAATTTATTTCAGAATTGGATAGAGAAGGGACTGAGCGTACCCACACTGGCCGCCTGCAATTCTTGTTCATATGCTATCCACTTCCTAGCAGCCTTTCCAACCCAAGAGTAAATGTAAGCTCGTACTACGTTACTTCCACAGAAAATCTGTTCGCTTGTGGATGCCCCTCTGGCTGAAAAATTTGAAGGCTCGTTCGTTACACTTGCCAACGTTTGCTACTCCAGGCCTCAAATTCAACGAATGCCATGTGATCAGGAAACAAGACTTGGCTGTCTTCGACGCCAAGGAGAAGCTTCCATCTGAAAAACAATGACTTCAAGTGAACCATAATCATTTTCCTCCAAATCATCATTGGCCGAGCCTCATCACCTCCGCCAAGCGAATCGTGAAGGAGGTTATGTTTCACCCCTCTCTTTGTCTGCTTGTTTGTTTGGTTACACAAAGTACAGGATATCTCTAAAAGTTGTGGGACGGATTCAGACGAAACTGTGGCGACAAAGAATTGATTAAATTTTTGGGTGAACATCTGAACCGGATCAATCCGAACATTCGGATCTGCATTCGATAATTATTATTTTTTGTTTATGATTCTTCACCATTGCAGATGAGGCTTTCAAAACTGGATATATTTAAGCAGAATCTCAAAAATAGTATTGGGCCCCATATCTTCTCGTGGGATCAGGCATTGCGTGGTTGGTGTTGCTCTCTACCGAGTACCCTTCCAGGTGAGTTTTATGTTGTTGCAATTTTCATTAGTTGCGCATGATGATTTTTTTCGTTTTTCTTAAACTCTTTGGAAGTGTTGAACCATTTTACAATGGGAACAAATTGGCTCATTCACATTCGTTACAGCATCAGTTGCGGAGTATTGTTGTCCGATGTCCGCAGACAAACTTAAAATTATAGATGAATCTGAGCAAACTTCGAGTGTGAGAAAACAAGTGGCTCCAAATTCCCACGGATATTGCAGAGTTTAAGGCAATGTTGCAAAAATGCATAGTATACATCGGTCATCGCAAATGTTTTTGCACATATGAAGAAGAAATGGTTCTTCGCTATTGAGTTGACGTTGAAAAACTGTGTTTTAATATCCATTCATTTTAGGCCACTGTTTCACAGCGTAGGACCCAAGTTCCAGGACCGAGCATGCAGCGCCTTCAGTCCTTCATTGAAAAAGGTGTCGATGCACGGAGACCTCGTTACTCCTGTGCAGTGGAGGGTTCTCAAGCGACACTCGTAATACCCTCTCCACCACAAACGCGGAGCTGAGCTACAGGGCACACATTTACAAAGATAATAATTCATTTGCTTTTCGTCCTACCTGTTGGAACCCCTGGTGGTAAGGGGGCAATGAAGTCGTGGCACAACCTTTGCAAAGTGACCCGTAGTCCCCTTGGGAAGTTTAATTTGCTTGAGCCATTGCATAGTAACAACCGAAATAAATAAAATTTATAAAAATAAATTTTATAAAAAAAAAAAATTACCTATTTTACATATAGCAACCCAACCCTACCCAAATTACACACCCCCCCCACCCACCCTAAATTTAAAATTATAAAAATTATACAAATTAATTTTTTAATTTTTAATATAAACCACACAAAACCCACAATCCCTAAACACATACCCCCTAACCAAACCAACCCAACCCACAAAAAAAAAAAATTTAATTGACCCACTCCCCCCCAACACACAAACCCCCATAACACCATTTAAAAACAAAATTAAATTTACACCAAAAAATTAAATAAATAACCCCCAACACCATGATAATAAATTACCCAAAAATTTACCAACCCTAAAAAACAAAAAAAAAAAAAATACCAAAATACCAACCTATAAAAAAAACCCCTACCAATAATATTAATAATAATTATACACCCACCCCACTTTTACCATATTAATACCCACCAAATTACAAAAAAAATTAAAATACCACCAAATAATATAACAACCAACACACACCACCCACCACCCAAATACCCACAACCACCCCCCATTTACTTCAACCCCAACTAACAACATAAAAAAAAAAAATACTACAAAAATAAATTTTATTACCCAAAAAAAACACCACAACCCCCCCCCCCAAATTACCAACCCCAAAAATATACAACCACCAAAAAAAAACCCACAACCACACCACTAAAATTTACCAACAACCACTACTTTTTTTAATTTACAACCAACATTTATTTAAATTTTTTTTTAATAACACCCCCATAATAAGACGTCAGATGAACAGACCCCAAATTGTGTTTTTCGTGTTGCAAGACAGTGATATGACAGACTCGGGGACGCCCCCACTGGGTCTAATGTTGCGTTTTGCTGGAGGGGCTCCAAATGACTGATGCTGCCCTGAATAACGAGGACGACAATGACAACATATGACAAGCCGTGTAGGCGGGACATGGTAGTCGCCTACCCAATAGAACCTGACGCCGGATGGGCCCGTTCGATGCGGGGAATGACCTGAGGATTAAGCACAAAGAAAAGTCATGATTTTAGGCTTCAAGGCTTTAATGCTGCAGATTGCTTTTTCCGTTAAATACCCCACATTTAGAGGTTTTTCGGCCGTTGCTAGGACAACGCGAGGGTCCATAGCACGCGTTCTTTCGCACAACCATAACTAGGACATACCATGAAACCTACCATACCAAGTTTCACGTATTATCTGACTCATAGTCTCTGACGATATAACCACTTCGTTTTTTTTATTGTTTTCGACCAGGGTTCATTCAAAGTCTATCTTCTCCGACAGTTTTCATAGGATCACGGCTGGAAATTTTTTGACAATATGCGCTGAATGTACTGCCACAGTTCGCTCGCTGGCCCGGATTTTTGACTTTCGAAAAAATAATTTTTTTAGATTTTTTCAAAAATTTCAAAGTCCCGTTGCTGGGCAAACGGTGGCTGTCCCATAGCACCGGTTCTCATTTTGCACACAAAACTAGGTCATGGTATGAACCTACCAACCAAGTTTCATCGAAATCGCCATTGTATTAAACTGAAATCGGCATTTTAAATTTGATAATAAGGGAGAACAAATGTCAAAAAAAAATTTTTGAATTTTTTTTTTTCCGACTACATCGACTACCCAACAGCTCACCCTGCCTGTAAACACCAGCGTATGACCAGTTGGAGAACTGGTCGAGATTTGAAACCAGGATAGACCAGCTTCTGGAGGTGAGTTGTGACGTACTTCTAGGCCATCCTGAGAGTTCGTTTAAACACATGGAAAATGATGTTTAAAGACAATTTGAATCAGAGATTTCGTGCCAGCCAACGGGGCAGGTTAAAATTGCCCAGCAAGCCAGAACCGAAGTCGGTGTAAACAAACACACATATACACACTACACACACACACACACTGAAACGAAGGCAGAGCTAAAACGACGTCATTCTGAACATCGATTTGGATGTTAACTGAGAACCTCCTACCTGGTGCTGCGGACATCATCATCATCAAGTCGATTTGGAGTAGCGCGGCAGGTCAAAGGTGAGCATTTTGATGCTTTCTGAACCACCGAAGATTGAAAGATGCAAGGATCACGAACATTGATCGCCTAAAAACTTAACGACCACTATCCTTAACCAAATGAAAAATTAAGTGTGAGACCTTCAAAACGTTTCTGACCAAGGTGGTTGGTGGTGGTGGTGGAGTTGCGTGGTTGACGCACACATGGATGGATTAACGTGACACACCGTCCTGCCATACCTGAGAGCTTATCCGCTCGCGGGTAATGGTCTCCAAGGGAAGATAACCGATCTCAGGACAACATCACCGTAAATAAATGGTAATTCATAAAGCCGTTCGAGGATCCGTGTTTTCTTTGGAAAACATGGCCTGTCGTTCCCGCGGAGCATTAATGCAGGAACAGCTGTGGACACTGACGACCCCGCCCGCCCCCCCCCAACCACGTTGACCCGAAGATTGAGCGTTTAACCGATTACCCTGTTCCAGATAAATTTTGGAAAAGGTTGGGAACGTCTACTAAAGGCTGTACCACTCGATAGCGCCCTTTTCACACCATGTTCGATTGCGCGCTCTGTGGGG
The DNA here is from genome assembly GCA_035128595.1 of Eptatretus atami. Taxonomy (NCBI): domain Eukaryota; kingdom Metazoa; phylum Chordata; class Myxini; order Myxiniformes; family Myxinidae; genus Eptatretus; species Eptatretus atami. The sequence goes on from CM068964.1 coordinate 86,970,510, forward strand.
GCCACCTCGGTTTGACCCTCGGGGTCCGGGGTCGACCCCTTGCAGCGATCTTGATGATATTAACGCCTTGGCCGCCTCTCGGAGTCCGCGGTGTTGCGAGCAAGGGGCCGAGCGTGAGGCGCTTGTGCGAGGAACCGGATTTTGCGGGTTCTGCGGCTGCGAGGGGAGACCGCGGCCGAGCGTCCTCCGCGTGCGCGCCGGCCCCATCATGCTCCGCACGCGTTCCGCGGGCACGGAGCTGCTGACAACGACGGGCCGAGTTCCGTGAGAGGTTCCGGCTCCTCGTGCGAGCTGGGCTGGACACGTCGTCCGGCACGTGGCGAACAAAGGTGTAGGTAATTTGATAATAATACGAGTACGACTATTGGTGAGTTATGTGGTTAATCGTGTCCGTATGAAATGGCATAATTCTATGTTTATGCCACCCCTTTGGACAAAAAAAGCGGAGCGTTGGTTATTTAAATTATTTCCACGCTCGTCCTTCTGTTGACCTCTCTCCTAGTCCTGCCTCCTGTTGAATTGGTTTTAAATTACATTTTAAATATAACAGAGAAGAACAAGAAAAAAAGCAATCATAGATTGCAGACCCTTATGCCAGGACTTTTGATTCATTGTACCGGAGACAATGTGTTATGTAATGAATAGAAGACATAACTAGAACTGCAACTTTTATAACAGCTGGCAGTGATGACCGGGTACCAAGACCTCCCACTTTGATTGGACACCTGGCCCTGACCCATGAGGTTTAAAAAAAAAAATTAATCAATTAATTTAGAATGAGATTAAAATAAATTCAAATCAAAATGAAGACCAAATATTTAGAGTCCTTGCATTGGAGTAATCGCGAAAGGAACCCGGAACAAGCAAAAATCAGATGAAATCATGAGGAGGAACCTGGACAGGATTCGCACGTCAATGCCTACTCCTCCACCCTAAAACCCATCCGCACAGCCAATGTGAAGCCTTTATTCAAGAAAAAAAAAATCAAAACAAAAAAACAAGCTCGAATGAGCTAAGATCCTCGCCCTTAATGATGACGTCATTAAAAACGAATGGCGTCATTGTGATGTATCAGGTTTGCGTAATTATCTTGTGCTATATGCCCGGCTTGTTCCCGCAAACAAATTCAACGGCTTGCCTCGTTTCGAGATAATGGTATATTGGCGATTCCTTATAAATAGAACGGCAATTATGACGTCAACTTTTTTCTAGGAAGAATTCCAAAAATCGGAGATGGTTATGCCTGCGCTGTGGCTTTCTGCATATACTGGCAAGTTTCACAAGATCGTGAAAACTCTGGGTGTGAAACCAAAAAAGTCAAAAATGGAATGACGTCATAAACATTGATATGCACGTCATATTGCAGTATCATGATGTGCGGTAATTCATCTCTTGCTAATGCCTGTTCGCATTCAGCAAACATAATTTCAAAAGCTGCCTAGTTTCGGAGATTAATTTTTTTAGGCGATTTCCATTATCGGAGATATTTTGACGTCGTAACTTTTTTCTCGGTAGAATTTTCAATCGGATCGATGGTACTGTCTGCGCAGGTATTGAATTATTATATTAATTTTATTAATATCTTATTCAAAAATTGTATAACAATTATTTTTTTATTATTAAAAATTCAGTATTTGAATTATATCATTTTTATATATATAGTACGCAAGTATTCGGAGTTCCGATGAAAACTGATTAGGCTGTTGAAACACAAAATCCACCAGAACAACAACGTGAGTAAGACTTAGAGATCTCCACGAAGATCTAAATAATATAAAAAAACCCAATCAAAAATAATAATTCTGGCTCGCAGATCAAGTTGAAATTTAAAAACGTGTTATTCCCTATCACTCGGAGATCATAATTGTGAAGTTTTCAAGTCGATTGATTAAGTAGTTTCAGAACATTCTTTAATATTTCTTAATCCAAGATGGGCTGCCAAAACTTTGTTGACCTATCTCCAAACAAACTTGTAACACCACTTGTGCCTTGCGGGAAACATTTAGTGTGAAGTTTCCCCTCAATCTGGTCCAGCTGTTTTGGAGAAGAAGATATTTATTAGTTTATGGGTAAATCCACATGGCTGCCAAACCATGTGACTTATGACATATGGTGAACCTTTTTGTTCTCATGGATAGGACGTCATACGTGGAAAATATCACACCGATCTGTCGCCACTCAGGATTTTTGAAAGTCTAAAAAACTAATATTATAAACAGCCGGTAGCGAACAGGGATTTCGCTAGGATCGAAGCGCTGGATACGATGCTTTTCATCTGATGATCCTACCGACAAAGATTCATTGCCAAGACCAGTATTGGCTTCACATACAATTGTTACCTTCTGCCTGGCAAGATTTTTCCTATTGCCGTATTTTGCCAACTGGGCACTCCTGCATTAAAAAATACGGTAATAGGACACCCCTATTTTGAAGGACTACCATTTGAAAATAATCGGTTTGCTGGTTGTGCTGTGGAGCCTCGCGTTGCAGACACCACACGAAAAACCCGATAAATTCTCTCAATCTCTTGTTGACACACCTCTGAAGCCACACAATATTTTTCATAAGCACGCCACTTTCCTAACACACCTCCCACATTAAATAATAAATAATTGGAGTGGTGTGATGGGTGTGGAATCGTTTTTTGGTAAATAAATAAATAATTGAGGTGATTGTGTGTGGGTCATGAATCGTTTCGGCAAAATAAATAAATAAACTGAAGGTGGTGTTAGGATCGTGAATCGTTTACGTGAAATAAATAGAAATATTTGGAGGTGGAGTGTGGCGTCGTGGAATCGTTTTCCGTAAATAAATAAACAACCAACAAGTCACCGCAGGGTGACCTGTATCTTGCCAAAAAGGTGCCACGTGTTGACTTCTTTTAGGTCCACACTGATGGATGACAGAGCTGCTATCCACCAGGAGCGACATCCTTGAGATATCTGCCTACGAGAGTTCCGATTGAGAATCGTTTACAGAGTATACCATGAAAATATGTGTTGCCTCCATAACAGATCAACCCAAAAGACGTCATATGTCTCAAGCTTGAAAATCTAGGAAAGCACTTATCGAGGTGTTCAATTTGAGGTACTACACGATATGGTTCTAAACACTGAAAATTTGACCTTGGGGTCAAATATGTTTGACCTCAGGCCGCTAACCATGAAGCGTCAAGACAATCGCCACAAAAACTAATGTCAGCTGAGAGCGCCAGACCATATACTACATTCCATAAGTTTGGAGACTATTCGATTAAATTACTCAAAAAATAAGAGGTTTCATCGACTCCCTGATTTGCGACCAAAGTGACCTTGACTTTGACCTTGCACCTTCGAAAATTTTATGCGCTGAAAGGGCCTCTATAGGCCTCTGATATGCGAATTTACAAAAATTTCCAATGATAACTGTGCCTCTGCAGCAGTGATTATACGTGATTACAGACAAAAAAAAAAAAAAACAAAAAAAAAAAACATATGAAGGTCAAGGCCAATCGCCACAAAAATTAATTCCAGCCTGAGCGCCAACCATGAACTATATTCCCATGAAGTTTGAAGACGATCGCATCAAATTACTCTAAAAATAAGGGTTTCGTCGACTCCCTGATTTGCGACAAAGTGACCTTGACCTATTGACCTTGACCTTCAAAATTTTATGCGCTGAAAGGGACCTCAATCAGGCCTCTGATATTGGAAAGTTACAAAAATTCCAATGATAACTGTGCTCTGCAGAATTTTTTATACGTGATTACAGACAACAAAAAAAAAAAACATACAAGCTGACTAACATATCTTGCAAAACTTCGTTTTGGCAAGATAATAATTAAAGGTGGTGTGTGGGTCATGGATTCGTTTTCGCGTAAATAATTAAAGGTGGTGTGTGATCGTGGAATCGTTATCGGAAAATAAATAAATAATTGGGAGGCGGAGTGTGGGTCGTGGAATCGTTTTCAGTAAATAATAAATAATTGGAGGTGGAGTGTGGTTCGTGGAATTGTTTTTCGGTAAAAATAAAATAATTGGAGGTTGGAGTGTGGGTGTGGGGAATCGTTTTCGGTTAAATAAATAATTGGAGTGGAGTGTGGGTCGTGGAATCGTTTTCGGCAAATAAATAAATAATGGGCGGAGTGTGGGGTGGGGAATAATTTTCCGGTAAATAAATAAATAATTGGAGGTGGTGTGTGGGTCGTGGAATCGTTTTCGGTAAATAAATAAATAATTGGAGGTGGTGTGGGTCGTGGAATTGTTTTCGGTAAATAAATAAATAATTGGAGGGGAGTGTGGGTGGGAATCTTTCGGTAAAAAATAAATAATTGGAGGTGGTGTGTGGGTGGGGAATCATTTTCCGGTAAATAAATAAATAATCGGAGGTGGGTGTGTGGTGGGGAATCATTTCGGTAAATAAATAATAATTTGAGGTGGTGTGTGGGCGTGGAATAGTTTTTCGGTAAATAAATAAATAATTGGAGTGGTGTGTGGGTCGTGGAATCGTTTTCGGTAAATAAATAAATAATTGAGGTGGTGTGTGGATCGTGGAATGCGTTTACAAAAATAAATAATTGGAGGTGGAGTGTGGGTCGTGGAATCGTTTTCGGGTAAATAATTGGAGGTGGTGTGTGGGTGGGAATCGTTTTCGGTAAATAAATAAATATTGAAGTGGTGTGTGGGTGTGGAATCGTTTCGGTAAATAAATAAATAATTGAAGTGGTGTGTGTGGTCGTGGAATCGTTTTCGGTAAATAAATAAATAATTGAGGTGGTGTGTGGTGTGGAATCGTTTCGGAAAAAAATAAATAATTGGAGGTGGTGTGTGGGGGAATCGTTTTCGGTAAATAATAAATAATTGGAGGTGGTGTGTGGCGTGGATCGTTTTCAGTAAATAAATAGTTGAAGGTGGTGTGTGGGTCGTGAATTGTTTTGGTAAATAAATAAATAATTGAAGGTTGGTGTGTGGATCGTGGAATCGTTTTCGGTAAATAAATAAACATATTATTAGAAATCCACAAAGACAGAAATGCGGTGATTCCATTTATTTTGGATCCTTTTCACTTTGGTCAATAACGTTTGGATCGAGGAGAGATCGAAGGTGGAACGACGGTGAGTTCCTTACAAACACTGTATACACACCTTAAATGATGGCAAATAGACACCCGATTTTTGAAGGACTACAATTTGAAAAATAAAACCTCAATCAAAAATCGGCTCGTAAAATTTTCTAAATATCTCAAAGTGTTTAATTCCGAGTCTCGTTTCTCTACATTCAAAACTGAAGGACAAGTATTGAAAAAACTGTACGCGGTTTTTCGGCCGCTGCACAGCAACGGGTGGTTGCTAGGCAACGAAATTCAAATGCGCACATTCCCAGTATATATTCCACCTCTTGGCAAAGTTTCATCGAAATCGGTTCGCTGGTTCGTGCTGTGGAGCCTCGCGTTGCAGACACACACACACACGGAAAACCCGACAATAAGGATATCTGCATATATAGCGAATCGAATAAATGAAAAACACTGCTGAGTCACGTGACTTGACGTCATTTTATTTTTTCTGTGGACCATTTTATCCCTAGATGACACTTAAAATTTTTCATACTGATCAGATGTGCACTCTACATATGCAATTATGACGTCATAACAAAGACACCTCCGACGTCATTAAAAAAAAAAATCACACATTCCCCAAGGGAGTACTTGCTGTGCACCAAGTTCAATTTTTCTTGGTGCAGTTTCAGAGATAGAGGTCCAAAGTTTTCCAACATCGATGCCACATCACGTGACCAATGACATCATAATTATCATTAAAACATTCTGAGTCGTCGCACCTATGTGAAAATTTCGTCTCGATCTGACAAGCGGTTGCGGAGAAAAACATGAAAGTTCTGTGTGGACAAACAAAGACAAACACAGCCTCCTTCGGTGAGGGTAACTAGAACGGTACGCAGTGGAGTGCACACCTCCACCAGGCTGAACAGTTTACGTTTTGTATCCACTGAGAGACCAGATCTGGATTCGGACCTGAACCAAAATCTTATTGTATGTTCTCGTCACCTAACCAACTCATGCACCAAATGTTGTCCGAATCCGTCCGTAACTTTTTCAGATATGTGCTTTGTATTGTTTTAGCCCGATCATCTCAATGATGAAAAACACTGTAAAAATTCTCATATTCTGATGCAGATCCGAATCTTCACCAAAATCGAATCATTTCGTCCTTGTCACACACCCAACCACTCCACCAAATTTCCTCTGAATCCGTCCACAACTTTTAAGAGATATCCTGCCTACAGAGACAGACAGACAGGGGTGAAAAACAACCTCGACCACCGTTGGTGGCGAAGGTAATACTGTTACGGGGCCGGGTATCTGGCGAGCACGACCGCGAGAGGGAGCAGTAGAGTCGGCTCCACCGAACACACCGGAATTGAGGTCGTGCCTTTTGGATAAGTCCAAAAGGCCGCGGTCCCTTTTGGAATAAGTCCAAAAGGCACGGGTCCCTTACTGGACATGAATCCCAATAATTCTACCGCGTGGGGTAGGGTCAATTGCAAAACTTCAATATACCTAATTACCCACGCGGACAAAGCTACCGGGGAATTCACACCCTCGACGGACCTCGACCGGAACGAGCCGTTACGAGCCCGAACCGTGTATAACCCGAGCGGAGATTACCAAGGCCCGTCGGACCAAATGAACAATTTATGGCCTCGCTATTTTCAACACACACCGTGCCAAGCCATAAAAAGAAACACAGAAACGAGATGGAACATTTAACAAAAGGGATATTTATTTATAATGGGGCAGGGAGCACGCAAGAAGGCAGAGTTAACCGAATACTGAGGAATAGCAATTTATGTACAAGCACTTATGCAGTTTTACTCAATAGAGTGGCGCCACAAATACACACACACGTACACCCAAAGAGAAACGGACCCGTCAGGTCTTTATTGGAGCTCTAGCCCGAGGAAAGATGAGCTGGAGGTCAGAGCCTATTCTCGGACCTCTCCGCCTCGTGCGGTCTTCGACGATCCGGTGTGGCAGGACTCGAACCCGCCACACAATGCCGCTCCAAGCCCAGGCAGGCGATCCTCGTGGACAGGCTCGCAGACACACAGGCCACAAGAGAAGACACTCTGTTGGCGGGCCCCAGGAAAGCGACGACTGGCTTCAGAGACCACCAGACGTCCGAAGACCAGCAGACAATTCTCAACTCTCTCAAGACCAGAAACAACTCTCAACAACAACCAGCCATTTGGCCACACGCACTTCTTATCCGCTCGCACTCCTCATTGGCAGAGAGAACGCTCTATGCCCTATTGGAGCCAAGCCAGAACGAATCGCTTGTGCCCATTTGGGGCTAAGCCAGAGCGCAACGACTTGTGCCCATATTGGAGCCAAGCAGACGAATCGCTTGTGCCCATATTGGAGCCAAGCCAGAACAATCGCTTGTGCCCATATTTGGGCTAAGCCAGAGCGCAACGCTTGTGCCCATATTTGGAGCCAAGCCAGAACGAATCGCTTGTGCCCATATTTGGGGCTAAGCCAGAGCGCAACGCTTGTGCCCATATTTGGGGCGAAGCCAGCACACCAACGTTCAGTGAAACCCCGCTAGCACACTGGACTCCGCCACGTACGTGCTGACACGCACGCGTGCAATGTGCCGGTGGATGATGGTGGAAGGAAGCGAAGGCAGGTGTCGTTGTTGGTAATTTAAATCCTATATCAAAATAACTCACGGCGCACGTACAATTAATCACCCATTAAACATAGGACAGGACCCTAACTAGAAACACATACTTACGATATAGCTGATCTATAGGACCTGGCTGTTGTGTGCAGTAAGCTTCCAAATTCGCAACAATACACCCTTGCTCGGTTTATGATCTTGTAGTTCTAGATTATATTCGTGAGGGTCCAATTAAGCTTACTGGTGAATTAAATTTAAAAACAAAAAAATATGATCTGCGTTGCAAAATACCTGATATATAGAGATTAGCATCTCGTACTAAAATACACAATTTGATGTCTGCCTGTCTGATGGCGATGCATTCGGTCGTTACTTGTCCAATCTAAACCAAACGTGCCAGGGGAACTCAGCGTCGAAAGACAAAGCTTGTAGCTCCTTGGTTTCCACCTCCCCACCTCCCCCCAGGGTTCCGATGGTGAGGCACCCACACCCCAACCTGCATGATACATCCCGTACATAATGCTGACTGTTTTTGGTTCAACTTCCTCCCGACTTTCCTTAAATGTACTTGCTCTTACCACCCCCCCCACCCAACTAAAAAAACCCTCCAATTCATCGTTTTGAGAACATTTTCGTTTCAGAGATGTATAAACTTGCATTTTCCATGTTGTAACAGATGACCTCGGGGTGAGTAAATGCAAGTTTGTAAAAGTTATTTTAACTGACATTATGAGGTAATCATTATTATATGTACTGTACTTTACTTGATGCACAACTTTCTGCAGGTGTACCTTTGCATCCAGGCCTATGGACGACCCCAAAACTTTGCCTTGTTCGCCGACTGCAGTTTGACCTGAATGGTGTTTCCTCGAGTGAAGTGCTCAGCTCCGCATCATTGCACCTCAATGTCCCTCTTGCCTCGTATGCACCTGAGGCCGTGCACCGCCGATATTCCCTGGAGTTCTACCACGTCCCCAAACATGGGACACTGTGGGAGAATGGATTGGCAGACGTCACAATGGGAGTCGATAAGCCCGAGCATGTTTTGCCATGGCTCGGTGATCGACCAATGGCATCTCTGTCGGCACAACTCTATCAAGGGTCTGTATCTCTTGATGTCAGCACACCTGTAGCGCACCACATGCAGACGATGCAGCAGTCCCTCGATCTGTACCTTGCGGTTCGTCTGGAGGAGTCTGTGAAGCTAGAGATGAGGGCACGCAAAGGAACTACTGATGTATCCACCATGTGTGGATCGATCACGACAGACCTCAATGTGTCATTGCTCATTTCATCATTCGATGCCAGTCACTGTCGAGGTTCTTCCGATCGCAGCCGCCGTGGAGCACCAGTCCATGAACCTTTTCAAGAATCCGGTCTTCAACACGCGGTCTCCCCAAGCAATGTGTGCAAACGCCGCCGGTTGTACATCGACTTTCGCGACGTAGAGTGGCAGGACTGGATCATTGCGCCGCAGGGTTACATGGCTAACTATTGTGCGGGTGAGTGCCCCTATCCACTGAGTCAGCGGTTGAATTCCAGCAACCACGCGGTTTTGCAGACACTCATGCGTGGAGCCGATCCTGATGGTACTCCACAACCCTGCTGCGTGCCTGTGCGTCTGTCACCCATTTCCATGCTGTACTACGACAATGGCGACAATGTCGTGTTGAGACATTATGAAGATATGGTTGTTGATGAGTGTGGTTGTCGCTGATCTGAAATTGAGGTGTAATGTGTGGAGTGTACTGTTGTTGAACTTTACATGTAGAATATACAGTTGTAGAAAATGAAAAATTTAATTTCCTGGTGCGGACTTTTCAGGGTTCAACATTGAGCTTCCATGTGCGGTGGAGAGGGATGTGACTGCCATTGTTTGGTTTTTGTAGTTCTGTCCATTTATGTACATTGCTCTGCCCAAAGTGGAGGAAGATATGGAAGACCAGTTACAAGTAAAACCCCACTCGAATTGTTAAAAAAAAATCTGAATTTCAATGGCCAGATGCATTGTGAGAGAGTACACATGCAGGTGCAGCAGATGAGGGAAGGAAGCCATGGCTCTCATTCTTCCCTTACCTGTGGAGCATGTGCAGCTACAGTTGTCCTGCCAAAGTGCCTCATCTTTGTTTGATTAGCTTGGTCAATGTGGACAAACTATCTACATCCTGAGAGCCAGGTCACAGCATGGATTGAGAGAGCTTGCATGTTCTTGAGCACAAACAGATCTGAGGATACGAGATACGATCCAAGCCAAGGAGGAGTGTCAGGGTCTTCAACGACTTGTGCCGGTACGAGACGGAACTCCGTGAGTGGCCGTCACGCTGCAGCTTTGCTGACCCCAAAATACACACCCTGTGTGAGGGTGATCAAGCATTGCATAACACCAGCGCCTTAACATGTTGAATTGGAGACATTGTGAGCTGAACGTCATCCTTTCCCTCTCAAATCTTTCACATTTACAACCTACATGTTGTGATCCAAGAGCAAGAAGGAAAAGAACGGAATTAAAAGTCGATATCTCTGTGGCCACTAGCTTGTTCTGTTTGAAATATTTAAAAATTAAAAAAATCTGTGCAGTTATATTAGATACATGATTACAAGCCTCGTTAATATTATATAATACCTGCACGATTGGGTAACACACAACCTGCGTGATTCCACATGCAGTAACCCAAATCCAAGAATCGCAAACTATCGGCTGATGACCGACCTGGGAATGGAGCTTATAAATAGTTTATATATTTTGTAACTGCACTGGATTTGTCCTTTACTCTATGCATGTCCACGGTACAAGGTTGATCATGTAAATAATTGTTTTTAACGAGTTAATTTAGTACATTTAAACGAAAACGTCTTGGCCACTCTTGACTTGCAGTAACTTATCAATAATTAAGCTGGCTGTCCCATTTTGTACTCATGGATATTATCTCACCCACTTTTCGAATCAGATTATTCTTCTTCTTCGTTAGTATGCAGCATGAGGCTGCTGGATGACATTGGCCGAGGGCACAGTCATCCCACTGATGCAATACCCTCTGCTGGTTAATGGAGGAATTTGTTCAGAGTGCCGGCGATGGCTCACCTACTCTTCACGAAGGACACCGTGGGATCTTTAACGTCCACCAATGAATACTGGCAGATGGTGACCCATGTTTAACGTCCATCCGAGGGAGGGCACACACATTGATAAATCACCTTGCCTGTGAAACACCAGGATGAGAGTTTATAGCTGGGTTGGGACTCAAACCCAGGCTAGACAGCTTAAAGGTGAGTGCGCGTACTTCTTAGCCATCCTATCAACCGCTTTAGATCAGATGATGTGCTGGGTATTGCTGCTTGTAGTGGGTGTGTAAACGTAACTGTACAGCGATGTGCTCTCCCCCTTATACCTGTCCAAATGCCAACTCCAGAATGGTGGGATTCATTGCACGTTTTTGTGCAAAAAGTCGAAATCGATTATCATTTTCAGAAATATTCAAGCACTTTGGTAAAAGTGAAACCTTCGATATGCCTTGCAAGATCCAATTTTAGCATAAATTCCTGGTTTGTATACCATGACGAAACGATGTACACCGATGCATAGATTATATGGTTCATTCTTCAAATTGTTCTGTTCTTTCAGGAGCCCATTGATACATGTGTAAGATGATGTCCACAATTGTCCTAGTTTTACATTTATGCCTTCTTGCATTCAAATACTGAATAAGTCGCTACAGTCGTGGCCAAAAATATTAGCACCCTTGTACTTTTTTCAAATAATGCACCATTTCTTCCAGAAAATTGTTGAAATTAAAAAATCTTTTGGTATCCATGGATGTATTCCTTTGGTTTACAGAACAAAACAAAACAAGAAAGCTGAAAAAATGACAAAAATCTTAGCTTATTCCACACAGAAATCCTAAAATGGCCTGGACAATATTATTGGCACCTTTTAGAAGTTGTGAGAATTATATTTCAAGCAGGTGATTCTCCTTTATTTTGGAATTGAACTCACCTGTGGTGAGGTGCAGGTGCCTGCAATATAAAAATCCTCATTTAACCAGTTTCGATAGAGAAAAGGAATCATTCTGCTGTTTTGTGTCACTGTGTGCACCACAATGAGCACGGAGAAAAGAAAGAAAACTAGAGAATCAGACACAAGATTGTAGCCAAGCCTGGACAACCTCAAGTCCACAAGTCCATCTCCAGAGACCTTGATGTTCCTGTGTCCACCATACATAATGTTATCATATCAGGAAGTTTAAGGCTCATGGCACTGTAGCTAACCTCCCTCGACGTGGCCGCAAGAGAAAACTTGATCGAAGATTGCAGCAAATGATTGTTTGAATTGTGGAGAAAGCACCTCAATCAACTGCCAAACAGATTCAAGCTGATCTTCAGACACAAGGTACGACGGTTTCAATTCACACCATCAAACGCCCAACTCGATGAAAGGGGGTTCAATGGTGGGAGACCCAGAAGGACCCCACTGCTGAGAGAGACATACGAAAGCCTGACTTGAGTTTGCCAAAACACAACTGAACAAGCCAAAATCATTCTGTGAGAATGTCCTGTGGACATGACACCAAATTAGAGCTTTTTGGTAAAGTACATCATCTCTGTTTACAAAAAACAAAATGATGCCTTCAAAGAAAAGAACACCTTCCCTACAGTCAAACATGGAGGAGGTTCAGTGATGTTTTGGGGTTGCTGTGCATTTCTGGGAGAAATGGAGCACTGGGCACCTTGAATGTGTGCATGGCATCATGAAATCAGATTACCAAAGTATTTTGCAGCGCAACGTTCAACCTCATGTCAGAAAGCTGAGTCTCCATCGAAGGTTAAGGGTCTTGCAGCAGGACAATGACTCCCACCTCAAAAAGCACCCAGGAATGGTTCAACACAAAACGCTGGACTGTCCTGAAGTGGCCAGCAATGAGTGCTGATCTCAATCCCATTGAACACCTGTGGGGAGATCTGAAAACAGCAGTTGGGAGAAGGCACCCTTCAAATCTGGGAGAACTGGAGCAGTTTACACAGGAAGAGTGGACCAAACTGCCAGTAGAGAGGTGCAAGAAGCTCATTCATGGATATAGGAAGTGCTCGACTGCAGTTATTTTGTCCAAAGGCTGTGATACCAAATATTAAGTCGAGGGTGTCAATAATTTTGTCAATGCCATTTCTTTTTATTTTCTGATTTTAAAAGGATATATTAAGTTCTGAGTCAATAACAAAAGGTTCTGCATTACAGGGTGATGCAGAGCCGACTGACAGATTTGGATATGCGATAAATGAAACACACAAGGTTTATTATGTTCAAAGCTTGCAATTTTATTTTTTATGGTAGATATCAGGAAGGTGGCCTCCACCAGTTGCAGTGCATAGTCTTAGAAAAAGTCCCACAACCCAAAAAGTTCCCACCCAACCCCTCGGGCAGGTGAGTAGTCTGAAATGTCAGTCAGCTCTGCACCCCCCTGTATCAACAGTGATATAAAGAATTGTGGAGACCAAATACTCGTTATCACTTTCAACTTATTTTTTCGAGAAAATTATGAGTTATTTGAAAAGTGCAAAGGTGCCAATATTTTTGGCCACGACTATATCATATTGAAGCGATCAGTGGCTAACAGGATGGTATAGAAGTAGTCTTTTTATTTTGTATGCAGCACAAAGCTGCAGGGTAGAGTCGTTGGCTGAGGGCACGGCTGTGCCACTAATGTAGTGCCCCCTTTAGATTAAGGCAGGAATTTGTAATTTGTTCATTGTGCCGGTGATAGCTCACCTAATCTTCAAAGGTCACTGTGGGATCTTCAATGTCCACCAACTAATGCCGGGAGAAGGGATGCCCTGTTTAACGTCCATTGGAGGTACCACACACACATGGATTCCTCTCCCTGCCTGTGAGAAACCACTGTGTTTATAAAACTCGGTCGGGATTCAAATGAGTCCACGTTAAACAGCTGAGAGGCGAGTGTACATACCTCTAGGCCATCCTACCAGCCCGTGGAGAGGTGGTGTACTTGGGTTCAATGTCCGATCCAACTCTCAACTTGGATGGGTGCTTTGCAGATCGAGGTTGTGTATCATTGAGTGAATTCTCCCTCATATGGACATTAAGCCAGATGTCCACCCCACTAACAGCAGTTGGTGCACATCAACAAACCTGTCTTGTAAAGAGTAGGCAAGGTATGGCAAACATTCTGTACAAAACCCCCAAAATCAATAAAGGAGTGATTGAGGGAATCAGCAGCTTTTAAACTTGCACATCCAATATAAACAGCAGAGCTTCACTCAAATGAAGTCCACGGGAATAGCTAACACCTGTGTATAGAAAGGCTACCTAAAAGCAGTTTTTCACTGAAAGGGCACTCGGTGGAGCACATACCTCCACCCCGATTCAGATCTTCACCAAAATCTAATTTGTCCTTATTACACACCGTGTTCACCCAGTGTCATCCGAATCCATCCACAACTTTGAGATATCCTGCACACAAAGACGGGTGAAAACATAACCTCCACCGTCCACCTTAGGTGGTACGTCCACCTTATCGGTTACGTCCACTCAAATCTCCACTTCACGAAAGACCGAGATGGTGATGTTAGCAAATGGGACACCCGGCTTAACGTCCATCTGACGGACGGCAAGCTGTGTGATGCTAGGTCCTGCTTATGAAGCACCAATCTGGCAGTTTGTAGTTTCACTGAGAATCAAACCCAAGACTAGACAGCTCATAGGTAAGTGATCTACCTCTGCATTAGCCCAATTAATCTATTATTACATATTTAAAATGTTTTGTTAATTTTACAATAATTTTAACAAAATGATATACATAAGCAAAGTTTTATTTTATTCTCCATACAAAATATGTAGTCTGCACAGAGATGGGTAGGTCTGTAACACTGTCATCACAACTACCCAATGCAGGAGCAACGAGAAAGAGCAGAGATTGCAGACCCTCGCCAGGACTTGTGTTGTGTGGGTGCTTGGGTGGTAGTGGTGGTGTGTCGACGATGCAAATGTATAAGATTAAATTATGACATTAATGAACCTGCTCATGTCACAATAGTATATAATCAAGGGACGTGCTCACGTTCCAATGCAAAGTAATCAAGATGTTTCTGTGTAGAGAGACAGACAGACAGACAGACAAAGAAACCCAAATACAATACTCTGGAAAGATAAATATGGTTCCTTTATTACCTCCACCACCGAAGGTGAAGGAGGTTATGGTTCACCCCTTTCTGTGTGTTTGTTTGTCTGTCTGCAGGATATCTCAAAGTTGTGTACAGATTCGGATGAATGAAATTTTGTGGACAGGTTGGGTGTGTGACGAGAAATAATTTATTCCATTTTGGTGAAGATCCGAATCCAGATCCGGATCTGATAAATTTTGAAAGTGATTCTTCACCATTGAGAGAGTGGGCCAAAAATGATATGCAGCATGATATTTCAAAAATGTATTGGGCCCAATATGTTCTCATGGATCAGGAATTGCGTGGCGGAGGTATGCGCTCTACCGAGTGCCCTAGTTTAATGCAGAAGTGAAGAAGAATATACACAGAACAAGTTAGGAAGTGAAACATATTTATTTTTCCAGCAAAAACATTAGAACTTCAACTTCTGGAAGAACCACTTATTCTTTCCAGTCTTGTACCTGCAAGAAACAAAATGTATTTTCAAAGTGCAATTGTCCACGAGTTAAAAAGTACAAATTACAGCTTTGCTTAATGTATGCTTGGTCGGGCAAGCCAGTCTCACAAACCTCTCCTCAAACTTCAGCTTCGCTTCCCATCGTGCTTTGCGCTTCAGGGTGGGATCACGAAACACATCCTTGTTCACCACTGCCTTGTCCAACGGAATATCCACAGAGTAGCTGCATACAACAACGCAAGCTTAATGCCGACTGCAACTCCTTCCAAATCTACCTGACATGCCAGGAACAAGTGCATGCTTTAACCATCTTTGGAAATGTTTGGTGTTGAGAAAGCACCGCAAAAACCTGCACCTACAAATACACTTTATTCACGCCAAATGTATTCAAACAAACCATAAACTATATTAAACCAAAGAGCCTTCGAAAACCTAAGATCAAGCACCTGGTTTTTATAATCATAAGCAACTTAAGATGTAATCAATTGCTTTCTCTTTATCAGTTTATGTACAATTTTTTAAAAAGATAAAATAATTAAACAATAGAGGCAGAATGTCTGAGAACAAGCTCGCTGTATCTCTGCATGGAAATACAGCTTCAGCAGTTCTCCACATATTATTGCAAGCTTTAGGAACAGAGACGGCTGGAGAGGAAGAAGAGCCGCTCTAAGCTGGAGATAAGCTTGCTCAATGAGGAGCTCGATCTCTCCTCCTCACTTACAAACACAGATCTCAAATAAAATTGTCAAAATAAAAATCATTAATGTCAAATAAACATCTGATTTTTAATTTAAAAAATGAAACATTCGATCTGATTGAATGAACAACACAAACTTTCAGAATGGATGAAACTTTTCTGGATTTCACATCACAATTGATTTTGGATCCGAAAAGACGAGCTACTTTTATTTGATAAGACCTTTAACTTCAGTCCCATTCATTACAAAAAAATAAAAAAAATCATAATAATAAAATAAAATTAAAATTACTGCCCCCACCCTGAAACTAGAACGGCACTCGGGAGAGCGCGTACCTCCACCAGGTTGAACGGTTTACGCTGTGTATCCCACCGATAGGCCAGATGTGGATCCGTGCGTGAACCAAAATCTAATCGGCCTGTTCTTGTCAACCAACCAACTCATCCACCAAGTTTCGCCCGAATCAGATATCTCAAAAAATTGTGGATGGATTCGGATGAAATTTGGTGGACAGGTTGGGTGTGTGACAAGGAAGAATTGATTCGATTTTGGTGAAGATCTGAATCTGGATAAGAGAATTTGTTTTAATTTTGAAAGCGATTCTTCACCATTGAGAGCCGAGGCCAAAAACATAGAAAGTATATTTCAAAATTTATTGGGCCAGATATGTTCTGCTGGATTAGGCATTCCATGGCAGAGATATGCACTTTCACAAGTCCCCTTTTAGTTTGAATATGGAAAGGCACACATCGACTACCGATTCAACCGAACGTGCATCTTACCGAGTGGGCATCAGATGGTTGAAATTGTACACTTTCACAAACGTCTTGACTTTGGATCTCTTGGCTATCCTTTTCTTACTCATACGGACGGTCACCTTGCGAGGATAGCGTTCAATGCCGGCGACGAGCGCATGTCCGTAAGGACGCTCAGAAGAACCTTCATCTTGGTTCTGCAAATATCACACCAACGAGAGAGATACATGTGAATATAAAATATACACAGAAAAAAACACATATATACACAAACATATTATATATTATATATTATATTATATATATATATATATAGTATATACAGTGGGGAGAACAAGTATTTGATACACTGCCGATTTTGCAGGTTTTCCCACTTACAAAGCATGTAGAGGTCTGTAATTTTTATCATAGGTACTTCAACTGTGAAAGACGGAATCTAAAACAAAAATCCTGAAAATCACATTGTATGATTTTTAAATAATTAATTTGCATTTTATTGCATGAAATAAGTATTTGATACATCAGAAAAACAGAACTTAATATTTGGTACAGAAACCTTTGTTTGCAATTACAGAGATCAGACGTTTCCTATAGTTCTTAACCAGGTTTGCACAGACTGCAGCAGGGAATTTGGCCCACTCCTCCATACAGATCTTCTCCAGATCCTTCAGGTTTCGGGGATGTCGCTGTGGCAACACAGACTTTCAGCTCCCTCCAAAGATTTTCTATTGGGTTCAGGTCTGGAGACTGGCTAGGCACTCCAGGACCTTGAGATGCTTCTTACGGAGCCAATCCTTAGTTGCCCGGGCTGTGTGTTTCGGGTCGTTGTCATGCTGGAAGACCCAGCCACGCCCCATCTTCAATGCTCTTGTTGAGGGAAAGAGGTTGTTGGCCAAGATCTCGCGATACATGGCCCCATCCATCCTCCCCTCAATACGGTGCAGTCGTCCTGTCCCCTTTGCAGAAAAGCATCCCCAAAGAATGATGTTGCCACCTCCATGCTTCACGGTTGGGATGTGTTCTTTGGGTTGTACTCATCCTTCTTCTTCCTCCAAACATGGCGAGTGGGATTAAACCAAAAAGCACTATTTTGGTCTCATTAGACACATACCTTCTCCCATTCCTCCTCTGGATCATCCAGATGGTCATTGGCAAACTTCAGACGGGCCTGGACATGCGCTGGCTTGAGCAGAGGGACCTTGCATGCGCTGCAGGATTTTAATCCATGATGGCGTAGTGTGTTACTTATGGTTTTCTTTGATACTGTGGTCCCAGCTTTCTTCAGGTCATTGACCAGGTCCTGCCGTGTAGTTCTGGGCTGATCCCTCACCTTTCTCATGATCATTGAGGCTCCACGAGGTGAGATCTTGCATGGAGCCCCAGACCGAGGGAGATTGACTGTTATCTTGAATTCTTCCATTTTCTAATAATTGCGCCAACAGTTGTTGCCTTCTCACCAAGCTGCTTGCCTATTGTCCTGTAGCCCATCCCAGCCTTGTGCAAGTCTACAATTTTGTCCCTGATGTCCTTAGACAGCTCTCTGGTCTTGCCCATTGTGGAGAGGTTGGAGTCTGATTGATCGAGTGTGGACAGCTGTCATTTATGCAGTAACGAGTTCAAACAGGTGCAGTTAATACAGGTAATGAGTGGAGAATGGGAGGGCTTCTTTAAGACAAAACTAACAGGTCTGTGAGAGCCGAGAATTCTTACTGGTTGGTAGGTGATCAAATACTTATTTCATGCATAAAATGCAAATTAATTATTTAAAATCATACAATGTGATTTTCAGGATTTTTGTTTTAGATTCCGTCTTTCACAGTTGAAGTGTACCTATGATTAAAATTACAGACCTCTACGTGCTTTGTAAGTGGGAAACCTGCAAAATCGGCATGTATCAAATACTTGTTCTCCCACTGTATATTGTTTGCTTGCTTCTGGGTCACAAGAGAAAATACTAGCGGTCGGAGGGGAGGAGCATGTTATTCTCTTTATGATTAGTAATACAAGGAATTTACAAGAAATTAATGCGCAGGAGGAGGCCATTTGACCCATCATGCCCAAGCCACACCAATACCAGATTTTAATCAATCCGTTGATACCCCTTCCCTTCGTGTGCAGCCTTTTGGTTGCCACACTGGTACTCATTTCACCGGCCTCAGAAGGATGACAGACTGAGTCAACCCCCTGGTGTTAACAGCTTGACCAGAAGTGATCGTTTATTTATTTATTTATTCAATTATTTTTTTTCCTAAAGTTAATTTTAATAAAGATATCTCCCGCATCATCAAAAAATATTTTTTTTATCGTGATTTACATTATTTGTTCGGTGATCCCGAATCCAGGCCGAAGTAACCAGAAATTGCGTCAAAATCATCAGCTGTGCGGTGCTTACATGTACCACGGTATAGTTGGCAAGTATACAGTTGTGAACAAGTTTTATGTAAAGTCAGAAGCGTATGTAAGAAGAATTCTACGTTCGCTTCTAGGCTTTGCCTATTCCATATTAGATAGATATACATAAAATGCACTGACGTTTACAAACTGCATATGTTCATCCATAATACTCACCTGCGGTTCTTTTCGGTCCTCGGCCATGATGGCTAGGTGTGATTGGGTTAGTTGCTGCATCCCTCAAATCGCAAAACCTCAAAATGTAAATTTACTTTGAACGGGTCAATCCAAACCCTTTGTCGCAGCCATTACCCCCAAATGTGAATGTAGTTGGTCCGTTCGTTCGTCATTCTCTTAGCACTTACGTCTGAAACCTTAATCTATATCCATACTGTACATGCTTTTTCATGGAGACTCAGACAATGTAAAGGAAGGGTGCTCTTCAAAACGACGACGGTTGAAAAGTTCACGTGATCGATGAAAGACGTGCAAATCCACGCCTCACCTTCACAATGACTGCCTTGCGACCGGCATATCGTCCAGCAAGCACCAAGACCACCTTCCCAGGCTTCAGGAACCTGCCCATAGTGCTGTACAAACACACACAGACAAAGCCAAAGATTCCCCGGATAAGCTTCCAGTACGTTGAACAAAACACCAAACTGTTCGAGCAAATAGAAATTGCAGAATCAAAAAGCTTCCAGAATCCTGAAACATAATAAATTAACGTTTTACAAAAAGCACAAATTACTAAACATGACGATCATCAAGTCGGGCAGATCCCGACAATGTAGGCCGCAATCCGAACCCATCACGACAACTTCGCCAAACAGCCACGAACCGACGGGTTAACGCACAATAACCAAACATAAAATTTCCCCCAAAACAAGAAATCATTTGTTACACAAAATCGTGTGTGAAAAATGCTTCCACATAACAGATGCAGCGAGATTCTACATCCAACCGACCACGTCAATGGCCGCGCGTCCGGAAAAAGGAATTAAGCATCACGTGATCTACATTTTTTTTTTTTCAATTTTATTGTTGACTCTGGGGTTTTTTAGGATTAACAATTCATATACGTCACGCAACCTCATGATTAACTATAACATTGTTACATTGATTAGAATAAAACACCAGCCTTAATAAATGGTACTGCACCTATACACCGCCTTACAGGTATTGTCGATTACATCGCTGAAGGTTGACGTGTTTTTCATTTTTTTTTTTCAATTTTATTGTTGACTCTGGGGTTTTTAGGATTCACAATTCCTATACGTCACGCAACCTCATGATTAACTATAAAATTGTTACATTGATTAAAATAAAACATCAGCCTTAATAAATTGTACTGAACCTATACACCGCACATCGCTAAAGGTTGACGTGAGCTTCATTTATTTTATTTTTTTTTCAATTTTATTGTTGATTCTGCGGTTTTTTAGGATTAACAACTCCTATACGTCACGCAACCTCATGATTAACTATAAAATTGTTACATTGATTAAAATAAAACACCAGCCTTAATAAATGGTACTGCACCTATACACCGCCTTACAGGTATTGTCGATTACATCGCTAAAGGTCGACGAGTCCAAACAGCAAGAGAGTGTGAAAAGTTCCGTTTTATTATTATTATTATTATTATTATTGTTGTTGTTGTTTTGGTGGTGAGGTTGACATCTGGGGTATTAAAAATACCAAATTAGCGGTTTTCACCTTGTGACTGAGTGTAAGGCGGTCAGATTGGTCCTCCATCGTCCGCTGTTAGACCAGTAGGCTGTGTTACGTTCCACTGGGAAGTGAAATTTCGTGACAGAAATTTACTTATGGATGAGTCGGCTGTATAGTGTATTATACCAGTTGTTCACAATGGTATACTCTCAAGCCATAACCCGGCACGAAGGGGTGAAAAAGGATGAAAAGTCAGCGATTTCGTCGCGAGCTGTGTAGGGCGGTGGCCAACTCATGGGCGTGAGAACCAATCAGAGGACGCCACACGGTACGTGACGCTCTCATTCGGAGAAACTTGGGGAGGCAGTTCAAGATGGCCGCGCCCATGGATAACATGTGGTGATCGGCCTAAATATTTTCATTTTTTTTCGACATTTTTCGCCGTTTACAAGACATCTACAGGAATATGAAGTGCATCGTACATGTGAGGGCAGCCCCACGCACAGCGAAACTGATAAAACTGGGGCACAAAAGCTGGTCAAAAATCAAGGAAAGTGGGAAACTCTGGTGTAACGTGGACGTGGATTCCAGAAAGCGAATTGTCAGGCAACGTTTGGAAGATTGGGAATGTGAAGAGTTCCCCACTGATGTGGGTATCACCAGTTGTGCTATAATGCGTTTGCAACACAACAAATATCCAGAGGAAATTGCCCATCAGTAGTCGGGATGCTGATGATGCCTCTGCCAGAGAAGTGCCCATTCCTGTCAGCCAGCCGACAAGAGACCGACCAAAGAGAACGGGGTGATACTCATGTTTTGCGAAAGATAGATGTTTAATCTGCCACAAACCTCAACGATTTTTAGTCTCGTGGCAAGTCGCAACGCAGTCGATGATGATGGCTGAAACTGAGGTGGAGGCAAGTACTCAGGAGGAATCTAGCCAAACTTTCATTGATGTGCAAGTATATAAAGACTACGGTTGATGTCAATGTGCTGTGTGATTTTACGTTCAGTTCTAAAAAAATCTCAAAACTTTCTTCCAGGGCTCCTAAGGGCAGCTGCAGAATGCCTGAAACGTGAAGACTACTGCTACAAATCAGGGGATATGATTTAGTGGCCATTGAAGCACACTATCATGAGAAGTGCCATTCAGAACTTCACCCAGAGTATCAAAATCAACTGGTACATGGTGAAGGCACAAGTAAATGAACGTTTATCATAGGCATGAATGCATCTGAAGTCAGCCATTCTTCATACCTCTTTAGGTCGTGCTACTTACACTTTCTCATTCATTTGAATTGAAGTGCAGTTCAAGAATCAAATTCAAGTATTTTCAGAATAGATGTCATTCAGTGACATGTCAACAGTTTATAAAGCATCTTTGAA
>CM068964.1:86999122-87011081 GCA_035128595.1 Eptatretus atami
TCAGGTCCCCAGCGTCGATTGTGACGTCATACCAAACGAAGAAGAAGAAGAATTGCGACGTCAATCGTGCAAAAAAATAAATAAATAAATAAACATTAATTGTGACGTCACGAATGAAGTCATAGCACCGTGTCCTGTCATTGGTTGACAGACGTTATTGGTCATTATTGGTTGACAGACAATAAAAGACGAGAGAGGACCTCTCTGGAACCAATGGATTGTTACGTTGGAGAAGGTTACGGACGAGGTCGACATGTCGGGCACACGCTGTCCCCTCGATATAGTTACCTTGATTCGACATTTTAGAAGCACAATGTTTACAGTTGACCAATCCGCGTTAGCAGACATCGTCCGGTGGACACAAGTACTTGAACTCAAACACAAGATGGTCCATGAGGAGACAAATCATCAGTGATGGAGGTCTTGTTTACGAGGAAGGTTAATGCGGGTTCACAATTGTGATTTACTTTTTCCCTTTCTACTTACATTTTTTTCTTCACATTCCTTTTGCTTTCCCATGGGAAATTACTCCATGAGATCATGCCTCGTCTTGAACAGATTTATCTCCCCATAGACGAACTCGCAGTTCCCATAACACATCCTCTCAGTCACTGAGGTTCTTAAGTCTGTGTGAGGGGTTGTGAAGCAATCGACGTCACGAGTGCGCGTCGTGTTGGACTTGCCTGTGTTCAATCACGTGGTGCTCCGTCCCCGTGAGTGGTGCCCATCCCCTGAGTGGTGCTCCATCCCGTGACGTGGTGCTCCATCCCGGACGTGCTGCTCATCCGTGAATGGTGCTCCATCCCGTGACGTGGTGCTCCATCCCGTGACGTGGTGCTCCGTCGAATGACGTGGTGCTACCAAATCCCTGATAGTGTGCCCACCATGACGTGTGCTCGTCCCTGAGTGGTTGCTCCATCCGTGACGTGGTGCTCCATCCCCCGTGACGTGGTGCCCATCCCTCCCTGACGTGTGCTCCATCACGTGGTGCTCCATTCCCGGTGACGTGGTGCTCCATCACATCGTGAGGCGTGGTGCTCCATACCCGTGACTTGGTGCTACCCACACGTGACGTGGTGCGCTTGGGTTTGCAGAATATGGCGACGTTGCATTGCCCTAGCATCACTGCTACAGACAACAACATACGTGTATGTTTCAGGGAGAGGAACAGTTTGAGTCCTCCAATCATCTTTTATTGTGGTTCCACACACAGAAACCTCAGAGCTTCTTTGTGCTGCCTCTTCGTTCCGCCCACTGATGACACACGCTTCCGGTTGATCTGATACAATGAATCATGACATCTCCACCCGCATTAAGTGTGTGAAAATGCATTAAAGATGAACACAAGAGTCATGAAGAACTAGTATAAATCAAAAGATCAAATAACGAATATTGAGTATGGTTGCAAATCAATGCGGATAGGACGCTTTGGAACTCTGAATGATCGTCGGCGGCAAAAAGCCGAAGAAGGCCCGCTGGTGACGCTCGCAACAGCGTTAATTTGGATCAGCCTCAGGAGTGGGTGCAGTACCATCTGCATCAACAATGTCCACTCTCACAGGTTCAGAGGGCGAGAAATCATTGTGAACGATGAAGGTCACAAGAACGAACCGCCATGATAAATAGTGCCTCCAGACGACCTCGACTGTCTCGAGGGTTGATCTTGTGGGCTGGTCCTCGTTTTTGGACCTCCTGGTAGCCAAGCCTTTCCACGACAAAGTTTTTACAAACAAAACCGGTCCTGATGTTTATAAGAAGGCTGTACAGCAGTTTGTCATGATGAAGTCTCTCTTCGCACGACTTTGAACACGAATGACGCCATGTTGGTCGAGACAATCCAGTCTGTGCACAAAGCTGGTGTCACTCCCGTTGATAGTGTTGGGAGTGGATGCGGTGAGGCGAAAAGCAAGTACGTGAATAGTCTGTGTCTGAAGGCTTCCACCGTGTATCTTATTGAGACCATAGACTGATGAAACTACGAAGACGTTCGGCAGAGTACCATTTGAAGCTTCATGGTGTGGACTCACAAATTCTGACCCTTCAGGCAGGTGAATTAGAGCTTAGAGAAGACAGGTTCATTGTCAGTGACAGCATTGGTGTGGAAAACCAGGAGTGGTAATAAGCACTGACAGCAGCTTCTCTGTGGAAACTTGTGTTTCATCACTGGATCCATTTAGGTGAGCATCCATAAACAATAAAGAATCATACGGCCTTCGAATGGTCCCAGCATAATCAAGATGAATCCTCTGCCATGGTTCAGCTGGGCGCATTCCCAGGGGTGCTGTGGTGCCTTGCAGGGACATTTCGACTTGGGCATGGATAACAATGTTTTTACACACTGGCTCGATGCTATCAGAGGTCAAGAGGGGGACACCAGACATAGTTCCATGCCAGCAAAATTTTGATTCTACAATGCTGGATGACAATGGTGAGGCCGATTCAAAATCTTTGTGCGTCCAATTTGGAGAAATGACCACTCGGATATCCCTCAGCCAAGCAGCCATTCTCGACACTGAGTACATTTGCCTGGTTCTTGATGAATAAAATTCACAGTGTTCAGTAATCACTAGAAGGCTCACCCTTGCCAGCAGCAAGAATGACCTTGGAAAGAAGTGTGTCACGCTGGTGTAGGTCCAATATCTGGTTGTGCCTCGATTCCTAAGTTAGTATTCAAAATTCATCGAGAGATATCACGTTCGTCCAGGTTCGGAGGGGGGGGGTGGACAACAGACTGTGTCCGAAGTGGGCAGCAGGGCGACTCATGGAGTCTGCAATTGAAATTGTGGAGCCAGGTCTGTCGTAATGTCGTAATCATTAGTCGAGAGTGAATGAACCAAGCCGTACTGAACGAGCCGGTAAGAACCTCTGAGGTAGTTCTTGATGGAACGCAACAAACAAGTCAGTGTTGGGTCCGAGTAAATCGGGAAGATATCGACCGAAGTGTCTGGTGAAATTTTCTTCAACTCAAATACAACGCCAAGACTCTTCTTGTCCAGCTGCCTGCATTCTCAGCCGGGCAGTGCTATGAGATGCGAAATGTGATTGGTCCTCTTCTGGGTGATCTGGCATGATCTGTGACAAACACAACCGAAACCACCGCTTAACTCGTATCACACGACAAGGACCATGTCTTTGTCTGGTAGTAGGAACTCGAATTAAATGACTGCAAGCAGTCTTTGACTTTGAAGGCTGATGACTCCTGCATGTCCATTTCTAGCTGACGCTTTTTTGAACAGACAAACCAGTGGTCGAAGCATGGTACATGTTTGGGATATAACTGCTGTCGAACTACAGCATACCAATGTAAGTCTTGAGTTCAGAATGTTGTCGCAGATGGGACATCTTTGATTGCTCTGATCTTCTCTTCAATGGGGACGTTTAAGCCCTCTCGGCATCGATAACGACGGCACAATACGTCAACACAGCGGACCCATGACTCAGCACCTTGTCTCTCACGATGTCGTTGTCCAGAGTGCTAGAGATCTATACCGCAAGAGCACACGTTCAGAGGCTTGTCAGACTGTTTGAAAGGGTCTGAGCGGTCAGTGGCTGAGACACATCTTGTGGACAACGTGTGGTTCAGCAGCGAACAAGGCCTATCCGTACCAACGTTGGTAGATTCTATCGTACAACGTGGTACCCCGAGGTTGTCCTGAAGGCTGACAGCTTGGAGGTGAGTTCGCGTACCCCGAGGCTATCCTTTCGGACCAAGACAGCTTAGATTTGGAGTGGTGTTACGGTCACACACACGACATTATCAAAATAGTGTGTGAACATAAGTGGCAAGTGCCTGGAAATGTGTGAATGCTCCAAATTTCTTTTTTTCTCTCTTTTTCAGGTAATTACATTGGAGGCCTGATTATATTTTATAACCACAGAACACAGTCATTATATTTTAACACAGGAACCCCGTAGATTATATTTTATACCACCAGGAACACCAGTACATATCTGTATTTTACACACACCAGAACACCAGTAGATATATTATACCACAGGATCTAGATTGAATTTTTCCACGAATGTATGATATATTTATACCCAGAGACACAGTAGATTATATTTGTACCACAGACCGATTTTTCCCTCGGCTGACCTTGACCCAAGGTTCACAAATCGTCTCCAATGCTTCGAGCCTTGGTTTGAATCTCGCCAACAGCTATAAGAATGCATTCTGGTGTTTCACAGACATATCAATGTGTGTGTCGTTCCTCAGACCGTGGACGATGGAGTCTTGGGTCTTCCCGACCTTTCGTTGATGCTATAAGTCCAAGGTTCCACAGTAGAGAAGGAGAGCTTTCACCCGCATGACAGTAACAAATGTCCTGCCGCGAACTTCTGCTGGAAGGCATGAACCACACAGTTAACCCTTGCTCATGAGAAGCTGCTTCTGGCGACACGCGCTCATGACGAAGGACGAATAATATAATCAACAGATTCGGCAGATGACTAAAAGGTTCCAAGTTTATGACGTATTCACTGTTTCTCGCTGATGTGAGCTTCGTCCGTGGTCCTATTTTCTTCATCTGATGTTTATAGTTTGATGCTATTATGACAGACACTTTTACATCCTTGTATGGTATATCTCTAGTGATGTTTGGGTTGGTTTGAAATGTAATCTTTATTGTTATTTTCGGCTTGTCGGAGCATCCAGGTTACTGGCATTGATTTACTAAACATTGAAGAAACACAATCGGGTCACACTCAATTTAGTTCTAAAAGACGAATCACTCTGCTCACTCACTCGGAGATCATCTCAGAACCTTTCACTCCTGATATTTGATCCTCTCCTGTTCATCTTGATTGCAAAGGAGTCGGTGAAGTTTGGGGTCGTTCGTTCTTCATCAGATTAGTTTTTTATCGAGCTTATCTTGTTGATAATTGAGTCTGCAGTTCGTTGTAATGAGGGATTTTAAAGTTACTTTCAAAACTCTGTGTGGACTATTTTATTGCTTCTCAGATAACCGGTTCGAATCATACTTCTGTATATGGGAGGTCTTGTTTGCGTTTCACGGCGATCTGATAACGTGAACGTGTTGTGGAAACATGTGTTGGTAAAGCTCGATTTGAACTGCATTGTGTAACGGACTGTAAACGACTCTTCTTCTTGTGTCAGCACAAAGGACCTAGGGTCGATGAGGCACAGATGTGCCGCTCGATTTCGTGCCCCCTGGGTTTAGGGCAGTGATTTGCTATGTTATTTCTGGGTGATTTGGAATAGTCTGGTACTTTTTCTGAGAACATAGTGGGGTTTCTTGACATCGATACTCTTTTCTCAGAGTGGTATCCATGTTGCTTGCATCGAAGGACGGGCAAAACCTCAGCATTGATAATCACCCTGGATTGTGGAAGCACCAGGATGACATTTCACGAGCTAGGCAGGATCCAACTCGCTCGAAGCTTCAAGGTACCCGCCGTACCGAGGCTATTACGGCTAACCAGCTTCAAGATAGTCTATCCCTGGCTTCCCGAACAGCTGTGAGTGGTTAATCAGGTTCCTTCTAGACAAGCTTAGTTGAGTGCTGATGCTATCGAGAGCTAATCGCTTTACTCCCCATTGGTTTATGTTGAGGTGCAGACCGCATATCGTCGCCAATCGGGCCAACATTAAATCATGAACGAATGAATAGAAAAAGTAATGGAAATAGAGATGTCCAGAGTTTTTGAGAAAGGTAAAAATCGGCTTTTGAAAAGGGAAGGTCATAAGTGTTTGGGACATGGAAGGTTTAGGTCCGAGATTTGGTTAGTGGAGGGAAGAAACAACTCATCAGGCCACACCTTGAATTTGTCATGCAACATATCACGTGATTAGTGCTTTCGAGGATCACCTTGCTCTCGCAATGGTGGGAGGTACACAACCAAGGCAGTTTTGCGAGACAGACACTGAAGGTAATATTGTCTAAAGGAAGAAACCGACCATGCGGCGAAATTTAGCGGATCGAGTGTTTTGGTCACATTGGTGAGTTCACCAAGCGATATTATTTGGGATCCATTTTGCACGTGTGTTCGTGGAGCTGGAACTCCACAGATGTGAGGCAGTACTCCTATAAAGTGAGATCGAATCCTTTAAATAGTTGGCAACTTTTATAGGGAACGAAATCTTCACATCTGACAGGATCTCACTATTTCTCTGAGGCCGACGTATTATTTGTGTCATATGTGGATTCCAGGATAAATATGAGTGTAGTAGTAACTACCTGGTAGGTTCTATTACTCAATGGTGTAATTGGGAGTTTCAGAGAGATGGAGGTTGGAGGAGTTTTGGAGAGTAAGATGGAGAATGTGGTCTTTGATAACATCAACTTAACTGATTACATTGCGCCCACTGGGGACTGTCCAAATCCGAATTTAGAAGAGGTGGCTGTGAGAGAGAACGCCAGTGATGAGTAGGAAGTGGGGCAGATGTGAAAGACATGAGGATGCTATGTTGAGTCGTATACAGTGTGCATTTGGTTATTTGTGAAGAGAGTCATTGATAAAAGAAGGAAGTGTTGGGACCCGACGGACCGGAGGTTACCGCTGTTGATGGAGGGTGATGCATGAAGACCCATCAACAATTACGGAGAGTGTGGTCGAGAGAAGTTCGATTGAAGAGCAGAGTGAGGAGGCAGGTGAAAGAGGAGCTTGGAACATCAGATCCCGATGCCAATCTGTCAAGGCTTTGAGATATCAAGGCCGACACAGAGGATTCCCCATCATCTCCAAAAGGCCCGCATGTCATAGTAAGAAGGTATCACTGAGTCTTCCTTGCGAAAGCCGTATTGGGTCAGATGAAGACTGTTGAAGATTCAAGATGCTTGAGAAAATGGGAATTGAAAGACATATATGGACTTTGGAAACAGTGGAAGTCAGAACAGCACAGGATGGAGTCAGAAAGGTTTGAACGATCACCTTTCTTTAAAATAGGTTGTACTAAGACATGTTTCGGTAGAGGAAAGTTTGGGTTTTAAACAAAAACGAAACAACGAGCAGGTCAGGGTGAAGTTCTGAGACATTCATTCAAACAAGGGAGATGCCATCTTGCCGTAGGCTGTCTGTTTGTCCAGAGAGAGAAGTATTTTTTTTGACGCATGAAAGAGATTATGGGGAGGACATTGGATTGGTGAGACGGCAGCAGAGGGAGATGGAAGGTCGAGTCATCCAGTGTGGAGTTAGAGGAGAAAGGAGAACAAAAGAGTTGCTTTATCGTCGGAGAGACAGCGAGAGCAATTGGAATCGAAAGCAAAGGAAGTTAGAGCGACAGAAGTTGTTGGAGATACTTTTAGCTCAGGACAAAAGATCAGATTGTGGAGAAGATGAGAGTTGTCCACATTCTTTGAATAAAGGAATGCTCCCACGAATACATGTTGCAATGATTTCTGGGGAATGAAGCTGAATACGAGTCGGAGGAAGAAGAGTTTTTCCATGTCGGATGCGACATCCTTCACGAATGGCCACAGAGCAGAATTGGTCAGAGAGATAGATTTGAAAGAGAAGGGGATATAAGCCTCCATTCCTGTAACAATACCTCAGCTATAACATCAGCAGAGATGGAGGCATGCCAGGAGAGTGAATGGTCTTTCCAGGGAAGTCAGAAAAGAAGTTTTCGTGAACAGCAAGTCAGCATTATTGAAATGCCAATATGCGTTCGTGGACAGTCGAATAGAAGTGGAAGTAAGGATTCACGAATTGTGTCAGAAAACCAGTTGGTGAATGTATAGTTGTAATGTAACTGATTGGGAGTGAAGAACAAATCTCAAAGTATTGGTGTGTGGTCATGACGATCTGGGATATGGGAAGGGTGCGTGATAATTTTTCCAAATCATTAGAAAGGAAAAGTAAGAGCTTCAACCCCCCCCCCCCCAACATCTGTGTGGAAGATTCAGCACTCTCTGTGTCTCATGAAGTCTCCACATAGAGATTCTGCTGAGGGTGTTCGAATGCCATTGTCCATGAGCAAGAATTAAAAAGAGTCTAGAAGCAGAAGCTAGTGTCAAGCAGTTGTCAAGTTGGAGAAGGAGCAGTAAATGAAACAGAGAAACATAGTGATGGTTGGGGAGCAATATTCTATCATCCCATGGGTCCTTCGTGAAGAGTAGGCGAGCTATCCCGCACCGCACCATGGCCAAATTCAAATTCCAGCCATAACTTGTCAACCGTCAGCTGGTCAGCCGTTATGAAACTCGGGCAAAGTTCCGGTGGCTGACTCCATAAACAGTGGGATAATGGGGGTCGCTGAGAAGAAGAAGAGAAGAAGGCAATTATGACGTCATAACAAGAGCACCTGTACATCGTAAAATCAGACTCATCATCGGATTTGCTTTGTGCAAAGTTTCAATTTCTTCTTTGGTGCAGTTTCAGAGTTTCCGTTTTAAAATATGGCTACACACACGTGACTTACGACGTCATTATTATCATTAAAACATTGTAAGAGGATAGTCGCACCAATGTCGAAATTTCGTCTCATCCAACAAGTGTTTGGGAAAAAACACGAAAGTTGTGGGACAGACAGACAGCAGACACACAACAGACTCCAACCTCCGCTCTGAGGGACAGACAAACAAAGAACCCCAATGCACATTCTCGTTCTTTGGCAGGGTAATAATCTGGATACCTCATCAAAAAAACCCACTCCAATGTGCTGCAGGACATGAAGTTGCTGAATTGAGTAGATGCTCCTTTCTCTGGCCTTCGTTGGTCGTCAACCATGATGGAGGACCAGAACAGGAGAGGATCAGATGGACAATCAACGAGGACGACCAGACGTGTCTCTTCTTCAATTTTACAAACGTGAAATCCGACGAAGTAAATAATAAAACGTACATTCCTGATCAACTCATTTTCCCACATTCGAGATTTCACTTTTCTTTCAGTAATTTCTTGTGGCAAACACATTTACAGTAAATAAATCAATAACTCATGAACTATCTTCACATTCCTCTCCTCATTACACGTCATCTCATTTTCATTCTCCCAAACGTCCACCCCTCCCCTCTCTTATCCCACATCTTCTCCACCCTCCTGCCTCACCCAAACACCCTTCACCCCCCGCCAACCCTTCCCCCCTTCACCGTCTCTCATCACCCAACCACCTCCCCTCCACTCTTTTGCCCGACTCTCTCACCCCGGCCCACCCTCCCCGTAACCGACCGTCTCTCCATCACCTGCTCCCCTCTTTCACCCACCTCATCTCCACCACCACCCACACACCCTCCGCACCTGTACCACCCATATTCCCACCTGCCCGCCACCTCCCCCCTCCACCCCAGTCTCTCACCCCCCAACCCGTTCCTATCCTTTCTGCCCCACCTCTTCCACCATTCCCTACCCCTCCCCACCCATCCCCTCCACCCCATCTCTCCTCAACCCTCCCCCGCCCCCATCATTCTTTTTCCACAAATCAATGTCTTGCACCTCAGATTTCCCACCTCGGTGTTTGTCCTCCACAGGAGGGAGGCGCTCGGTAGATAGGAAGGTCGATAG
Organism: Eptatretus atami; assembly: GCA_035128595.1. Classification (NCBI taxonomy): domain Eukaryota; kingdom Metazoa; phylum Chordata; class Myxini; order Myxiniformes; family Myxinidae; genus Eptatretus; species Eptatretus atami. Next base: position 87,008,585 of record CM068964.1, read on the forward strand.
ATGATGGGTCACCAAGAGGTAAGTGCAGTTCCGGTTTTAATTTGCACAAATGTCGAGTGTGAATGTTTTCATGATTCCTCACAATGTGTATTAATTCACACTTTTCAAAATATTTTCTTGATAATATTATTCCAAATTTCCTGTAATGATGTGATTTTCAGGAAATGAACAGGGTGGGGCATTATTGGTCAGAGCGAGGCAGCCAGCAGAGTGACCACGATATTCGTTATGTCTGTGTGTCTGTCGTGTCTGTCTGTGTGTCGTCTGTCTGTGTGTCTGTTGTCTGTCTGTTGTGTCTGTCTGTCTGTGTTCTGTGTCTGTCCTGTCTGTCTGTCCAGAGCATAACTCCATGGACTTTATCCGATCTTGATGAAACTTGGTTATGTGTTCAATCAAGTCGGTTGTGTTTTCCTGATGAGGGCTTGCTATCCCCATTATGGGCGGAGCACGCCCAAAATACCATTTTAGGGGGTAGTCGGATTAAAATTATCTTCTCCAGGAATAAACGATGGATGGGTTCTTCGGTTTTTTCGGTCCGATTTTTCATTTCGTCCCAAGGTCAAGGTCACAAGGTCAAAAAACTTAGAAATTGCGAATTTTGACAAAAAAAATCAACGACCGTCCAAACTTTGAGAGTCGGATGACAATATTTTTATGCATAATTTGAGGTCATTCCCCACAAGTCTTGAAACCATTTTGCTTATCATCGAACACTTGCCCGTGGCGCCCCTTCAGTTTGTTTTTAACGGCTGATTTCAATCAAAGTATGGATATTCCGAGTATGGATAATAATGCATAAGGCCGATATCGGCCGTGTTCGTTCACTGGGAAGTGAAATTTCGTGACAGAAATTTACTTAGGATGAAAGTCGGCTGTATATGTATTATTAAGTTGTTCACAATGGTATCTCTTCAAGCCATAACCCGCACGAAGGGGTGAAAAAAGGGTGAAAAGTCGCGATTTCGTCGCCGAGCTGTGTAGGGCGGTGGCCAAACTCATTGGGTCGTGAGAACCACAGAGACGCCACACGGGTCACGTGACAGCTCTCCAGCGGAGAAACTTGCGTGTGGAGGCAGTTCAAGATGGCGCGCCCATGGATAACATGTGGTGATCGGCCTAAAATATTTCACTTTTTCGACATTTTTCGCCGTTTACAAGACATCTAAGGAATATGAGTGCATCGTACTGTGAGGCAGCCCCACGCACAGCGAAACTGATAAAACTGGGCACAAAGCTGGTCAAAATTCAAGTAGTGGAAACTCTGCTGTGACGTGGACGTGGATTGCCCAGAAAGCGAATTGGCACGGCAACGTTTGGAAGATTGGAATGTGAAGAGTTCCCACTGATGGTGGATCACAGTTGTGCTATAATGCGTTTTGCAACACAACAAATATCCAGAGGAAGATTGCCCATCATGGTAGTCGGAGTGCTGATGATGCCTCTGCCAGAGAAGTGCCCATTCCTGCAGCCAGCCGACAAGAGAGCGACCAAAGAGAACAGGGTGATTCTCATGTTTGCGAAAGATAGATGTTTAATCTGCCACAACCTCAACGATTTTTCAAGTCTCATGGCAAGTCGCAAGCAGTCGGATGATGATGGCTGAAACTGAGGATGGAGGCAAGTACCTGAGGAATCTAGCCAAACTTTCATTGATGTGCAAGTATATAAAGACTACGGTTGATGTCAATGTGCTGTGATTTTACGTTCAGTTCTAAAATCTCAAAACTTTCTTTTCCAGGGCTCCTAAGGGCAGCTGCAGAATGCCTGAAACGTGAAGACAACTGCTACAAATTCAGGGGATATGATTTAGTGGCCATTGAAGCACACTTCATGAAAGTGCCATTCAGAACTCACCACAGAGTATCAAAATCAACTGGTACATGGTAGGCACAAGGTAAATGAACGTTTATCATAGGCATGAATGCATCTGAAGTCAGCCATTCTTCATACCTCTTTAGGTCGTGCTACTTACACTTTCTCATTCATTTGAATTGAAGTCCAGTTCAAGAATCCAATTCAAGTATTTCAGAAAGATGTCATTCAGTGACATGTCAACAGTTTATAAAGCATCTTTGAATATTCGTGAATGCGCCATTCCTTCATTGAATGCAACAGTCTGTTTTTACATTTTCTTCCAGTGCTGACAAGCCGAACAATTTTGACAAAGCTTCAGTGCTTCGCCAATGAGGTATGGCGAATTTCATCGCTGAAAAGAAACCGCGGATGCTACCTGGATGTTGGGAAATTCAAACCTCACCGCGAAAGCAGCTGGCCTCGCCTCGGAGAGCCAGAGGTACGTATATGTAACTGCTCATTCCTTCCCCCGCTCATTTGGAACATAATAAAGGACCGTCCATCATTAATGCGTCTTAATGTTCTGTCAATCTGCGTTACAGATCCAGTCGTCTCAAAGAAGCGATCGAGGCCAAGTTTCCAAACGTTCACTTCGAGCAGCCCACACGTATGACTGAAAGCTACCTTGTCTATGTAAGTGTTC
>CM068964.1:87011524-87026649 GCA_035128595.1 Eptatretus atami
TGAAACATATCACTGGATCGACTCGCGTGATTGACCTGCTCAATCGATTAGGACATTGTGCGTCACGATTGTCGATTTCAGGCCTAGAGACCGCATTAGCGCAACGCCTAGTAAATCGAGGATGTATTGTGCCTGAAGGGTTTGTGAAACATGTTCATGTGTCCATCCCTGCTGACAATATTGACTTCAATGAAGAAACAGCGATCGGTGCGGACACAACACATCATACCAATATGATCATTATACAATCCAAAGCGCCTCTGAGAGAAACCTCAGCCGACAGAGAAACCTCAGCCGACAGATCAGCCATTAGCAAGCGCAAATACATCGTCGTCGGGGTCATTCGGTAGACTTATGTTCACGTATGTAAGAAACGCACGCACAGATCCCGGGCTACTGTCCCGCAATAAGGAGGATGCAGCTGATCGCGAACAACGTCTTGAAGTGAACACACTGACTGATACTGAACCCTGAAAGCAGTGTGCCACTTGATAGACATCTTGTTCACGAACACTAAAATCGGTGACTCGATGTAAAGTCTGCCGACTGGACGGATCTTCACCCTGCCTGAAAGGAATGTGCCTATCACAAGACGAATATCTTCGGTTAGCTTCTCCAGTATTGCCCCAATCATCATAACGATACGCAACCAGCATCGCCTACCAAGAGGCAGATGAATCTATTTGTATACAATATTGCGGGCTCAACGAAACAATAAAGATCACGCGATGAACTGGAAGTAACCACCTTTGATAGATGGTCAATATTGAGGTCCGATGCTGCCGTTATTGCGATGTAAGATATGGCCATCAGTACAGGAGTAATAATACAGTGGGCGAGTCACGCATAGAGAAAGCTTTGCGAGGGTGTTCGCATCGGGCAGCTTGAGATATCATTACATAATGTGAATGTAATCAAGAGAGAGGTGATGCCACAAGGACTTGCGAAGAGGATATTGCTCAGAGTCTGCATATGATAGCCGATAGGGTCAAAGTGTACAAGGTAGTTGGGGACGAGAAAGGACACTACACCCAGGAGTCCTGCGGCTAACAAGGTGTATTCTGAGAAGCTCGTGGGACCGTGCTACGGATTTGAACGTATCAGTATGACATTGCAACGGGAATAGAAACGACGCAAAGAGTGATGCACAAGATTATTGCGACGAGTGCTCAGCATAAACTGAATCCATTCATCCACTGATGTTAGTGCAATGGTGCAGTCTGCATTGCAGGAGATAGTCCTCGGATACCGTTCTCAGTGCTTTACGAACAGTTTGCTGCTATGAAAGCGCTAGACGTGACAAGTGCACTACGTAGGATCATATCGGCTCGTCATAGATACCTGTGGTGATATTTCGTTACTACGGTTCTTACTCCGCGCGCTACACGGGGGCAGATAGGGTAGAGATGATTGGAACCAACTTCGGTCCATACGAATATCGGATATTGAACGTAAGATAAATAATATGCATCTCGTAGCAGTCAGCGCCCTATGACAGACCAACTGACACATGTACAAGAATTCGACACACTATCTTTCATGCGGGATGAAAAATGAAAGATATAGACCGGTAACGCATCGATCCTTAACGACCTCACCGAGAGCCGGAAGCAACTAGGACGCGTCTCGTAATCACATCCTCGTGCAGGCGCAGTACCGGTGAGGGCTTTTCATGTCGCGTTGATGCGACGACCACAAAGCGTGAACAGAACGATAAAGTCCGCGACACAAACTGGCTTGAAGAGTTTGATTTGGGACGCAACCCTGAACCCAGGTAAGAAGTTATGTGCTTCGTACTGACCGATTAGGCGGACATGACCGAGTGGGGAGATATTGGTCTGTTGTGACGAGCGAGAGCGACGTCGGAATGGACTATACCAAGACCAGCGCATAAGGGAGAAGAAAGTGTTGATAGAGTCTGCTCTATGAGTTTCCGAGTAGCGTCGTGAATCCTTTCACACATTGCTGGGGCAAGCTGCACGCACACTTCTACATTATACTGATTTTGCTCGCCGGGGAACGAAGGTGGAGGCGTCGCATAGGGCAGCGTGGAGCGGCCTTGTTGTCTGCTATCGATTTTAGGAAAGAGTAGAACGACCGGCTGCTGAATCTCGGCAATGACCCCGACGCGCGGCGCGACAAGCAAAGCAAATTCAGAGCAAATCCCTAGACCGCAATCCTCACAGGTCCTTTCTCTAAACATGAAAAGCGCGCAGAACAGCGGTACTGTGACAAAAAAGGCGCCAGGATGAACTTGACCAGACATATTTTCACGAGATGAACGTGTCTAGTGGTCGGGTGACGAAGACTCAGAAGGGTTTGGCTAACTAGATTTCACCGCACTGCTGGCCCATCCACTTGGGAGCATATCCTTCCTTTGGCGACAAGTGACGGAGGAGCTGGCTAAGACACCGCAAAAAGTCAGAGACACTGAAATCGTTGAGAAAGTGGCCCCGTGGAGACGCACTGATTGGACCGGTTCCGCTATGATACATGGACAACTATGTGCGTTCTAGGCACGAGTATTATCGAAGTCACACAGTACTGATCTTCAGCGCCAGACAGTGTGGTGAGTTCGTTTCCGACATGGCGCACTAATGGAGGCTACTCGCTCAGTACCAGTCCACGCACGTACGATGGTGGGCACGCATATCGTCTTCTGAGGAGGTATCCGCGGCTGGTAATCAATGACCTGTGAACATGTAAAGGCGTAGAGGTGGATGACGCTAAAGATTGCTGGAATTCAAGTCAATTCACAATAAGAAAAAACGTCGTACGGAGAATATGAAACTTTCAGTGAAGTGTAAAGGCACGGATTAAACATGTACTCATTTTTGCAGGTTCCCAGCAGTGGAGTCAATCAGACTCGAGGAGTAAGAAGAGGCGTATCGATTTGAGTCAGTTGTACGAGTGTACTCCTGGTCGACTTCGTGACGAAGCTGGCATTAACCATGGTCCGAGGCGACATCGGCGTTCACGCAACACACGCTCCATATAGCCACAAAACGTTGTGATCCCACATCACGTGGTGCCGAGTCTCTTCGGTATTTTTCTCTCGAAGGCACCTCATTTTGGAGAACAAAAACGGCAAGGTATTGTAGTATGTATATTCGCATGGGTTCACAAGACCCGGGTCTGTGGTTGGGATCAACGTTGGCAAAGAGACAAACAACAAAGGGTGTGACCGCACCTCATTGCTGGCCTAAAAGGACAGTGTAGTTATTCCTAACGACGATGGGAGACTTCGACGCAATAATTCGGTGTACGTGTTACAGTTACCTGTGTAGGAATGTATCTGAACGTGTGGAGAATGAGGTAGTCTTAGGAGTCTGCTATGGGTAGTGAGTCTCCGCCGTGGAATGAATCAGCTATAGAGACGCGTATGCAGAAAGCCTGGGTGATTGCAAAGGACTTCGGAGTCGGTGCTATAACACGCTATTCAGGTGTCGATAACATATTTCCTTCGTGTCATTACAAACGATACCTTGCATCAACAAGCAAGCATCCTGGCAAGGATTTGGACACTCCTGACCCCAATACGAGAGGAAGTTGGATGGCAGTATGAGGATTGCGTATCCGTGAGGTGTATACAGGGATGTAGTCTTCCGTGGCTGTTTGCATGAGATCTATGTGGCTGTGAAATTAGCGATGTTTGGCAACAAGTGTAGGTCGTGTGGATGATTCGTTGTACAGATTTGTGCTCATAGTATATGTAGCAAGTTGAGAGAATGGTGAAGATCGGCAAGTTGATCATGAGTTGGTGACGATCAGGGGATGGATTCGGTGCATGAATATCGAGAGACTGATGGTGAATATTGTCATGTCTAGTGCTCTGATGCTGAAACAACTGGGTGACTGTTGAACCTGTATTGCTTGCTGCTTCGCGTGTACTTGCTTGTGGCTAATAGCCTGACTTCGCCTTGTGTAACCTGCCACTTTCTTTTTGTATTACTGTCGGGCTCGTGTGAAGAGCTCCAACGCACAGCAAGGGGGTACTAGAAAGGAGAGAGACAGTGGGGAGGAGAGACATTAGGAGATCTGTGGAAGGGAGGGATAGGCGGGGACAGGGAGAGAATGGACGTTACAGTGGACTTTCAGGAAGGAGGCAGGGAATTTGACGGAGGTGGGGCTATCGGGTGGATTATGGGGGTAGAAAAAGATCTGAGGATATGGCTGGGGTGATAAGCGGTGGTGTGAAAGCAGCGTTGTTGAAGGGCTGAAGACAGAATGGGAATAGATATAGAGAGGGAGGTATTTCCAAAGGAGGGAAATAGACGGAATGAAAGCAAGTGAAGTGAAGCAGTGATCGTGATTTTTGGTACGTTTTACAGAAGGGGGGTGTTTAGGCGATGCCCTTAGAATGGACTCTGCAAGAAAGATGGTGGGTGGAACTAGGGCAAATCGCAGAGAGAAGCGAGGGGGCGGGGAGGCGGGGAAAGAGTGGTAAGAAAGTCCAGAAAGACCGGCCGAACGCGGGAACGAAACCAGACACCTGCGGATGAAATTGAGTAGAGAGGCCAACAGCTCAGCCATCATTGCGGAGATGCACAGGAGTCCGAAAATGCTTGGGTTTACAACGTGAAGCCGAGAATCAGAGTGGGAGGCAGGAGCCCGCCCAGAGAGAGGAGCATACTTACCAATACTGGGACAAAACTTTGTAAGTGTCAGGACGTCAGGTGGGCCATGTGTGTATATGTTATGTGTGATTAGTCGGGTGACTGGCTTGGAGGCGACGGTTTGAAATGTGTCAGGAGTGTCATGGCAGATAGTGAGAACCCAGGCAACGCTCTGAAAGGAAAAGGACTACTGGCATGTGTACACTGATCTTAGGCATCTGTTTAACTGACATGCTTGTGTATCCTTGCTTGGTGTCAATCTCATACTGACTTGCCTTGGGTACACTGGCTTGCTTGTGACCTGACTATGCTTGTGTAAATGGACTGCTAAGGGAGGGCCTAGATTGCATGCATTGATTTCAAATTTGTAGCATAGCTAATATATTCTCTCTGGACTTCTGGCCGGGACCTTGGGTCTGTGGTTTTAGTTTACATGATGGAGCCATCATCCGAACTTTCCTGTGACGATGCCAGGGAATCGCACATGTCCGAATGAGAAGAATTGATGGACAAGCCGAGTTAGAACTGAGACGAGGGCTCGCAAGCAGCTGGCAGAAATAAATGTCTGGCATTGGAATCACTATATCCATAGCAAGAGGGTTATTGAGTCTATACGTGTGGCTGCTCGGAAATGACGTTTGGGACTTGCCTCGTGGTTTTGAGTGATGGAATCGGTGACAGATTGGAACAATTATAGACAGAGACGTCCATTAATGATGCGTCCTTTATTATGTGCTCAAATGAGGGGGAGGGACGAGCATCGTGTTACAATATCGGTAAACCGTGGCACGAGGCGAAGGGCCGCTCTTCGGCGGGGAGGTTTTTGAATTTTCATCCGAGACATCAGAGGACGGGATGAGTAGCATAGCCCGAGCCTTAGGGTTTCTTTTCAGATCGATGACAAAATTTCTGTCCTTTTCACAACGCGTCTTGAGGCGAACGAAAGAAAAAAAAAAAAAAACCAGCCCTGTGCGGGGTCTTCGATTCTTACAATGTCGCAGACTAGAAGTGGCTGAGGAGATGGCGAAAGTCCGGCACCAGAAAGAAACTGGAACCAAATGACCTCTTGGCACGTGCAGTTCTCCTAACGTTAATGTTTTAAGGAGTCAATGACATGGGGTGGAACGTCTCCAGTAGAATCAAAATTACAGCGTCGATTAAAACGATTATTGTCAATGGGCAGAAAGTGGGGGTTTTTCTCTCCACCCCTGCATAAAAATGCACGTAAGTCTACGCTCGGAAGTTGCTGGCCATTACACAATGTATGTCCACATTCATGTTCCAGAGTTCACTATGTAGCGGTGACCACGCTGTGTGGTTCTCTGATTGGGTTCTCAGGCACAATCGAAGTTTTGTGTCCACATGAAGTGAGACGAGAGCTCGGGAGCGCGCAGAAATCGCTGACTTCATTTCACGCCTATCGTGAGCCGGTTAGATATCATTGAAAGCATATAAAAGATGCTTTAACCATTGTGAAGAAGCCAGGTTGATAAATATACTATGAAATGTCACTGAATTACTCTATTTGAAGACACATACCTTTTGACCATCCATAATTGTACGAATTTCTCTCATCTGAAATTTGCTGTGATTCCATAAGCGTTTTCTCAAGCTGATACTAACACGCGCCTAAATATGGTGAGGTCATAATTTGTTGCCTAGATGTATCGAGAGGACGTTATTATGCACGCACCAAAGGTCATATAGTCTACGTACAGGTTGTAACGGTTGAATGTACAGCAACCTTGTGGTGACATTTGACCCTTCATAACTTTGACATTTGAAAAGACTTTAGAGGCAACAAAGGTCAAGATTTCATGGTGTGGGAATAGCAATGCGCGGGAGATTTTTCGTACCTTCTGGTCGAGCAGCTAAACTCCCCGGAACATAAGGCTATATGCACGTACAATCGTAGTTTTCACTTTATTTGGTTAGATCTGTCACCCACATACATTTAGTTTTACGAGGGTACGTATGAACGCACATATGTAACCGTATGAGGTTATGCAAGAGTACAAAATGTTTGACAAGTTCGATTTTTTGACCGAAACGGGTCTTTCGAACATTTGCGAGCTGTTTGCTGGTGAAGGCCAGCTATAATTAAATTATACATTGTATCTTGTCAAAAGTATGATTTTTATCTCTCGAAATCAAGATCATTGTGTGGTTGACATTTCTGACACTTGTGGGCAAACCATCTGTAAACAATTCTACAGGTGTCTCAAACATATCCGGCTGATCTATTTGTTCGTCTCTCAAGACATTTTATGCTGACATATGTTGATTGTCATCATTTTCGGCGTGCGTAAGCAAGTGAGGGTGTGAAGATTAATATTTTCTTCCCCCATTGTTACAAGGATGGTACGGACGTTTTTGGAAGCTGATGGCAAACATGTGACGGTACCAACCACGAAATTCAATTAACTTAGCTATTCACTCCGAATCCTATTAAGAGGATAAAACTATCGCTGCTTGAAAACAGACCAATGTCTGTTCAACGGCTCATCACTTCAGGTTGATTCTAGATGGCTTACTCACACGGTAGGTCGAATATAACATAGATGCTCCGATGTGCTGCTTGCTTCGGCAACTGTGCAAGGTCTCGAACATGATGGGCATACTCCACTTTTGGAGTAGAATGTAAACAAGTTTTTAAAATAACGAATTATTAGTTAATCCTCAATATTATGAACTGTAACGCTGTGATAGAGATTTGGTCAACCAGCAAGTGCTCCCTTCACAGACGTATTTTGTCACTGAATAACAGTAAGGTTCATTGTATACTAATACATGGCACATAATCAATGTAAGTCATTGCCAGTAATATTCTCGAGATACTATGCTCCATCCCCGGGAAGCTCCTTCTCTCCCCTAGCCGCCACATCATCCTCCAACCTCGACCTGCCTGGACTCGTGGCGGACTAGGTCGCTGTACGCGCACCCAGATGAGACACTCTCGAGAGCCAAGGTTGGTACTATCTCAATTCCATGAGCATCTTCGTAGTGGGGAAGGCCGTCAGGGCAGGTAGTGTTAGGTATCTCATGCATTACTTCTGGATTGTTTGTTTAGCGCAGCGGGATCGTAGTCCCGTTCTGTGTAAATAAAATCCACTCATTGATGACCTCTGCCATCACGTGACACGACCGATTTCGGAGAATATTGCGAAGTGCAGATCATGAACAGGTGAGAGTCGAACTCCTCAGGAGGAACACTAATCTGCATTCAGGGGCGATGTCAGGCTTTTACTGTTACGTTACAGACTTGTCTTTCTTTGTAGTATTCTGTCGGGTCTGTTTTTGTGTTCAAAGATACTGGATGGTAAGGGGAACGATGAAGTATAAGAAGTTGGGGAGTGGTGGGGGCCGCGTGTGTGTTGTAGATCCACACTTGTGTCTAAAATGTGTAAACTGGCATAGGCAATTCTCATTGCAGCTACTCCCACGGTCAGACTATGCGCGATTGGAGATCTTGCTTGTGGTGAGTCAAGTCTTACGAGCATCATGGAATTATATTTGTGTGCTACTAGTGAGTTTGGAAATAACGCACAATATATATACAACACTGGTGAAGCTCAGCATACAAGATGGGGACATCTTACAAACATGCCGCAATATGTTATAATAGTAGGCCGAACATATTTGTCCGGTTCCATATCTCGCCTTTCTCCGGGACAAATGTGGTCTTCCATACGGTTTGCCACAATCAGTCCAGATCCACAGCAACGTCTAGACCTCGGACCCCTCCGCACATACCTTCTTCATCCATTTCTTCAACAGTACACACTGTTTCACTATTTCCTTTGCTTGATGTTCCTGCCATGTGTTGATTGTTACTACTGGTCATGATTATAAACTTTGTAGACCAGCTTGTGAGACACGCAGTTCTCCATTCGAAGTATTGAACGGCTCTGTGCGTGAGCGGATCAGCTGCATCAGCTAAGATACGTCTACTATTTCACCTATGTTTGTCCCCATCTCGAAATCTATGTTATCTTGTTAGCGGAGTTTGGCTCAATAAAAGGCGCGATAAACTTCATTAAGGGTCGGGCAGTACGACGCTTTGTGCTATTTTATTTACTGGTTCGGGTACGCGAGGCCATCCCTCGAGTCAAGTTATCAACTTATGTTTCGTGCATTCTTTAGGGCCACAGAGGCTTTCAGCTGTGGAATCGCGTCGAGCAGATATCGTCCCGTGAACAGTCCATGGTACTCTGATACCCACAAACCAACATGGGTGCCGCATTAGGGTGAGAACTCCTCGGGGTGGTGAGTTACTTCTGGATGTCGTTTGTTATTGAGAGGGATAGGTTAACTGCGGGTGGCAAACATAATTTGGGATTTTTTATTTCCAGGTTCTCATTTTCATTTTCAGGTCCTTTCTCCTATTTCCATGTGCAATTCACGCTTCCGAGAAAATTCGGATCGACTTTTATCCACTCTTTACACTTTTCAACTCTTCGGTTGGAACACGATGGGTATCATCGGCAAGATAAGCACTTGCGAAGTTAATTAACACATGTACTGGAAGTGGAACTCTTCACTCAGAGCGGATTACCATAAGTTACGTCACTGGAATATGTCGCGATTGACTTACTCGGACGCTAAACGGCGCGATTAGGGGGACTGATAGTGAGGATTTGTGTAATAGTCACCGTACAGGTCTAGCGGGCGGTTATGGCTCGTTTTGGGGAGGCGACCTCAAGGTATTAACAAACACAAGCATGACGGGAGGAGCACAGACACAGGGACACTGCGTGAAGTGTCGTAGGTGTCCAGGGAATAAGAAACATGGTTCAAAGTATTTTGACGGTGGGGTAGAGACCTCTCATGATAAGCATATAACAAAGATTTGCTATCCTTATCTCAAAGTTTGGAACGTGTCGAGGTTTATTTTAAACATTCGCATTCATTCTAAGTTTTTGATGCTGAACTGACTTGGGGAAAAAAAATCGGACCGAAAAAGAGAGAACCATTAATTAGTAAATCCTGGAGAAGATAAGAATCCGAACACTAAAAGTGGTATATATTTGGGGGGGCCCTTCAGGGAGTAGAGCCTATCAGAAACCACAGACATGACTATCGACACATACAAGTTCATGCAGATCGGATCAAGTCATGGATTGTGCCAACACTAATCACAGAAAGCCACACTGACAGAACAACAGCCGCTAGACGAGAATCAGATGCAGAACACGACAGAGCCATCATGGACACGCGCTCACACACGCAGAAGACAAAGACAGCAGACAGACAGCAGACAACAGACAGCTAGAAGCAGACGCTAGACGAACAGTACATAAAGATTGTGTCATGGCTGGGCTCGTAACAAAAAATGCGCTAACTGTAAGTTGCCGCAGAATCTCCATAAAGTTTTCGGAAGAGTTGAATTTCTGTATAAGATACTTTGGAAGTATGGTGAAGTAATTCCATCGATAGCAGGAAGTCCGATCGAGACTTCATCTTCGGAATTTGTGAAAGATAATGTAACTGGCACTTAACATTTGTGCTAGTCATGATAAGACTATAACTTCTACGTAGGGCCCACTTCAAATTAGAAGATAACAGGATAAGGGGTAGACCTCTGATAAGGATAAGAACACTCAGTAAATATGTATGGATATAGATGGTGAAGAGCAATGATAATAGTTGAGTTGGGGGAGTGGAGGTAGGGGTTTGGGAAGATGCGCCGAGGACTAAGTAGATCAAAGTAAGTAGGGAGTTGGCGGAGAGGGGGGGCACGGCGGGGAGGGAAAGGTTGGGGGAGCTTGGATAAAATCTAGGAAACGGTATGGGAGGGGGGAGAGGTGGCGGGGTTGCAGTGGATGGTTGGTAACAGGGCTGGACAGAAGGCCCGCGGTGACGTGCAAGGGAGCAACAGCGTTATTGCAGGAATAGACTCAGGGAGTGATGCAGTACATGCAGCGAAATGGAGAGTGACACGCTCTATGGGACAAGTGTGTCATGAAGTGGCGAGAATTGATTATGTGGAGGATTAAGAAAGAACAATAACGGATCAAGCCCGTAACACAGCTGCTAGAGGAGGCCCAGGTCGCAGCTAGGGTGAAGTAACGTCGTCCGCATCTTCCGGCAGATGAAGAGATGAGAGCGCTGGTCGGAGGCGAGTAGGCGGGCGGCGGGTTAGGCAAGTCTGCAGAGGAGCAGAGGCGCACGATTGATCAATGGGAATGGGCTGAGACGAGCTCTGCAATTCGCGTCAGGAGTGTGCATGAGTCAAGCATGGTAGCCCATGTAATCTTCAGAGGGTGGGAGACGAAGACAGTCGCTACGTGAAGGTAGTTGGTGTTGAACGACACGACGGCGGAAGTCACAAGTACTACGATTGGGTGATTGGAATATATTATATTAGGTAGATTTGTGTACATGTATGATGTGAACATGTTCAAAATTATTTTTGCTGCGAGGTTATGAATTCTCATTATAGTCGAAACAGATTTGACACAATATAATACGTGGAACCGTCGATATGCCATGCCAGGAAATGACAGATGGACAATTAAGCAAGTTACGATTTTATTTAATTACGCGGATATTTACTCATCAGTATCATAGGCTAATTATGTGTGTAGAGAACGACACAGATCTGGCAGCCTCATGCTGATGTCTCATGGCCGGTCTCGGTCGCGTGCATACTGGTGTTGATACGGACACCTACGGAAGGGACAGGAGAGTAGTTGGTGAATTAGGAATACAATAATCAAGACAACCATCATGTCGCGCAGCAAATGTGCGTGCGTGTTTTGTAGGTGTGGAAGGGTGTGATCATAGGGAATCCATGGAGCGAGAAGTGACACGTGTGGATTAGACTGTAATAGGGTCGTAGATGGTGCGAGGTATCGCTCCTCAGAGGACGATCGAGATGGAGAGCCCGCATAGAGCGTGATATATGTGACCAGATGGACACTGATCTGACGGTAGCAATGTGGAGAATGCTCGCAGTAGCTTATATTACGCTCGCAACACGGGTCTGTGGAGGATTGAGAGATAGACATTGAGAAGAGCGTGTGAGGACAATTGGTGCGAACACATTACATTGGTATAATGGATAATCCAGAGAAAGAACGATTCGCTAAAGGAGTCAGGTGTGTGAGCAAGTTTTATATTAACAGAAGACAGAGATGCGAGTACAAGTAGACAGTGCATCAGCAGACTCGAGAGGCTAGTGTGCATGGTCGAGTTCTGTGGGGAGAGATGCTGGATTATTTTGCACAGACGTAGAAGCAGGCATAAGCAACTGTGATCGGGGATAACAGTACATCTGGTGTAATGATCTTTACGGCGACTACTTCTCTATACGAGATACCCGATATTACAATAACTGAACTCTTGTTTGGTATGATATTAGGAGTGCAGCACCGGAGAGATCTGGACGAGGAATCTTTCATAGAGGAGCGTAGAGCGGAGTCAGGAGCCAGACCTCTTTTGAGACACGATATGTATAGCTGTGATGAATAGTGAAATATAGAAATATGAGAGACTTCATAGAGTAATTACACCGGTATAAGGCGAGGGTAGTTTATAGTTGTGAAGATGAGCAGTAGGTAGTACTATTAGTTTGCCTACATAAATCATGATGAGGATTATAGTGTAATAGTGTAGTGACACTACACGTACTTGAAATGGGGTTAAGCTATATGAACAATCTAGTTGTACAATCTGCCATTCGAGACCGGAAGGTGCGAATAAGACTCGCTGAAGTTCCAGTACCAAGCTCCAGTTAGGGAGACATTACAGGATACAGGTGGTAACCAGGGTGGCTGTTGAAGTGTTCGCCGACAAGATCTCGGGGAAAGGGAGAGAGAATAATATAGGTGTTCTCTCGCTATAGGATTATGAGCAAATTTTACTACAAGGACGAAACTCATTCTGAGCCAAAATCAGAGTGCCAGGACAGCAAGCATTGGGCTCAGTTCTGGACTCTTGTGTCGTTCGCTGGTGCAATCGTGTATTATACTGCAGCGCTAGTACAATTTATAATCAATTCGGTTTTCTGCAAATCCTTGTCTGCACTTTTGTTCTATTCCTTGGCACCGAGATGAACGGGAAAGGCAGATCGGATGTTAATATGTGTCCATTGCTGGCAACAGGACTTTTGATTTCTCTTTCCCGGAAAGATATCAGTTCGTAGGGCGTGAAGTCGTCTCGAGCAGAAGATGAGGAGAAGGATGAAGCTTGTTAGGAATTAAGAAAGGGAGGAATATATATTTAAATCTAAAGTGTCTGGAGAGCAGCGCGTGCGCATGCAGAACTGGAAGGGATATGAGTAGAGAGCATTCTACGGTAACAGCGTACGAGTAAACTAGACATAATCGTTGCGATGGCGCGAGATAATGAGCCTAATATACAAATTCATCGGACCAGTCGTATGTATAAGACACATGTGTGTGAAGGGGGCAATGACCCACATATTCAGGCGGTATCGCTAGTACCGGAAACCAAAGCTTAAAGCAGACGCAACATCTCAGTTATGAGACATCTCGAAGACGGTATGGGCATTATCATGCGATACTGCGAGCAGCACGCACTGGCTCCTGTAAATGCTAGAGATAGACAAACCATTCTATCACAGGAGTCAGCTCAGATCCAGATATCACGTAGACAGCCCAACCCTATAGGCGCGATACATGCAGACTATGACGAGCACAGCAAAAAACGTCACGAAAAAGACTCCTGAGTCCGACTCAAATGAGATCCGACATGCTAAGAAGGACGAAAGAACGAGGTCGACTCGACCGTGTGTTACAGCAGATACTACCACACGATGACCGAGAATGTTACGGTACACCAACCATCAAAGCGATGGATTAGGACCCAGATACAACAAATCGAACTAAAAATCATATAACCAAACGGTATGGTAAAATCAAATCGAATAAGAATTATCACGAATCAAGCAGAAATACCGTACAACGTAAGCACACAGAGTAATGTAGACGAGGGCAGAGCTCCAAAAAACCACACCTGTGTCCAGAAGTGGAAGGGCGACTCATGGCGTCTGCAATGAAATTGTGGAGCAACCAAGACAGTCTGCAGAATAGAGTACGATACACATCGTAGGCAGAAGTACTGCAAGAACGGCTCTTAACGTTAGGAGAGGAGTGAAAATGACCAAATGCCTATGATAGCAGCGCAGAGTCCGGCGGTAAAAGGCAGCGCGCGGCACGACGCTCGCCCATAGAACAGTACATGCGGAGCAGATGAAGATCTAACTCAACGATGTTAAGATACGCAAACGATAAAGAACTAAAACATTCGCCGAACAAGAGAACCGAAAGGAAGGGACAACACTAAGATAAACACAATAGACGAGTTTTGTGGTCCGTGTAAATGGAACGAATGGTCGAACTGAAGATGTACTTGTGTTTCTTTAACTTCTTCTAAACAAGCCAATAACACACGCAGAACTATAATGCAACGACTAAAAAAGAGAGTAACCGACACTGAACAGAAAAAGAATCATATTCTCTTCCCTGTCACTCCAGCTGAATGAAGTTCGATCAGCACCGGGCGACAGTGTACCGCAAGCATGCGAATGCGATATCGGCCCTCTCAATGTAGCAGAAATATCTGCAGAAACAATGAATACAGACTGGAAGACAAAGCACCCCAACCCCGTAAACTCAAACACGCCGTACCACGTAGTCCACAACCAACGACAAGGAAATTGTGACCAGTGAAACAGCTCATCCTTTGTCGCCCCAACATGGAGCAATCGTCTAGTAGCGTACTGACGAACCGACTTACGTCGAGCCGCTAAAAGCACCCGCAGCACGTTTTTGACCTTCTTGAAAGGCTGATATCTGCAATTCCATTTCCAGCTGAGCCTTGTTGAAACACCAATAAAAGATGCGTCAGCACATGTTTGGGATATAAACTGTGCTGTCGAACTGCGCATACCAATGTAAGATCTTGAGTTTCAGAAATGTTCGGAGATGGGCGTCTGTGATTGCTTGATCTCTCTCAGTGGGAGTAAGCCTTTCGGCATTGATACGCTGGCCAAGTAGCGGTGTAATGAGGCCGCATCAACACAACGGGAACCCATGAACTCCACCTCAGATCTCAGCTTAACCACAAGGTAGTTGTCCAGATTCTGAGATGAAAGCAGGACTTAACGCTCGGGCATGTTCCGGTGCCAATGAAGGTTCGCAGAGAGAAGAATCGAGTTCAAGTACACAACGACGGCAGCATAGGCAGATCCACAAAATACTCGGCCACGGTCCTACCAAGGATGTATGAACGAGTGGCTCGTGGGACCGGCTATCAGAGAAGGAGACGCATATTGCCCCATGCCTAGATGGACTGAGACGGTCAGGCTTAGGAGATGCGAGACAACAAGATACATATGTGTAACAGCCAGACGAACACGTGTATTAGTAGCAATAGTTCGAGTACAGAACGAAGAACCAGTACAACATACTACGACAAAAGCTGCTAAATTGGGAATCCCAGAACCGATAGTCACGCGACAGCGAGACTAATTCACAATGCATG
>CM068964.1:87071409-87095024 GCA_035128595.1 Eptatretus atami
AGTCTGCGATCGGCTGTAAAAAGAAACTGGCTGCTTTGTGAGTCTGGGATCGGCTTTCGTGAAAAGAGCGAGCCCCAGGAAGGCAGGAGGAACTGCCTGAGGATCGAGTTGGTGATCGACTGTATAAGGGACGGCTGTGTCTGTCTGCACATCGGCTGTAAAAAGCAACTGGCTGCTTTGTGAGTCTGGGATCGGCTGTAAAAAGAAACTGGCTGCTTTGTGAGTCTGCGGATCGGCTTTCGTGAGAAGAGCGAGCCCCAGGAAGGCAGGAGGAACTGCATGAGGGGAGTCAGCGATCAACTTTGATGAGGAGGTCGTCGACAGGTTCATCCGGAGTCCAGTGACGGAGCCTCTGACTGTCCCTACTCACTGCACGGCTCGACACATCTTGTAATCCCATCGATCCAACCACGGAGCCCAACACCCCGATTTGGCCTAAGCTGGTGAGCAGGCCAGGCCTGGATTTGTATGCTGGACCTTGTGAACAGCCAGCTGGAGCATACCGTGGATCTTCCGCTCTTGTGCCGTCGACCTTACGGGGGCTGAACGCGCTGACGCGGGTGCGCAAGCGGTGCCGGGAGAAGGAGTACGAGCGCCATTTTGCCATGCTGCATGTTCGAGCTTGGGCGCTCGAATCTGTTGACATCGGCTTCTCACGAGCCGCATTCATGCCTTTGACACTTTTCCTCTCGTCCATGAGGCATCACCAAGTACTCTGTGTCTTGTCTGCATGTTGTCTAAAGTTTATCTCGCTAGGGTTCCCTTCGAAACGTAATCCGTAGCTCCCTAGTTAAGAGCGGGTTATAGATTAATTATAACGTCCGTGAATGTTTTGCTTGTGTCGTGTTCCCCGATGTGTGTCCAATAAATCTGGCTGATTCATATGAAAGTTGCCGCATTGAGTTTATTCGTGCCGTGCTGAGGAACAATTCGCTCGATTTGTATTTAAAACCAAAATGGTTACGGACTGGCAGACTCCGCTCGGTCTCTGACAAACCCAGTCTATAACCGGGGTCTATTTCCCTAACTGGCAAGGCACAGGTGTACTTTGGTATCGTGATCTGAGGCGCGTAACCCGAGACCTGTGCCGAACCAGCCGGCGTTATAACCCCTGAGACGGCGGTGCTGATAAGTGACGCCGAATCTTCAACATTTGGCTGTCAAGAGTAAGGTGCGGAAGTCCCCCACCGCCTGATCTATAACAATATCGGCCCAAGTACCAAAAGCGACTGCAACTCAACTTGGTACAGGAGTAAGCCCCGCCCCTGGTTGGGGCTCGGACCAATAGCAAGCGAGCAAAGAGGGGTGAAATGCATCGGTTTGAGGTGGGAGATAGAGGTTATAAAAGGCATGGGTTAAAACAGACACAGAGGAGAACGTTCAACGAAGCAGGCTGCACTCCATGAGCTGTGCAAGTAGCCAAGCCCCGCCTTGTCCTGTCAGTCTCACGCCCCTCCCTCCTGGGTGTGTCGTTCCTGCGCCTTGCCACCTTGGGAGCTCGATTGCAGGGCTGGACATTGCTGCATTACTCCTCCAAACAACAGCACGGGTTTGAGCTTGGCGAACCCTGCTGTCTTTGTCGTGAATCCCCAGTCTTTAGTCGCGTGTGTCTGAGGCCTTAAGGCATAGATAAGTAAGGGCTTGTTACCGTCGATGATTTGTTCCATGGAGCATGTATACAGCAGGGGTTAATAATTATTGGGGATTTATTAGTGTGATCTCTGTTCTGTACATATGTCTTTTGCACCACACAAATACAATTGTTGAACCTGACTTGGCCTCGACTCATTCTGCTTGCTCACGACTGTCTCATCTGGCAGTTCTGCGGGCATCTGTTTGAGATGGAGTTTCGCGTGGTCATGAACCACTAAGAGTCCAGCGGCATGGGACGCTGGTTGCTCGGCCAGACAATAAGATCTGTCCCGTGTTAGCCCCAGCACAACGCTTGCCCAGCACAGAGATTCCAATTGGCACGGTTAGGTGACATTGGGCACGAGGACCCGGCAGGGAATCTCTGTGGTGGGGGACAGACGTGGTCGCTACACGAATCACTAACAGCGCGGGAGATGCAGCAAGGAGTGGTGGCCAGTCAGGTCAGGACTATAGCAGGGCTGAGAGGCACAGTAAGGGTTGCCAGGTGATTATGAAAAGAGGGGGACAACGAGGAGAGTAAGGGAGACAGTGGCATTAAGGGTAGAAAGTAAAACAAAACAATGGGAGATAAATGAAAATAAATGTGGGTTTGAGCGAGAGTCAGAAATAGCGGATTGGTTTTGTGCAGCGCCAGAACGGGAGACAAGGGGCAATCTTTACTATAATTCACGGACAGGTGTTTGTTTGTGTTTGCTTGTTGCGTTACTCCTGCAGTTCTGAGCCGATTACATCCAGACTCGCTACAAAGGTTCAGCAAAACCACAATTAGTGTATAGGGGTGTTTTTATCTTTGCCGTTGATCTTGGGGAGGGGCGGATGCAAATTCTCTATGTAAATGTGTATCGTGTAGTGCCACTCCAGATGGGAGAGGGTATTACAAGTCGCCACCATTTACAGCACAGTCTTCCTGTCCCCACGTTTTACCGTGCAGTGAGGAGTTTTGAATCATAAGCAGGAGGTGTGTTTTTGCTTCATGCACGAAACCCGGGTTATTTTTTATTTTATTTTCCTGAGCGATTGAGGCAGCTGTCTGTTGTCTATACACTGCCCAAATAAAGGTATGCGTCAGAAGAACGTGCTGCATGCTTGGAACAAGATTCTCATCGGGCGGGTACTCTGTTCGTAAAAATATATAAAGGAGCAACATGGTAAAAGATTTAATAGCCAGGGCCAGGAGGTTAAGAGGAGAGACAGAACAGGCCCTGGTGGAGGTAGTTGAGGCATGTGCGGAGGAAGATTCGTGCAGGGCACGCACACCCTGCAGGAGACATGAGAATCCGTGCCGGGTGAATTGGCGATGCGATGTGATTCGATGCCATTGTGAGGTGAGGCTGGAAAAGGTTGCACCGACCAGGTTCGTAGACACACAAGCGAATGGTACAAATGGGGAGATTGAGGGGCAGGTAATGGGGGTCTGGTCAGGGACTCTCTCCACAGGGAAGTGTGTGCAGAGTGTGAATGTGTGTGCGGTTTCCGCAGGTGCGCCGTTCGAATCCGCACACGAGGTCACGGTGTGATGGAGGTTACGCGGCCAGCTTGCAAGCCATGTGCTTTGTCGTGTTTTGTTGCCGTACTGTGGCACCAAAGCTGCCCGGCTTGTGCCGGCTGGCATGGGTGTGGGGGAGGGCTAGCGTGCAGGCATGAGCACGTGCATGTGTGGTGAGTGAGGCGGGTAGGTTGGACAGAAAGAAGGAAGGAGGTACATGTATGGGAAGCCGTTAGAGACGAACTGTTTTAGTTTAACTTTTAGAATGGCTTCCTCAGGGTGTAGTGTGTACAAATCCGATTCGGGGTGAGCCGGCTTGGGGTGAGCAAACGGTTCCGCATCTGGGAGCATGCATGCGTGCAGGCCCTTGCAGGTTAGTTAGCTTGGTTTTGAATGCCCCCGCTGAGTTTAATGGGGAACCTGACGGTTTAAACACAAACGTCGCTGGTGGAGCATGCTTCATCTTCTGGTAAGCCTTACAGAAAAAGATGGGGGCAGTAATGTAAATTGGGGTAAAGGATGGATCCCCCAAGAGCCTTGGAAGAAAAGAGCAGGGATTTGTAAGGCAAATTCTCATGGTGTCACCCGCAATAATTGGCGGAGATGTGGGAGCACCAATACGTGCAGGGAGGGGGTGAGGCCAGACTGCCAGACGTGCACAGAGGACCGTGCAGACGAGACAGCGTGACACAAGGTGTGCCATGCGGCGTATGCGGAACGTGCAGCAGGCACGGCTAAAGTGGGTGCGGCGACCGTGGTTGCAGGAGCTTGAGGGGGCATGATGGGGGCTCTGCTGGAGGTCCCGTGTGCGCTCTGTACAGGTACCGCGGTAGTGGACGCTGGCGAGTTTCGCGGTTTGGAGCCTGGGTCCGTGGTGGAAACCACGTGGCCCAGTGGGAAGGATACATTAGAGGGCTAGAGACTGTAAAAGCAGGCAGGTTCACCACACTGTTTAGAGATTGGAAGGGATTATGGATGACTGCATTTGAATTGACGATTTGGTTTGATTTTCATTTGTGTATTGACAGACAATGAAGTAGAGCCTTCCTCTTCTCTTCCTCATCAGTCCCGATGGTCTTCCTCATCAGTCATCAGTCCTCATCAGAAGGAATGAGTGTTGAGTGATGAGGTGTGAATGAGGTGCATGGCCAAATTTTTTTTTCGGGATTGCGGATTGAATGAATGGTGTGAGTGTGGAGCGAAGACTCCTAGCTGTGGAGATGAACATTCGCCTTCATCGGCATTCGATAGTAGGGGGGTTCAGATGTTTTGGAACGACGGAGTTGGTGCGGGTAGTAGAAGAGTTTTGTTTCGCAAAGGTGCAAGAGTAAATTGGGGGCTGGGAGTGTGGCTCATTCATTGGAGGTTTGTTTTTTTTTTGTACATAGTCGAGGCTCATGGAAAAGCTAGCACACTGAACGGATCAAGACAGAACAGGCCAAAGACAGGACACAAAACACGCATACATGGAGAAGGCTACGCGACTCGCCAAGTTCGTACCGGGTAACTGAGCCGACTGGTGGACCGTAACAATATATATATATATAATATATATTAATATATATTATATTATATAATATATTATATATATATATATATATACCAATGTTTGTGTTTGTATCACTCTTTGAACAATTCTATTGAAAAAAAAACAAAATTAATTATCTGCTCCACTATATCGTTTATTCGACATCGAACCTTAATTGTGTTTCGAGAACACCAAGCTCGACTTGAGAACCTCGGAAGAGGTGATCTGAGAGCAGATACACCACACAATGCCTGGTATAGGTTTAATGGTTCGAGTGGTGAGTTTGGGTTCCCAGGATCCTAAATTCAAATCCTGCTCGGCTGTTGAATTAATACCAGGTGGGGTTGATTCTGCCTGTCATCCTTCCGAGGTCAACAAAATGAGTACCAGCTTGCTGGTATCCTGTGTCGGAGTGGCGACCCGTCAAGGATTGTGCCCAAATAGCCAAGGAGACTGCTTAGGCAGCACCAACTCTCTGCACAGAGTATGGTCCCAATGGATGGATGGATGGATGGATACACCACACAGTGAAGAAGTATTTATGTGTCATCTGTACATTCCACCCATGCAGATGAATACTGTTAATGTAAGATACAAGTTCTTCTTTAAAGGGATGAAAGGCCCTTAAAATTTACCTCCTACAGCAGATATTCTTACAGCTGACGGCATTTCAGTGAGGGCTCACCTCCAGGCTTTTGTCTGTAGAATCAACAATCATACCCAAAGCAGACCTTCCAATACCAGTCGACAACGGCTGGTGTTTGGACAATAATGATTTGCAACTCCGGCAACCCACTCGTAACCCAGTGCCCAGAGTATACAGAATGTGTCGTATGTAGATGTCAAAAGTGAAACAAATCCAAGGTGTGGCTGCAGTGCTAAGCGACTGCAAAGTGCAGGTGTGTGTGTGTGCCTGTCGTGATGGTGCATGCCAAAGCCACAAGAAAGTCAATCAACACGAATCCAGGTGATGAATATTAAGACGCTTTGACAGACAGATCATTGGTCCGTACAGACGTCGAGAAGGTAGAGCATTAAGTGAAGTAATCGAACGACTATCCATCATTGAGAAGCCCGACTGCAGAACCACCGACCACATCAGCAGCGGCTTCACTTATTTTTCAGGGAATTTCGACAATATTTCCCCTTTTTAGATGTTTGTTTCGGATGCAGCCTGCGGCTGCTTGGCTGCATCGTTTCTTGAGGCACGGCTGTGCCGCTGATGCAGTTCCCCATATTTCCAGTAAGCCGGTACTCATTTTGCCGAGTCAACCCACCTGGTGTTAATTCAACAAAAGGCAGGAGCTTGAACTCAAGACCCTAAGATGTTAAGCCAGCCACCTTAACATTTGTCTCCATATTTGAGAAATGATGCAATGACAACAGCGCTTCTTATAAGTTCTCATTCGGTTCAAAGTGGTTATTGACTCAAAATATACTCGTCTGCTTCTAATATATTCAGGACACCAGACCTTTCCCTTGGAGCGACATCGTTGAATTTGCACCAACAGGTTACTGAGTGTTTGAAATGTAACTTGACGAGCTTCCTTAATTGCATGGTAAAAGCATGTCTGGGCATATCCCAACACGAAGTACGTAGTTACATACACCCAAGTGTTCATAAGCTTTCCTTTTGGGTGAATACCCATGGTGTTGATGAGATCATTGTTACCGGTATCCTTCTGCCAACCCATGGATGTGTCACGTGCTCATGGAATGCTCTGATGTAAACAAATAATGTATCGATGATGATTGTACACATGAGGGGGGAAATCAAAACTTGATATTTCCTGAAATGTTTTCTTTTCCAAAATCTCAAAAATCCCAAATCCATCCGAGGGACGACACACACACGCGTTGATGAATCACCCTGCCTGTGAAACACCAGGATGACCGTTTATATAGTTGAGTCTGGATTCGAACCCAGGCTCGACAGCTTAGCAGCGTCGAGGTTAGTGTGCATACCAGCCTTACCAATGACATCAGTAAACTCAAATACTGCTGGGATGGAAGACTCACTGTAAACTGCGTTGGTTTGATTTAAAATTTGTGCCCTCTCGTTTCATCCTCGGGGAAGAACTTTCTGACCTGCCCCTCCCCTATGTGTGTGATCCGGTTCTTCCCACCTTATCTATACCTTGTCGAGAAGCGGTTGGACAGATCCTTGTCGAGTTATGTACAAGAAGGGATCAGTAAATCAGTGGCTTTGACATGATCAACCCTCGTATTTGCTGTCATCGTTATCTAGCTCTAGCCAATGCTCTTGTGTGACAGTTCCGACAAAACTATGGATCCTGTAATTTAGAGTACAACCCAAATATAACAATAATAATACAACGAGCCAAATAACATTGTTGGGGGTTTGATTTTGGGGTCTTGTTTCCCAATTGTATCTCCGAACAATTGGAATATCTCTCGTACACAGACAGACACGAGTTGTCCTGTTATGGATGGAACTTTGCATCAAAATAAGATGGAATGTAAGGGATGTTCACGTCGCCTGTTTGTTACCCCGGCACTCACTCCCACCCCTTTTTGCCAGACAGAACTCGCAGTCCCCTGTAAAGCAGCTGCACTCACTGGGTTGTGCAACGAGTGGGTTGTTGTTTCCCCTCCCCCCCTCCCCCTCCCCCAAGACACGTGACATAAGATGGAGCTCATTCTCCCCATCCTCCTCGACATCCCCCCAACGTAACCGCCACCACCACGCCCCAACCTTCCAAGCGACTTTTATCTCGGCTCTGGTTTGTGTACCGCGAGATAAGGTGTGCAAGCATTGCCTCTCCCTTGCACAATGGTGCCTCCCTATAAACACCAATGGAGGTGGAACGGAGAAAAAAAAAACATGACTTTGCCATCGTTCATCTTGCCTCCTGATCTCGCTGAATTCGAGCAAGGAGCCAAGGACAGAGCATGGTTACCCCGACTACAAATCAAATACAGATACTTACACGTACCGAATATATCGTTAACTCCCCCCATGATCGTTTACTCTGACAAGTTGGGACAACTTCTCGGGGTTTTTATTTATTTATTAACTTATTTTTTTTAACCAACTTGCATTTCTCCTGCCAAATTGGAACAGGAATCTGGGTCACAGTACGCGCCATGGTTGGTGCAAGTTGTCCTGGAAGGCAAACCGCGAGGCCCTTTCATTTGTGCCCTAAATCATCGAGCGAGGCTGCTGGGAGGTGCCCGGGGAACCTGTTTACATTTCCGCTCAGTTAGCTTTTGGGCGTCATTGTGACGTCACACTCATATTTGCGTCCACGTCCGACAGAGGCAATTGTGTTTCCTCTCGGCCCCTCCCCTTTAACCTCAATTGATTCTGCGAGGAGATTTGCTGTTCCGTCGTCGCAGATGACGTCATAATAGCCTTGCGACGCACGGTAAACCTCAGCTCTGAATTGAATGGTTTCTTGATTTAAGAATACAGTCGTTTATTCCAACGAGGAGGGAAACGTCACTGGAAAACCCCAGATCGTTTGTTGTTTGCGTTTGCAGTTCATTGGAGTGTGCTCTGACGTTGTTAATCCTGGTGGACATTGCCATGATTTGTGTGCATGTAAAATGGTGGGCACTGCAACTCCAATTTACATCACAAAGAAAGTTGTTTAAAAAAAAAAAAAAAAATATATATATATGTATGTATATAAACAACATTTTATACAAAATAAATAAATAAAATAAATAATTTATTCCAACAACACTCTTGCAATGCCAGCACGAAACCGCCAAATGACGTCATAAATCATCACCCCCATCAGAAGAAGTCGTGGTTGTGTTGAACTACCAAAAATAAATACAACACGCTGAAAATAGATTCCCTTTTTTTAATATCTTTCATCAGAATAATTGGTCCATTATATAACTTGAGAAAAACAACTGAGCTCCACTTCAATACCGACTGAGCACCTAACAGTGTGCCATCATGGCGGGTTCATTGCCCCAGACAGCATTGGGAGGGCAGCTGTGAGCACGTTTCATCTCCGGAAGGGGAGGGCATGAACGTCCTTTTGGTCTGTGGGTAGCTCAACACCTGAGCTGTGTGCAGCCATACCACAGATGGAGTCCCATCACACTGATTCACGCACATATATGAAGCGACAAAGAGCAGCATGCTTGACGGACTACCAATGGATGTGGAGTTGGGTGATACACAAAGAGGAAAGGAAGAATAAAACACAAAAAAGGAGTACCAATGCCCCGAAGAGGGACAGAATGGGAAGGAGCGTGGAAGAGATGATGGATGAGCATGGGTGAACGCATGACGAGTAGTGATGAGCCACACATTTGAAAGACTGAAGTGAGGAGGACAAGACAATAGACATTGGGAGATCCCTAAATTGGGGAAATAAGGGGACGAATTCAATACAGGGAGGCAACCAACCTGGATTGAGGGGTGGTGAGCAGGTGAGGGTTTATTTTAGGAATGCATGCGACTTGTGGTGGCTCGGGGAGGGCAGAGGAAGGAGAGGGAAGAGGAGCAAGGCCAGATGTGAGTAAACTTTATCTAATAGAGAGCTCACAAACTTGCCAAGATGTTGATGGTCACTGGGAATCTGCTTTCTGTTTTGATATTCCATTGGTGTGGAAGGCCTTGTTTTCAAACAACTGAAGAGGAAGGAGCAAGGTAGGAAGCATTGTACACCATGATGAGCTCAGTAATATCTTAGCTCTTGGAGAATACCTCGATTACAACGAGCCTTTGATGCCAGTTTGGAGATTTATTTAATTTCATTTTTTTAACAAGGAATTACAAGGAATATTTTTTTGCACAGGAGGAGGCCATTCAGCCCATCATGCCTGTGCCACACCAATGCCAGGTTTAATAAATTCGTCAATACCCCTTCCCTTCATGTGCAGCCTTTTGGCTGCTACACTGGCACTCATTTCACTGACCTCGGAAGGATGACAGGCTGAGTCAACCCCCTGGTGTTAATTTAGCGGACAACGTGGCTTGAACTCAGGACCCTAGGATCCCAAGCCACCACGCTAACCGCTAAGCAAACACCAGGTTACTACAACTCTATTTACTTACTCTACTTACTCTACCAGGTTACGACAACCAGTCACTACAACCTCTATCATGTGACCCTTAGTCCTGTCAAGTTTAGTTGAGATTGTACAAGTAACAACCGAATCAATGTATAGTGGTCAGAGAGACACAAGGAGACACCAAACACAGACATGATCTTCTGACAAATGATTATGGCAGATAGTGATGCCCAACGAGTTTCAGCGACCGTACCTCTTCAAGTCGTTGCTCAGAGAAGTTTTTTGGATAATTCCGTTGCCAATCCTTGTGGAGAGATGGGATGAGAGACGTGCTGACGTTGAACATCATGTTTCAAGTAGCTGACCAGCTTCTTAACTGGTCCAGTTCTGATGAAAGTGATTCAGCTACAGCTGGCCTTTCACGAATGTAATGCATCGTACATGGCCCGAATAAAGGCGCCACCCACACTAGTGGGTGGCCAATGAGAGGGACTCGCCCTGTTTTGGCACAGTCCCAAAGTTTATGAGGGCCATCACCACGCTGCACGTGGCAGTTAGAGTTAGAGCCAGGCCTTGAGAGAGGCAACATCTCTCTCTCTTCATCACCATACCGCTCCTCATTGCCAGCCTCCAGCCCTGTGCTGCACCAGTCTGCACAGGACATACTGGACCCAAAACGAGCTCGTGCCTTGCTCAAATCCTCGCTCCTTCCCCAATGTTGTGTGAGTCCCGGTATTTATTTTTAGTGCCACAGTGGGTTATTTCTCTCCTTGTACATAAGTTTGCGTGCCCCCTCATCCCTACTTGTGTCTGTCGACCACTTGGTCCGTCCGTTTCATTGATAGCGTCTTGTCTACCCTTATCCCCATATTTATTTTTTGCAATAACCCAATTTTAATTACAAGTACACCCATTCCCTACGGGAGCGGCAGGAAAGGTCATGTTATTATCCTCTCTGTGGTACGTAGGTTACAGTAGATCTTGGCTTGAAACACCACGATAAGCTATTTAAACACGTTAACACGGCATTTGTTCAAGGATGATATGCCACTTGGGGAGAGGGGATATTATGAATATTAATATTGTTTTGTTACATTAATATCAGTGTTGTTATTACTTCCGTTATTAGAAGCGGCCTTGGAAAAAATGCCACGATAAGCAATTTTACACCTTACCACGGATTTCACCCAAGACAGAAAACTCCCTTGGGGAGGGGGACAAATGGAGTCACTACAACCTCTATCATGTGACCCTTGGTCCTCCTGTCAAGTTTGGTTGAGATTGTATAAGTAACGACCGAATGTATTGTGGTCAGAGAGACACACAGAGACACCAAATAGAGGATTTGAGTATGATTTTAAAGCAGCTTTGGTGGGACTTGGTCCCTGGGCTGCAGGATTCAGACTGAGGAAAGGGGAGGGAGGGGTGTTAAGGTGGCCAGCCTAGTGCAAGATTGCCCCACTGCGGAATTGGGTTGTGCCAGGCAGTTGGGCAACCAGGTGTCTAACCACGGGTATCGAATGACCTGGGCCCCCTTGGTGGTCTAGTGGTGTGTGGTGTCCCCTGTTCATTGGGGAGCCGGTCAAACGAATGTCTAATGTCGGTGGGGTCACCGGACCCTGGAGGGGATTGAGACCTGCAGGGGACTGAGGTGGTACCTCCTGAACACCTGTCATGGTGTGCCGTGAGGACCACTACAGAGGGCCGGTAAGGGCCTGAGGAGGTAACCGCTCAGGAATACGGCCTCACAGCCTTTCCCTGAGGCTCTGGGACAGACAGCATGTGGAGATTTGCCATGCCAGACTAGTCCATGAACATGGGTCTCAAACTGCATGGACCTGGGTTTAAATACCACCCACCCAGACAACCAACCAGAGCATCTGTGGAAAATTATGGAGCGATTGGGAAAGACCCGGAGAAGCCCGCAAAAGCTTCCACAAATAGTCCGCTGTGTTTAAATGGGATCAGTTTGGGAAGAGATCCCTGGATTTGAATGCGAAGTATAAAAGAAGATTGATTTCAGCAGGCACTGCTGGAATTGAACAACCTTCCCAGTGGTAATTAGAAAAGCTAAATTTACCTTTTCCCATTGTCACGACTCTCCATGCTTTTCTTTGGGGATATCCAGGTGAGTTGGGGGAATTGGTATGGGTGATGGGTAAGAGTGGCTATGAGAGCCAAGCACGTGGACTGGATGGAGTGGGTCAAAAGTGTTTCTGTGTGTGATTGTGAAATGAAGAATTTTCATTGATGATTGTGTGATCTTGAGTATTGGTTATTATTATTGTTAGCATGTCTGCAGGCTATGGCAGGTAGGGACACACAATAGCGTGTCCTGCAGGTGTCGTCATGTAGGTACAGATGAATGGCAATTGGGGAGGGATCATTGAGTGTAAGGTTTGTGGGTGAGGAAGTGGTCGACACAACAAAAGTGATCGTGAAAAGAAGCTGCATGGTGGTTTCTGAGCCCTGGTGTTGAATATCACCACCCGAATTGCCTCATGGACGTTTCCTGCCCACAGAGCGGCTCGGCGCCATTTTGGGTCCGAGCTTCCCGCGCAAGACGACGCGAGTTCGATCACCCAAGCTCAAAAGAGACCACTTCTGGACCCGAAGCTAAGTGCCAGAAAGGAGGGATTTCTCTTGTTTTAGCTTCCCCTTGTCTGTGTGGAGGCGCCTCGAAAATTAGGTTTAGTGTACCTCACGTTTCATTATTATCCTGTTTTGATTTATTTCCATTATAAATATCTGATTTATGTCATTATAACGTTATTTATCAAGATTGCTTGTGTCTGTCTATTTGTTGTGGGTGAACACAACACATCTCTGCTACGTGCTTTTCTGCCCTCCCGACCTGCGCGTGCCATTAATCTCCTCGGATCACGTGTTCACCTCCAAGGGAGAACTGTTCGGTCATTCGTCCAAGTCGGTCTTAACGGCGTGGACACGACAATATTTAGAACCACAAATGATACAACGATACCCTTTGTTTATATGATACAGAAACTCATAAAGTTTTGTGCACACCATCAATACCTTTCAGTGTGAGCACCGTTTGTCATGCGCAGCACATCAAGGTGGTACACGAGGTCTTGCCATGTTTGGCTCATCATGTTCACGCCCACCAGAGTGCATGCAGCTGTGATCTGAGAACGAAGATCCTGCAGGTTTGCCACCTTGGTGTTGTAGCCAACATCTTTGACAAACCCCCACAGAAAAAAAATCAAGGGGGTTATGTCTGGTGATCATGGGGACCAGGCGGTTGGTCCGTCTTGGCCAATCCAGCGACCTGTAAATTTTTCATTCAGGACGGCTCAAACGATGAAGGCCGAACGAGGCGGAGCACCGTCCTGTTGAAAAATGATATCGGGTTGCAGGTCTTCAATCTGTCGGAAGGTGAATCCTTCCAACATATTCATGTAAATTGTTGAGGTCACTGTATCCTCCGTAAAGAAAATCGAACCCACCAAGCAGTCATGGAGAAGGCCAAACCACACATTGACCTTTGGACTATCACGTATGTGTTCAATGACCACACAGGGGTTTTCAGAGCTCCAGATCCTCACATTGTGCCTGTTGACCCTCTCCGATGTATGAGAGCAAGCTTCATTTGTGAACATGACCTTTTCCAGGTAAGCTTCATCATCCTCTATGCGACTGAGCATTTCCAAGGCAAATGCCTTGCTTTTGGGTCCATCATTTTGTTTGAGTTCCTGCAGAATCTGCACCTTGGAGGCATAAAGCTTCAGTCTTCAATGTAAAATCCTGTGTGCAGTTGTGGTTGGTAGTCCCAGTTCTCTGGATGTGCGTCGGATTCGTTTTCTGTGACTTTGTTGAAATGATTCAGGCACTCGTTCAACGTCTGCTGCACTTGTGCTTGGTCGACCAGTACTTTCCTGTTTCAGCCAACATCCAGTCTCCTTCAACCTCTTGTACTACCACTCTCTGATATTAGTCCGTGACGGCGGATTCCTTCCATACCTTATACGGAAATTACACTGAACTTGCGGATCTCGTCTCGATGAACCATTCGACGCACTGAGCTTTCCCCTGTGGAGTCGCCATTTTCTTTTACATTAAACGACCAGACCTGAAAAGAAAGAAAATTTTATGAGTTTCTGTATCATATAAAACAAAAGGTATCGTATCATTTGTGGTACTAAATATATTGTATCGGGGCTCGAGCCTTCTACACAGGGAAATCCCTGGTTTCTCTCGAACTCACTCGGACCCGAGGCCACCGGGAGAGAATAACTTCATGCCACAGTGGGTTGCCGCGCAAATACAAACGCCATTTGAGCGAACACTGCCCCCAGTGTCCGTCCGTCTAACCGTTTAACTGGGGGTCCCGTGGCCCCCCGACTAGGGAACGCACCCTCGGCAAATGTGCTACTTACCTTATCTGGTGATCTTGAATGCAGCCAAGCTGTATCGCTAGAACATGCCGGACCCTGCGACCTCAAGAAAAAGTGTCCGCGAACGACCGTTGAACGGAGCCAGTGTGAACGACCGTTGAACGGAGCCTCAAGCAAACGCTCCGGGGTTCGCTCTTTTATAAGGCCCGCCTGGAACCTTCGAGAAGGTGCGCGTCATTGGGCGGGGTCTGCGCGCAGATTGGCCTTCCTCCTCCCTAGCCCCACCCATTCGTGTTTCTGCAGCGAGTCCTCTCAGTCGGGGCTTCTGGCTGTCGTCAGAGTCGGACCTCTCTTGCCACCGCTTAAAAGGCGAGCGAGCATTCGGCTGGTTTGAGGCACCCAAGAATGATTATGTGGAAACGAACGGAGCCGATTTCTCTCAGGTCAATGCTGACCAAACATCGCCTGGGCACGTGATAGGCTTACAATGGGGGTTAATGGTTGAGGGTTGCGGGATGAGGGATCTCCTTTCGAGCGGGGTCCGGGGCGGGGAGGGGGGGGTGAGTTTGAGGTTATGTAACTGTACTTAATGTCTTGATTGCCTTCCGTGTGTGTGGGAAGAGATCGTGTCAAACTACAGTCTGTATTAAATAAAAGTGCATGTACTAACGTGTGTTGTGAGGCGAGAGACAGAGACACAGAGTTCCAACGCAGTTTGGATCCCACTGACCCATTTAAAGGTAAGCGACTGTTATAAACATTTATTACGGAAATAACTACGCTGAAGGACCTACGTGTCGTGAGTGCACAATTACAATAGCGACTTCTCAAAACCGCAACAATATTAACAACAAAAGTTGTCCAGGTCTCCTTGGAACACCTTGTGCAGTATAGTTGGACACTGTGAACCCCTCCTCACATGTGTCTAAAACCCACCATACATTCTGAACTATTATTGAATGTGTTACCCTCTGTTATCTGTCGTTTACGTTGGTGGGTTAAGAGGTTTTTGTTCTGTGATTGCTTTTCTTTACTTCTCCCGTGCAATAATTTTTGTATCGAACACACTTGGTCTCGGGGGTGAATTATGTCTGAAGTGGCTGCTTCATTTGGTGGGTTATAAAAACCCGTTAAGCGACCATTGGTCGTGGTCTCTATGCCGCTTTTAAGATCATGTCATATTGTTACGAATTTGGAAGCCTTTTGCACACAGTCAGCCAGCAGTCCCATAGTTCAGTTATCTCGTTAAGTATATGTGGATAGTTAAATTCCCTCCCCTGTGGTTCTAATGGTGTTTAATTTCATTGTGGTGCACTGTGTGGTTTCTTTTATAGACAGGTTTTTTACATCTTTAAATCTACCAACGCCAACAAAACCCTCACTTCACTCCTCCTCCCTCCCACTCTGCGGGCGAGCAAGCGCTTCACCCGCCCAACTTTCACTTCACACCACGGCGCCATAACGCACTGTTTCTGACTACGGATGTGGGCGGAGCCCCCTCGCCTCGGAGCTCTGACTCCGCCCCATCTAAAAAGAATGTCTCCCCTGTCGACACTGGGGAAGGCAAAAGAGCCTCTCTCGGGGGAGGAGCACCGAGACGCCGACACACCCCTCCTCCAATCACGGATGGCCACCACAACACCCGAAAACGCCCCGTCCAATCCGGAGGCGAGTTACCCGAGAGCGGATCCCTCCACCCCGCACGGGGGAGAGATAAGAAGGATCGCGAGCTGTATCCGGGGGGGGGGGGTTCCTTGGTTCCTTGGAGGTCGTTCCTTGCTTCTTGTCTGCTGGCTCTCCTGGTCATCGGTCATTGTTCGTGGCAGGCCGGGTCGTTCATAGGATCCTGCGCTTGTTGCTTGTTGGATTCTGGTTCGTGGGTTCGAGTCCCACTGTGGTGGGTTGTGTTGGAGCAATCGAGCTGGGGATCCCCATTCCCTTCCACAGACTCCGAGCTCCACAAGTGTGGGTCGGTAAAACCGCACGAGGCGGCCAGGTACCCGACCAAACTCTAACCCCAAGCTTGCTTATCCTCCGTGGCTGGAGGGTCCGAATAAAGGCCAGTTGGCGTCATTTCTTTTTGGGTGTGTGTGTCTGTCTGTGGCCAGTCTTATAAGTAGAACTGCATAAGTGCCTTGCTTATTGTACATAGCATTTTAGTCGGTTTAACCCTGCTCTGTGTCTCCCTCCCTGATTATTATGTGTAAAATAAACCCTCTTGTTAAATGCACCAGCTCGTTTTCTGTGCTTTCTCTCATTGGCCTAGCATGGTTCGGGTTTGAGTTATAGGGAGGCCGATTGTGCCGTAAATTGTTATTTGGGCCGGCGCGGCTTTGGTAATTCCCGCTCGGTTACGCTGGATCCGAGTCGGTAACAGCGACTCGGTTCGGACAAAGCCGGCCGAGGGTGTGGCTTCCCCAGTAGTTTAAATCGCGTAGTGACTTAGGTATTTTGGCTAAAGACGAATAACCCTACGCTACGCGGTTGAAATATTGGCGTCCACGGTCCATTAAGCGACCCGTCGACTTCGGAGTTATCCGGGGTGACGACCTTCAATTCCGGGTGTTTGGTGGGAGACGGCCCAACTGCTCCATCTAGCGGTCATTCCTCACCCCCGAACCCGGCACTACAACAATATGACTCAGGTGGCTTGGCCTGAGGTTAGATCCAGTCACATGATGCCTATCGGTGCAGCTCTGGTCCGATTGGCAACCTCCAATCTGCATGGTAACGCGGTCATCAGACACAGATCCAGCAGGGCAGTCTCAAAACAGTCGACTGTTGCAGTCGCTTTGACACGACCCTTCAGATTTGAACCAGGCAACTGGAATGACCGGTGGCTGTAACAGGATATTTACATGTTCACTGCTATCTGCATATTAACTGCTGTTGGCATTGCACGTGGTACAAGCCTGGGAGCCTCTCGGTGGTTTAGTTTCTGTCGACGCTGTCTGTCGCTGTATGACTCACCAATAAGTGATGAAACCGATCATGCAGCTGAGGGGAGAGGGGATGTAACATTGGGATTCTCATATATGCAATACATGTGAATGTCTGCAGCTGTAGAGGAAGTCGGGCCAGGTTTGAAACGGCAAAAGGCTGACCTTGTGTAGCTTTTCTTGGTTGCTTTATGCAGCTTTCTTTGGCAACGAAGAGCATGGGAGTTAATTTATGGAAAACCTAACCACAAAGGGTAATTGGTGAGGTGAGATCTGATTGGTTATTTCCTCCAATTAGGAGTAAGAGACGTGATTAGGTCTTGTCACTTGTATGTTATCTGCTATTGGATTTGCACATGGCTACTGATGAGTCAGCAACAAGTGATGAAACCCCTCGGGTGGCTGAGGGGCACGTGTAACATTGGGATTGTCATGTGTGTACCACTTGTGAAGGTCTGCAGCTGTAGAGGAACCCGGATAGAGTTTGAAACAGCAAAGGGCTTACCTTGTGTAGCTTTTTGCAGCTTCCTTTGGCTGGAAGAGCATGGGTGTTAACATATGCATGATGTCAGTGTCGTGTCATGTCACATCACATCTCGAGTCAGCGTTGCTCCTTCCGTTACATCTATATAACCTTACCTGGACCTGAAGGGATAACCACCTTTAACATCGGTTATCATTATTCCTCAACGGATCAGATGATCGTAATCACGACCGTTTTTTTTATCGGCTGTACAGGTGCCGAAACCATTTTCTTCGTACTTATGCAACATGCTGTGTATCATAATGACGCACCGAGAACCGCACACTGCGGATATTGCACAAGACCTTGTGACATCTGAAAGCCCGTCGTGACGTCATAAAATTAACTTCGCTTGCACCCCAGGAATACAGACGTCGTCGTCACGGTGAAGTCTCTGCTCGAGGGAGTAGTAGGTGTATTTGTTATTTCTTCTACATCATAAACACCACCAGCCTCGCGAGACGGATGTTGGGCACAATGCATCCATTTCCAAGTAAGAATTATGATTTTCCGAAATTATTACTCCTCGTGCACAAATGATTGATGCATTTGCCAAAATGCAGGTATGCTACATTAACATATGCTAATGTTTAAATCAGTGATGAACATATATATATATATATTTATATTTATTTATATATATATATTTATATATTTATTTATATATATATTTATATTTAATTTATATATATATTTTATTTATTTATATATATATATTTATATATACAGGGGGCTGCAAAAGTAGGTATACAGTAAGGACTGTACTTGTTTTCATTAGTGTATACCTACTTTTGCAGCCACATATATATATATATATATTGCGTGGCACTCTGGGCTTCATGGGCCCCTCCTGTTTTAACACTCCTGGTCTCATGCGTTTCCCCAGCTCCGTGCGACCCCGACCCTCAAAGCGTTCGCTC
This sequence comes from Eptatretus atami, assembly GCA_035128595.1. Taxonomy (NCBI): domain Eukaryota; kingdom Metazoa; phylum Chordata; class Myxini; order Myxiniformes; family Myxinidae; genus Eptatretus; species Eptatretus atami. The sequence continues at coordinate 87,089,812 of CM068964.1, forward strand.
TTGGCGCATTCCGCTGCTGGGAAAGTGCCCCCGGGTCTTCCCGTAAGCTGCTCATGGACGCGAGCTGCGTTTCCATTTCCCGGCAGCCTGCCTACGGCTCTGGCTCGCATGTTGCCCGCGCACAGCCAGCCCATTCCGTGCTGAGCGCTGCACGGCCAGCACGACGTACACTTGCGACATCCGTTAATGAGCGTAACCTGCAACTCTCTCTCTCTACGCGCTTCAGGATCAGAATTTTCGGAATGTCCAAAAATGTTCGTCTCGTTTCCCGGTGTCAGTGCTTTCTATGCTCGGTTGAGCTGTTAAAAGAAAATGAATTACTACTACTACTACTAGTACTACTACTACTACTACTACTACGACTATTACTACTGTTTAATAAAGAGATTATTTTTTCCTTGTTTGGGTCTTTCTCTCTCTCTTTATACTGGACCAAGTTTTATTAACCGAATTCCCAGCAGCGGAATGCGCGTTCTGTTGGGAGTGGGTGGATGGGGGGGGGGGGGGGGGGGGGGGGGGGGAAGAGAGAGGAAGGGTGGGGATGGGGAGTTAAGGGACGGGGTACAGCCAAGTAGGTATCAGTGTGTGATGACCAAGACGTGCCTTACTGGATAGGCGGAGAAATGTAAAAGGTAAAAGGTGAAGTGGTGAAAAATGTGGAAAACATGAAAAAGTACTTTTAGGCACAAATTAGAAAATTGAGAAAAAATTAATTAATTAATTAATTAATTGTTGCAAATGCTCTGACGCCTGTCTATTTATTACGTATGCACGGGAGGGTTACATTGCCAAAAAGTGAAATATTGCGAACAGTGGAAGGGAGAATGAAAAGGAAGTATTAGGATTAAGAAACGAGATCATTAAAAGGAAGGAAAAGAAGATGGAAGACTCTGTATTTATGGGGCATAATTACAGGTAGAGGGTGTAGGTCATAAATGTCGCAATATTAACGTACGTAATAAATAGATAGGCCTTCAGAGAAGGAGAGAGAGGGACAATCAAGGTCAACTCGCCACACGTCTCACATCCCCCATCTCGTGCTGTATTCACTCAATACGGTGTCATCTATTTATTACGTACACAAATTTAGCAAAACATTTCATTGCACACCCTCACCCCCCCTCCCCCCTTTTTGCCCCTCTTTTCCTGGCTGTGTGCCCCAAGTTCCAATCTCCTCTTTACTTGAAGTGGAAGTTATTAATAAATGACGTAATAAGTAGATGACCCCGCAACACGACGTCATATTTGCATCGTGCCAGTCTCAAGCTCGGTCACAACTCATGAATCATTCTGGGAACTGCATGGAATGAATCAATTGTGAATGATAAAGGAATGACACAGCAAAAAAAGCAAAAAGAGAGGTTTCTTCTTCTTCACAATCTCTCTGCAGTTCAGTGTGAGTGGTGAAGGTCCAAGATTTGACCTTTTCGAGATTTAGAACTCGGAACTACTGACCAGGTTCACCGATTTATTTAACCTCCGATTAGATCGTCTCGCTAAGAGGAACGCGCTCACCTCTTGGCTGTCTCGGCTGAGGTTCGAATCTCGACCCGGCTATAAACTACCGCCCTGGTGTCTCGCATTGCAAGGTGCTGCAGCCATCAACTTGTGCGTCGTTTCATCAGAATCACTTTATAAAGCCGGAGGACTCGTCTGCCGGGGGCTGGTCCGCGGTGGACGTTATTAAAGATCCCATTCGTGCCTTTTGCGAAGAGGAGGCAAGCTATCGCCGGCATCCTGAACAAGAAGTTGAAGAAGGTTTAACGGCTAAAGGTGGCTGGTTTAAGGTCTTATGATCTCGAGTTTGAGCACCTTGCGCCGTTGAAATAACACCAGGTGGGGTTGACTCGGCCTGTCACCCTTCCAAGGTCGGCAAAATGAACACCGGCTTCCCGGGACACAGGGGGGCACTGCATCAGCTGCGCTCCCAGCAAATGATGCGACCAGAAGCTGCATACGAAATAATAATAATCAGAATGGGAGGTTTTGCGACTTGGATTTTAATTTGGAATAACTCGTTTGTAACAAGTTTGAAAGTAATGGAGAGTTTTTTTTCGCTCTTCTGACGTCACTTTGATGGTCACGAGAGCCGCGTGGACCCTTCACAGTTTAAACGTGAACGTATTTTCGATGCACGTGAAACGCACGAAGTTCACCTCGTTTATAAAAACTTCTCAACGCTTTTCGACATGATGGAGCATTTCTGATTGTTTAGTGAAAACACTTGTTATATATATATATATATATATATATGTTTGCAGTTTTCAAAGGTGCTCTACTTATTTGAGTAACGTTTGTGGTTTACATTCCCAGACAATGCGCACGTCACAAACGACCGCAATAACGTCGTTTCCATGCCAACGGTTGTTACTCTCTCCTCCCGCACGGAGCTTGACATTTGCTTTACCGAGCACACGGTGACTGTGTATTACACAGGGAGGTAAATGGAATTAAAAAGCCATGAAAATCCTGGCAATAGATCACGAATAAAGTGTGAATGGCCGGGATAAACATCACTGAAACTAAAAACGGAGAAACCAAGCACCTGGTACACACACACACACACACACACACACACACACACACACACACACACACACACACACCACACACACACGGTAGAGTCAGAAAGTTCTTCCCCGAGGATGAAACGAGGGCACAGATGTTCAATCAAACCAACGCAGTTACAGTGAGTGTTCCATCCCAGCAGTATTTGATTTACTGACGTCATTGGTAGGCTGGTATGCACACGAAGCTGCTAAGCTGTCGAGCCTGGGTTCGAATCCCGACCGAGCTATAAACCGTCCTCCTGGTGTTTCACACGCAGTAGTCAGGTATGGCAGCATGAGCCGGAACAGCGAGGTGCTGCGTCCACTTTCCGCTGTACTCCAGAGGCCTCCGTCTCGCAATCCCCCCCAGGGCAGATTCCCGCCCATCCCCATGTCCATCTCCTTGAGATGCCGATCACAGGCAGGTGATTCATCAACGTGTGTGTGTGTGTGTGTGTGTGTGTGTGTGTGTGTGTGTGTGTGTGTGTGTGTGTGTGTGTGTGTGTGCCGTCCCTCGGATGGACCTTAAACTGCACGTCCCGTCCTCCAGCATTAGTTGCTGGATGTTAAAGATCCCACAGTGTCCTTCACGAAGAGAAGGTGAGTTATCGCCGGCAATCTGAGATGATGATGATGATGATGATGATGATGATGATGATGATGATGATTGATTTTCCCCCTCATCTATACAATCATCGATCCATTATTTGTTTACATTAGAGCATTCCATGAGCACGTGACACATCCATGGGTTGGCAGAAGGATACCGGTAACAAAGGCGGAAAATGATAACCCAACCACTACTACCAATGTAGCTCGGAGTGTGGATCACACCGAGTATTACTGGTCCGAACACGCAGTGGATTTGGATTGATCTGCCGGAGTCAATTACAGGTACCTCGTGCAAACTTTACACTCCACATGATGGTAAATTAACTTCACACGATCCACGGTAAACGATGTATATCCCAATTGAGATTGTTCCCAGTGCCGTGCTGTCCTGGATACTTTAATTACACCTTGACTGCACCTGCTTCGGATATCCTGATGTTGCGCAGGACTTGTACCACGTGACGTGCTTTGTGGTTGCTCTGACCGGATTTGGCGCCATTGTCCGGGTCAGGAGTCAACTCTGGGGACTTCTGGGGGGGGGGGATTGCATTTGATTTAACGGCTTGTTGGAGTGACGAGGGACAGGATGTTGAAACCTTCACTTGCTCGCTAAAGAAAGCAGTTGGACGGTGTATAAACAGCTAGCCGAATGTTTTCTGCCTTATAAACTTTAAACATCTTTAGATATTTAATGAAATCAACATCATTATTATTTTTTTTTTCATGTACTTTAATTTGAAGACGACTGTTGTGATTTGAAGCGTGGCGAAATGTGACGTCACGACAGCCTGTTGTGATTTGAAGTGGCGAAATGTGACGTCACGTCACGTCACGTGCCGTCAAACTTCGAAAACTTTCTTCCGTTCGTCTGGTGTCGTCGTATGGAGAGAGGGCCATTTAATGGGATTTAAAAAAAAAATTGAGTTATACTTCCTCTTCTATATCAATGACCGTTATCAGGTAGTTACCCTCCAGCTACAGTGAAACCTCATGTTCGATTCCATACCCACGTATGATAAAGAATCTTGCATGAGCACAATTATTATTATCCTGCCTCTTGTTCCATCGACCAATGGCAGCAACGTTCGTTTTGATTGAATTTAAGGTACTAGTGCGTGGCCGTACGTGCAAAAAACAAACAAACAAAAAAAACATTGTGACGTCAATCGTGACGTCATAGCACCGTGTCCTGTCATTGGTTTGGTAAATAAATGGCCATAACTTGGGAACCACTTGTCCGATTAATATCAAACCGTGAAAAGGCACATACTCAGGTCCCCAGCAATATACCTGGCAAGTTTCAATTAGATCGGACCAGTGGTTGTCGAGAAACAGCGGTCACAGACAGACAGACAGACAGACACACACAGATTGCTGGAATTATAGATAGATATCGATCAAAAAACGCAAATGGATAAATTCTCTTAAATGGTTTGGAATACCAAAAAAAAATAAATAAAGAAGAAGAAGACGAGTAATTAACACACCTTTGCGAACGTTGTGAGTGCGGAAGGCAGGTAGGTTGGCATTTGCGCAAGAGGTGTGTGTGTGTGTGAGTGACAGCTGGTAAGTGTCATCCGTGATGCCTCGATGGGCGACTCTCTGCGGACTTTTGGCCATCGTGTCGCCCAAAGTCTTTTCCATCAGCTTCACCTTGTCATCCAACACGGAGAAATGTCTCATTGATGACGTGTTACCCGACCTCCTGGTGGCAGGAGAATATTCCATTTTGGAGCATCCCTTGTACCCCATTGAGAACACGCTGAAGGTACGACGGACCAACTACCTGTAGCATATCGTTACGATCAATGAAGAGTATTTGTGAAACGATAACGTGTGTGTAAAGTAGTTGTACGATATGCTGTACTGCCTCTCGCCCGCCTGACTGGGGAGAATTGATTAAAAACTGCCGTTCTGGTATGGTAACACTCGGAGGGCAGGGGGTCGGTGGTCACGCCACGTCACGTTGAACATTCTGCTATATTGGCGAATGTAATAGATGTCCCGTAGAGTTTAGGTTGCTTTGTGTTTGTAGCTCACCTGGACCATAGT
>CM068964.1:87159505-87172360 GCA_035128595.1 Eptatretus atami
GATTTCTGCCCAGGCTTCACACAAAAGGTTTAGCAATTCTGCCCGTGGTGTATGTTTCCTGGACTTTTTCCGCACAGCTCGATCCAATATGGGCCAGAGATGTTCAATGGGATTCATGTCAGGAGACTTACTTGGCCATGGAAGTCACTTGATCCCATTTCTGTCCTGCCATTATTTGGTCTTTTTTGCAGTGTGGCACGGAGCTCCATCTTCCATGAACAGAGTGTTGTTTTTGACCATCTGACCAGTGGAGAACACAGGGAGACATCCATCCTCAAGGACAGAAATGTGTGTTGTAGAGTTGATGTTGCCAACACACTCCACAAGCTCTGACCGACTAACACTCCAGATTGCTCCCCACACCATCACTGAAAAAACACCGTGTTTGACAGTTGGCTGCAATCAGTTCAAAGATAACTCTTGACTGGGACATCTCCAGACCCATACGCATCCACTGTCAGAAAATTGAGCAAATTGGGACTCATCTGAAAAAATGACAGTTTGCCAAAACTCCAAGGGTCTATATCATCGGCCCACTTCTTTCTCCTTTGAATGTTGGCTAGTCTAAGAAGAGGTTTTCTCTGAGCTGCTCTCCCATAGTAGCCCAGTTGAAGAAGGTACCGCACGGCAGTTCTTGAGCTCACTTGGACCTCCTCTGCAACATCTGCTGCCTTGCAACGGGGAGTTTTCTTCATGGACCGCTTGACAGCTCGAAGACACCTTTCTGAGGGCACAGATCAACCAGAATGGGAAGCTGTGGATTCCTTGCCTTCACTGGTGAGTTGCACAATCACCCGATTGACCGTAGAAAGTGGAATGCCAAGGTTCTGAGCTATCTGATGCTGGCTGACTCCACCTTCCGATCGACCAACAATTTGTCCTCTTTGAAAACCGGAAGGTTTTTGTGCTCCCTGGGTTTGATGCATTGTTAATTGTCATACAAGACCCAGGAACTCGTTTCTGCGAAGACATACTCGAATATTAGTACAAATCATTGAGTAAAACTGCTTTATACAGATGAAATGAAGAAATTGAAGGTGTCTATTTACTTTTGTCATGCCTCTGTAAGCTAACTGAAGATCATAAGAAACTTTATGAATTATGTGACAAAATGAAAAACAAAATGCATCATTGTATCTCTTTTGGTTTGGTTGTAATTACATTTTCAAACCGGAACAAGACTTTGCAGACAGCCTGCACTTTGTTCCTCAGCCTAAAATTATCTTCATATAATAATCCATGGTAAGTTTACCCAATCGAATGTTTTGAATAAATCAATAAGTTGTTAAACTTCTTTAACTCTTCTTTTCTCTAAGTGCCAGGTCTCTAATACAACAACTCAAGACATTCCTTATTCAACCTACTAGTTTGAGCTCTTTCAACCAGTGCTGGAATAAAAGGCTTCCTTTTTGGGGTTTTTTTTCTATTGTGGTATATTTACCACGGGGTTGTACTAGTAACCTTGAATCTCTCAACTGACAACAATACAGTTTTATGCTTGTAACACTAAAATGACCCGGCCCAAGAAAAAGATTATCTGAATGTGCACAATGCTTGGAAAGTCATTGAAACTAGAAAACAAAATCATTTCGCTCTAAAACTTTGTTTTCCCTTCTCTTTTTATTTTCTTCTTAGAGTTTACCAATTCCTGGCTCCTCAACATCGGCTTGTTCAGCAGTGTGTGCGCGGTGCTGGTTGCACTCTTACAAGCTGTGTTCCTGCGGCGGTTCTTCCGTACCCACAAGCTTATTGACTGAAAGGAACTGTGCAGGAGACCCAGCAAAGGGTCTACACTTGGGGTAAACACGATCTCTTAGAATGTGGAGTTTGAATTGATGGATAATAATAACAAAATGAGATTTCTTGCAAGGAACTTCAACGCAGGAGGTGCTCATTGGGCCCATCAAAGCCTGTCTTTGACGAGTTTCTTGAAGTTTCAGTGAATATGCCTGTAGATTAACTTCATTTTCACCTTTATGAATAAAAACAAATGAAGTTTGTTTGTTTGTTTGTTTTCGGTTGATTGTTTTTCGAAAAAAAAAAATTTCCCCCGGATTTGTATAAGTTATCTGATTTATTTCTCTGGGTACATTATAACACAACTTAAACACCAATGCTTAAAAATATAAATGGTTTGTTTAATGTTGTTGTTTTCTTTAGTTGTGATTGACTGCTTGTTGAATATTGCTTTCTACATTGTGGAGTTTTTCGAATCGCTGGGGGTTATGGGTGTTTAAAATCTGACTTGCTCTAAATTGAGAACATGTTGTGTTTCCTAAACCATTGAATTGTGTGTGTGTCGGATTGCATATGAATGAACTCATCATAATAACATGACGTATTAGGTGTGCCTTCCTTCAGCGAGAGTATTGAAGTTTACGATTACACCTTTATAAAAGTTTATTTGCTCCTCGTGGAAGAGCAAGGTTGAATTGACTCTGGGGTAGCAGGGCAATAATTGGGGATAAATTAACGAAACAGGGTAGGAAGAGAGAGGACTGAGGGAAGGGAGGGAAGAGAGAGGACTGAGGGAAGAGAGGGGAGAGAGAGGACTGAGGGAAGGGAGGAGAGAGAGAGGACTGAGGGAAGGAGAGGGGCAGAGAGACGGAGGATAGGGAAGGGAGGGAGAGAGAGAGAGAGACTTAGGGAAGGAGAGGGGAGAGAGAGGACTAGGGAAGGGAGGGAGAGAGAGGACGAGGGAAAGGAGGGGAGAGAGAGGACTGAGGGAAGGGAGGGAGAGAGAGGACAGAGGGAAGGCGAGGGGAGAGAGAGGACAGAGGGAAGGGAGGGGAGAGAGAGGACAGAGGGAAGGGAAGGGGGGAGAGAGGGACAAGTGGGAAGGGAGGGGAGAGAGAGGACAGAGGGATGGAGGGGAGAGAGAGGACAGAGGGAAGGGAGGGGAGAGAGAGAGCACAGAGGGAAAGGAGGGGGAGGAGAGAGAGGGACAGAGGGAAGGAGCGGGAGAGAGAGAGAGACAGGAGGGAAGGGAGGGGGAGAGGAGAGCAGACAGAGGGAAGGGAGGGGAGAGAGAGAGGCACAGAGGGAAGGGAGAGGGAGAGAGAGAGGACAGAGGGAAGGAGAGGGAGAGAGAGAGGACAGAGGGGAAGGAGGGGGAGAGGGGAGAAGAGGACAGAGGGAAGGGAGGGGAGAGAGAGAGAGGACAGAGGGAAGGGAGGGAGAGAGAGAGGGGACAGAGGAGAGGGAGGGAGAGAGAGGAGAGAGGACAGAGGGAAGGGAGGGGAGAGAGAGAGAGGACAGAGGGAAGGGAGGGAGAGAGAGAGAAGGACAGAGGGAAGGGAGGGGAGAGAGAGAGGACAGAGGGAAGGAGGGGAGAGAGAGAGGACAGAGGAAGGGAGGGAGAGAGAGAGGACAGAGGGAGGGAGGGGAGAGAGAGCAGAGGACAGAGGGAAAGGGAGGGCGAGAGAGAGAGAGGACAGAGGGAAGGGAGAGGAGAGAGAGAGAGGACAGAGGGAAGGGAAGGGGAGAGAGAGAGGACAGAGGGAAGGGAGGGGAGAGAGAGAGGACAGAGGAAGGAGGGGAGAGAGAGAGGACAGAGGGAAGGGAGGGGAGAGAGAGAGGACAGAGGGAAGGGAGGGGAGAGAGAGAGGACAGAGGAAGGAGGGGAGAGAGAGAGGACAGAGGGAAGGCGAGGGGAGAGAGAGGAGGACAGGGGAAGGGAGGCGAGAGAGAGAGGACAGAGGGAAGGGAGGGGAGAGAAGAGACAGAGGAGGGAGGGAGAGAGAGGAGGACAGAGGAAGGCGAGGAAAGCGGGAGAGGAGGAGGGAAGGAAGGGGAGGTGAGAGGACAGAAGGAGGGGAGCAGGACAGAGGAGGGGGGGAGTAAGGAAGGGGAGGTGGGGAGAGCAAGGAAGGGAGGAGAAGTGGGGAGAGTGATGCCTCACCAAACCTTGCTATACACTGTGGAGGGAGGGATGCGAAGAGGTGTGAGGAAGAGACAGAGACAGCAAAGAGAGAAAGAAAGCATGTGAGGGGTGGGGGGCCGGGGTGGACGGAGGCATGGGGCCGTAAAAAAACAAGCAGACAGAAAGAAGCAGGGTGGAGGTGGCGTTAGCAAAGAGAATGATATATTATGCTTAAACACCAAACATGCATACACAAAAAAACATACTCATGTCAAAACAGTTGTACACAGAACGACACAACAGTTTGTAAAGTAATCCGCTGGCACATCTGCAAAAACTTTGATATCCCTGTTCCAGAAAATTTGTGGGAACATGAACCAAAAGCAATCACTGAAAACATGGAAGTACCGACCGCTCACATACGACCTAATGATCCCATTGAGTGTGAACATCGAAAACAAAGCATTGCAACCAGATATCAAACTTCGGTACAAAAAAGAGATAAGAAGGCATTGCTGATTGAGATGTTAATACCAGTGATTTTGGACTGAACGATGGAGAAATCAAGAAAATGACGAAATACCAAGACCTCAAGAATAAAGTGAAAAGATCCTGGAAACTGAAGAATGCCAAAGTTGTACCAGTGACAATTGGAGCTACAGGAATGATAACGAAGAACCTCACAGCGATATTAAAAACCATCCCTGGGAATATTATAACAAACGAACTACAGTTGGAAGCTATCCGGGGCTCAGTGATGATCCTAAAGAGTGCCCTCGGCACAAAACTTTGAGAACAGAAAACTTCACAGCTTGGTACGTGAATCGTGACCCCTTACCGAAATATAGGGGGATACTTTGAGCCCACCCTGGGAGGACTCCATTCCACATTCTGAAACCCGCATATGCAGAAACCAATCAATCACACGCACGCACGCACACACACACACACACACACACACACACACACACACACCACACACACACAACACACACACACACACACACACGCAAGGTGGATAGTTTAGACTGATAGGTCTCCATTTCACTACCTGAAACCACCCCCACATGTGGAGATATCAGCAAACAAAGCCAACTTGCACATCACACAAACACACACCCCACACACACACACACACACACACACACACAGCACATATTTATTAGTACTGTATCAAACAGTCGTGCCAGAAAATTGCACCCTTGACTTCTTTCAAATAACTCACAATTTCTCAAAAAATAAGTTTAAATTGACAAAAGTATTTGTCTCCACAATTCTTGTTACATTGTAAAATGACAGAACCTTTGTTTTGATTCAGAACTTAATATATCCTTTTTTAAATCAGAATAAAAAAAGAAATGGCATTTGACAAAATTATTGACACCCTCGACTTAATATTTGGTATCACAGCCTTTGGACAAAATAACTGCAGTCGAGCACTTCCTATATCCATGAATGAGCTTGCTACACCTCTCTACTGGTAGTTTGACCCACTCTTCTTGTGAAAACTGCTACAGTTCTCCCAGATTTGATGGGTGCCTTCTCCCAACTGCTGTTTTCAGATCTTCCCACAGGTGTTCAATGGGATTTCGATCTGGACTCAATCATTGCTGGCCACTCAGAACAGTCCAGTTTTTGTCTTGAACCATTCTGGGTGTTTTGAAGTGTGTTTGGGGTTATTGTCCTGCTGCAAGACCCATGACCTTTGAAGGAGACGCCAGACTTCTGACACTGGGTTGAACCATTGTGTTCCAGATACCTCCTTGATAATTCTTATTTCATGATGCCGTGCACACATTCAGGGCACCCGGTGATGGAAGCAACACAGCAACCCCAACCACATAAACTGAAATCTTCCTCCATGTTTGACTGCAGGGAAGGGTGTTCTTTTCTTTGAAGCTTCATTTTGTTTTCTGTAAAAAGAAATGATTGTGCGTTTAACAAAAAGCTCTAAATTTGGTCTCATTCTTGTCCAAAAAACGGAAAACAATTTTCTCAAAACAGAAGGATTTTTGCCTTTGTTCAGTGGTGTTTTGGCAAAACTCCAGTCGGCTTTTTTATGCTCTCTCCAGCAGTGGGTTCCTCCTAGGTCTCCTACCATAGAAACCCCTTCATTGGAGTTGGCGACGGATGGTGTGAGTTGAAACTGTCGTACCCTATGCTGAAGGCCAGCTTGGAATCTGTTGGCAGTGATCGAGATGCTTTCTCCACCATTTGAAAAAATCCCTTCGCTGCAATCTTCGATCAAGTTCTCCTCTTGTGGGTCACGTCCAGTGAGGTGGGCTACCAGTGCCCATGGTCTTAAACTTTCCTGATTAACATTGCGTACGGTGGACCACAGGAACATCAAGGTCTCTGGAGATGAACTTGTGGCCTTGAGATTGTCCATGGCTTGCTACAATGTGTAGTCTGATCTCCTCAGACCAATTCTCGGGGTTTTGCTTCCTTTTCTCCATGCTCATTTGTGGGACATACAGTACACAAAACATCAGAATGACTCCTTTTTTCTCCATCAAACTTGGTTAATTGAGTGATTTTTATATTGCAGGCACCTGCAACTCCCACAAGGTGAGTTCAATTCCAAAGTAAAGGAGAATGACCTACTTGAATCTATTATTTCAAACAACTTTTAAAAAGGTGGCCAATAATATGTTTGGCCATTTTAGGATTTCTGTGGAATGAGCCTCACACGTTTAGTATTTTTTCAGCTTTTTTTGTTTTGGTTTCACTTGCAAACCACAGATAATACATTTGTGCGACACCAAAAGATTTGTTCATTTCAACAATTTTCTCTGGAAGAAATGGGTGCATCATTGGAAAAAAAAAAGTGGCAAGGTTGTCAATATTTTTAACCGCATGAACAGTACTTCTACTTCTACCAATCAAATACGTTTGCTCCTTATACTAAGAAATGTAGATTAATAGGCCACAACGGGATTACGTTGAACTATTAATGTGGTCGTTACTAAAGTGCGGGACGATGGGCCAAACGGACCTCTGTGTAAAAGCTCAAAATGTGTTCAATGATTCTAATTTATTTATTTATATTATATTCTCCCACTAAGGTGGCATCAAATGCGTTGGAAGCGTCCTTTCTGAGTCGGCGAGGTCGACAGTTCGAACCTTGGCCGGATAATACCAGAGTTTAAAAAGTATGCATGGTTACTTTGCTGACGCTCAAATTTAAAAACGACAGAGCATTGTGCATAAACAACATAAGTTTGGGCAATATCATACGCACAGGTTTGATGCGCTTAAATGTCCTCCTCCATTGGAAACCCACGAGGGATGGTTCATATATAGGGAACTCCATTACCCGAAATATATGTATATAAATATAGTATATAATTATATATTATATATATTATATATATATATAACCTGTATATGTACTGTAAGTATAGATATATATATTATAAATCGGACATATATATGTACAGTAATATATATACTTGGTATATGTACTGTCATATATATGACTATACTATACTTACATGCCATACTATATTATATATATATACTGTACAGTCCATATACAGTATATATATGTACAGTTATTATATAATATATACAGTATATATATTATATATGTACAGTACTTATACTATAGTATACTATATATATCACCACACCACTGTATAGTCCATTATTTAATATTATTATATAGTACAGTAATACCAGTATATATATATATATATATATATATATATATATATATACACCACACTGTGTATGTCCATATATTTTATATATGTTGTACAGCTACATATGTACAGTCACTATTAATATATGTACAGTATATATATATACACCACACTGTATAGTGGATTCCAGTATATAGTATTATATTATATTATATTACCTACAGACATATATATAATATTATAGCTATATATATGTAATTACTGTATATTTACCCCCAATCCACTACCCAGTAGGTATTAATAATAATTTGTAGAGTCATGAAAAGCTACGTACAGAAATTGAAGTGTAAAAGCCCATTTTCCTTTGTGGATCCATTTGCTAACACCTGCAGCTTGAGAATTGAAATCCCACGCTTAAAAAACTGTCTCTCCTGACGCATCAATTAATAACAGCTTTCTACCCTTCACAATCCCCGCAGCATCTTTGCTTCCTCTGGGAAAGACGAGGGAGAAAATCCCAGAACAGCTGCAATAATATGGTGGAGGACGAATTGAGGAATGACCGCACGCAGGGAGCGCGTTCTGGGGCATTCGGAGTGCTCGACTGCGCGTAGCGCCATCCTCCACCTCCGCGGCGCGTGACTCGACAACGTTTGGCAGAGACAAGGATCAAAGGAATGTTTATATTTTCGACGAAACCCGTCCAAACTCCCAAACCTAACACCACCCTCGCGTGGGCTTTGTTTGTAACATCGCTGTCACTTGTTCTATTTCGAGCGAATGCTGGATTTTCGGTTTCGAGACCAAATCTCAGTTTTAAAACGTCGACCCGTGTCAACGGTCTCGTCGTGCGGTTCGTCCAAATAAATAAATAATTATGGGTGGGTCGATGCAGGATCGATTATCCCGGCCTGCAAATAATTATATCGACGGGATAACAGGAATAACGAGAGCAAAACCGGGGATTACAGACCATCTGTTCCAATAGTACGTATTTAATTGACGTACTCACAATTCAATTGGTACTTAGGTAATATTAAATAGACATATTCACCTTCTTATTGGGACAGACAGACAAACGCACAAATGAAAAAAATCGCTCAGAGACCAATCACTTGCAAACCAAACATATGGTAACAGCACTCGGCAGACGCAACCCTTCGCCAGTTGCAACAGGTTTAAGTTTTTGTATTCCACTGATTGGGGCTGGGATCTAAACCAAAATCGAATCTGCTAATTGTTCTGTCACTACTAACAATCATCCACCGGGTTTGTCTATTACTCTGCCACAACTTTTTGAGAATCATGATATTTTTAGTTTTTGGCCCTATATCAATTTTGTTGAAATCAGGCCTATGTTGACCTTTTGTGACTGAAAAATAATTGGTGTTTAATTCATTGACCTGATTTATATATTTGTTGTACACCATGTGAGGCTCGTGTAAGAGCTAAACACAACGGAACACCACATACAAAGCTTCATCCGCCCAGCTTTTAGCTCCTGACCACGGTACAAAGCTTTCGTCGCCAGCCTGAGGAGTACTGCCTCCCCCTGGCTGGGTGCCTCCTGCCTCTCACCTTTCTCGGCTTTCACGCTTTGGAAAACCAAGGCGTTTAAGGATCGATTTGATCGCCCGGAATGAGGCCGTGTCTTTTGGGCCTCTCACTCTCATCAACCGCAGGCAAAGGCGTGTAGTCTTTCTGTCTTCACCGTCTCCTCTCCGGTCTTGCACCCCCTGCTCTTGTCTGCGATTTGTCCCCACCATATTTCCGCAGGGCGCTCAAGGTCCACCAACAACGCCCCCTTCTGTGTAAAAACTACCAAAACATGAATCATTGCTCACCTTCACGTCCTTTCATTCCTCTTTTTTCCCCGCCTTTGGAATAAACTTCCCCCTTGTTGTCCCCACTGCCCCCTTGTTTGTTGCATTGTGTGTTTAGCTTTCATACGAGCCTCGACAATGTAACAAAAAACCCCACAAAACAAGGCATGAGACATAGAGGGGCAAAAGAGGGGAAAGCACAAAATGATCGGGAAACAGAGACAATAGGGATAATCTGTGGAAGGGAGAGGGATGGGGCGGGGTACACAGGGGTAAACAAAATGGTACTACAGGGACTTTCCATGAAGGAAAGCAGATTTTAATTTGAAGGAGTGTGTTTGGGTGGATCAACGGGGGTAGAAAAGATCAGGATTTTTGATGGGGAAGATATGAGATGGTGTGTGAACACTTGTTTTTGAGACTGGAGGAGGAGTGGATTGAAGAGAGTGTGGGAGTTTGTTCCAGAGTTCCAATATTGTGGTTGTTCCATATCCCTGCAAAAATAGTTGGTGGTTGAATTCAGTGTCCTGATATGCAAATCCCGTTTCAAATTGAAAGTCAATCGGATGAAAATTGAGGATTTTAGAAAATTTGAAAAAGTGCTTGACCTTTCGACCTAAAAATAAATAGGTCTGTGATTGGACACCAACTCCAACAATTGCGTGACGTTTCGTGAAGATCGGGTTTTAAATTTGAACTGAAGGCAGATTAAAAGGTGAACGGACAGACACTAAGGGGGCGATCAACCATACTTGTCCCAAATTTATTTAATTTATTTTGCCAAGTAAAACGGACCCAAATACAATGACCTGTCAATTCGGCGAGTAATAACAAGAAATTTGATGCAGGAGGAGGTCATTCGACCCATCATGATCACGCTGCGCTGCAACCAACATCAAATTAAACGGAGAGTTCGTAGAAACGTCTTTACCCTGCCCGTGTGTATGTGAGCCACAAAGGAGCAGTTAGACATGGGGTCATTTAAACTCTTGCTTTGACGTTCTGAGCACGATCTATATGTTCTAAAGCCGATTTGTTTAAATCTTCAATGTTTCCCCGCTATGCTGAGGCAGGACAGCAAATGACTTGTCGAGATTGGTATATTCAATACAGTAATTTCTTTGGTCGAAGTACGACAATAACTGGATCTTTGTGTATATTGACAACAAGGTGATTGTCCTTGAACTAGGTGGGCTCAAGTATGATAATTAAATTGAAATAAAATAAAGGTTTTAAAGGCTGTAGAAAAAGAAGAAAAAAAAATTTCGGAAAGTTTACTGTCCGTTTGATGGGGCATCTTTACACCAGCTTATTTAACATGTTATGAGGAAATAACTTCTTGGTGCCTGTTGTTGCGTTCCTTTATGACGTCATAAAAAGCAAGTTCCTGTTTGGAATTATTTTTCCAGTTTGTTACTTTAATTTCACAAGAACAGGCAGAGACTAGAGTAAAAACGATTACCGTTAATCGTTGTGCGCATTGTGGCGAATTGGTATGAGATTCCGTACAATGTCGCCCAATATTCGGGAGCCAAAGTCCTGCTAGAGCCCCAGCTCCATGTTCCGATCATGTTTTGATTCTTGTTCTGCGGTTGTTCAAAATTTAACATTCAATTGAAATAAATCTTTCCTCAATCATAGACTCACAATCTGTAGACAAAACAGAAAGACAGACGGACAGACAGACAGATTTAGTGAACAAATGCTTAAATCCCTGCTTTTCGCTTCATGTAGGGGGTGATTAATCCATCAAGCTTAAGTCGACAATTTCATTTGAGGGTCGGGAAGGATTTGGGAGAGAAAGTGGTGCAGGCTCAGGGACATCCACCAGGATGTTCAAAATAAAAAATGGGGGAATTTTTTTTGTTGTTGTTGGTGGGTGAAGAAGGTTTAGGGTGAAGGATAATACAACGCTGATCACACAGGACATTCCTTACCCCTCACAGACATCCACACACTGCCAATATCCCGTACCCCGTCTACTCCAATGCTTCAGGTAGTACCTAATCAATTCCAATTTAAACCTTATCAATGTTTCTGCTGCCACTACTTTCCCAAGGAGACCGGAGGGGTGGTATCAGCAATGGTATTACTAGAGTCATCGATGAAAAAGTAAAGCTAATGGGTGTTATAAGCACAGTCATGCATGGGCCAAAAGCCTCCTCTCCGTTCACAAGGTGTCCCACAAAATGATGACCGTAACCCCCTTTTCAACGGGCAATTTGTAAAAATACTACTGTATATTCGTCACCAACTTGGCCCACAATGTGGGTGAGTCGTGTTTCTCATGTTTGTAAAAATAGCTGATCTATGTTCATGGGGTTGAACTTCCCCCTTTCTTCCTCAATTACCACACAACATCGGTTTTGCATTTCCTTCTGAGGCGTGCTTTTCATATTTAAACCATCCTTTCTATAAGGCTATAAATATTGTTTCAATTCCTCAATTTCAAATCATGCCACAGCACCTCCCGACCTCTTCTCCTCCTTCCAATTTAATCCAACTTTGAAACTTGTCGCCAAACTTCCAGCTTTTTTTACAGCAAATCGAATCAAAAATGTCCAGAACTTGCCAGCAAGGCAATGCGTGCCTCCTGCATGGTCCAATTGAGTCGATGCATTTAACCTTCATTGCCCATTGTCAACCGATCTCACATGCTGTTTTAAGGCTACCGAGGTGTTAACACTCAAATGGGTGTCTGAGCTGCACTGTTGTCTAATATTTAGCAAGGAATTCTTAATTTGCAACTCGCATCTTAACGTCATTGGTACATCTTGTCATATACATGATGTTGTATTTAATGCACTTGTCGCTTGTGGTATGTACACTATAACATGCAGGCTGTGTACATTGTAACATAAGACCCTTAAAAGATTCAGTGAATTGAAGGTCTTTATGAGGCAAGGTGGTAAACCGACATTCGAAACTCTGACAGCGATTTCGCCATGGTTATAAACTATTGGTGTTGAAAAGGAACTTTGACGCACGGAAGACCATTCGACCCGTCATGGACTGCTACACCAACACCTAGACCAACCAAATCACATCCGCAGGCCACAGCACAACCCCAAATGCGGAAGGGGGGGGGGGGGGGGGAGGGTGAAGTGTCATATATGCAAACACAAAATAGTTATTTATTATATAGTATTTCGGACCGAAGCCATGCGAAGCAGGACCGAGGCCATATTTATTCCGATATGTGAAAACCCTGCAACCCATGTGCCTCAGAAAACAGAGATTTTGAAATTCCGGCCACTTTTCCATCAATCTCATCTACCTTAGTTAAAACATTCTCCGCTGGGTAGTTTGCGTGTCAACTCGCTCAGCGGGTTGCGGAGAAAACACCATTTAAAAGCGAACAAGTCTGGAAGACGCACGATGGTTCAAGACGGTATTTGACCGATTGTAGATTGTCTTCAGAAGTCAAGGATGAGACAATGTGATAATGTTGACCAAAGTTATAAAAATGATCAAACTTGATGTGGTTACGAGTGACAGGTTATATAGCTGCAAAATGTCGAAAAGT
>CM068964.1:87172385-87186838 GCA_035128595.1 Eptatretus atami
AGTTGTTACCAGTGACAATTGAGCTACAGGAATGATAACGAAAACCTTCACAGCGATATTAAAAAACCATCCCTGGGAATATTATAACAACGACTACAGTCTGGAAGCTATCCGGGCTCAGTGCATGATCCTAAAGAGTGCCCTCGGCACAAAAACTTTAGAACAGGAAACTTCACAGCTTGGTACGTGGAATTCGTTGACCTTACCGAATATAGGGCGATACTTGAGCCACCCTGGCGGAGGACTCCATTCCACATTCTGAACCCGCATAATGCAGAAACCAATCAATCACACGCACGCACGCACACACACACACCACACACACACACACACACACACACACCACACACAACACACACACACAGCACACACACGAAAGGTTGGATAGTTGAGACTGATAGGTCTCCATTTCACTACTGAGACCACCCCCACATGGGAGATATCAGGCAACAACAGCAACTTTGCACAGCACACAACACACACCCCACACACACACACACACACAACACACACAACAGCACATATTGTATTAGTACTGTATGCAAACAGCGTGCCAGAAAATTGGCACCCTTGCACTTCTTTCAATAACTCACATTTTCTCAAAAAATAAGTTTAAATTGACAAAAGTATTTGGTCTCCACAATTCTTTGTTATCATTGTAAAATGACAGAACCTTTGTTTTTGATTCAGAACTTAATATATCCTTTTTAAATCAGAAAATAAAAAAGAAATGGCATTTGACAAAATTATTGACACCCTCGACTTAATATTTGGTTATCACAGCCTTTGGACAAAATAAACTGCAGTCGAGCGATCCATATCCATGAATGAGCTTGCTACACCTCTCTACTGGTAGTATTGACCACTCTTCTTGTGAAAACGCTACATGTTCTCCAGATTTGATGGAGTGCCTTCTTGCCCAACTGCTGTTTTTCCAGATTTCCCACAGGTGTTCAATGGGATGTTCGATCTGGACATCATTGCTGGCACACTCAGAACAGTCCAGGTTTTGTCTTGAACCATTCCTGGGTGCTTTTTGAAGTGTGTTTGGGGTTATTGTCCTGCTGCAAGACCCATGACCTTTGAAGGAGACCCAGCTTTCTGACACTGGGTTGAACATTGTGTTCCAGGATACCTCCTTGATAATCTTATTTCATGATGCCGTGCACACATTCAGGGCACCCGGTGATGGAAGCAACACAGCAACCCCAACACATAAACTGAACTTCCTCCATGTTTGACTGCAGGGAAGGTGTTCTTTTCTTTGAAGGCTTCATTTTGTTTTCTGTAAACATAGAAATGATGTGCTTTAACAAAAAGCTCTAATTTGGTCTCATCTGTCCACAGAACATTCTCACAGAAGGATTTTGCCTTGTTCAGGTGTGTTTTGGCAAACTCCAGTCGGGCTTTCTTATGTCTCTCTCTCAGCAGTGGGGTCCTCCTAGGTCTCCTACCATAGAACCCCCTTTCATTGAGTTGGCGACGGATGGTGTGAGTTGAAACTGTCGTACCTTATGTCTGAAGGCCAGCTTGAATCTGTTTGGCAGTTGATCGAGATGCTTTCTCCACCATTTGAACAATCCTTCGCTGCAATCTTCGATCAAGTTCTCTCTTGTGGTCACGTCCAGTGAGGTTGGCTACAGTGCCATGGGTCTTAAACTTCCTGATAACATTGCGTACGGTGGACACAGGAACATCAAGGTCTCTGGAGATGGACTTGTGGCCTTGAGATTGTCCATGCTTGGCTACAATGTTGTGTCTGATCTCCTCAGACAATTCTCTGGTTTTCTTCCTTTTCTCCATGCTCATTGTGGGACATACAGTGACACAAAACATCAGAATGACTCCTTTTCTCCATTCAAACTGGTTAATTGAGTGATTTTTATATTGCAGGCACCTGCAACTCACCACAGGTGAGTTCAATTCCAAAGTAAAGGAGAATGACCTACTTGAAATCTAATTATTTCAAACAACTTTTAAAAGGTGCCAATAATATTGTTTGGGCCATTTTAGGATTTCTGTGGAATGAGCTCACGTTTAGTAATTTTTTCAGCTTTTTTTTGTTTTGTTTCACTGCAAACCAAAGAAATACATTTGTGGACACCAAAAGATTTTTTCATTTCAACAATTTTCTGGAAGAAATGGTGCATCATTGGAAAAAAAAAAGTGCAAGGTTGTCAATATTTTTTAACCATGACAGTACTTCTACTTCTACAATCAAATACGTTTGCTCCATTATACTAAGAAATGTAGATTAATAGGCCAAACGGGATACGTTGAACTATTAATGTGGTGTTACTAAAGTGCGGGGACGATGGGCCAAACGGCCTTCTGTGTTAAAGCTCAAAATGTTTCAATGATTCTATTTATTTATTTATTTATATTCTCCACTCGGTGGCATCATGGTTGGAGCGTCCTTTCTGAGTCGGCGAGGTCGACAGTTCGAACCTTGGCCGGATAATACCGAGAGGTTTAAAAAGTAGTGCTGCGTTACTTTGCTTGACGCTCAAATTTAAAAACGGACAGAGCATGGCAAACAAAACAGTTGGCAATCATCGCACAGGTTTGATGCGCTAAATGTCCTCCTCCATTGAACCCACGAGGGATGCTCATATATAGGAACTCATTACCAATATATGTATTAATAATATATATAATATTATTATATTATTATATATATATATCTGTATATGTACTGTAATATTATATATATTATTATGGACATATAATTACAGTATATATATACTGTATATGTACTGTCATATATATACTATATAACTGTACATGTCCATATATATTATATATATATATGTACAGTCATATACAGTATATATATGTACAGTATATATATATATATAACAGTATATATATATATATGTACAGTACATTATACTATATATATATATATACACACACACCACTGTATATGTCCATATTTATATTATATATGTACAGTACATTTACAGTATATATATATATATATATATATATATATATATAACACACACTGTGTATGTCCATATATTTTATATATGTACAGTACATATACAGTATATTATATATGTACAGTATATATATATACACACACTGTATATGTCCATATTATTATATATATATATATTACGTACAGTACATATATAAATATGGTATAGCGTATATATTATGTAATAATAGCGTGTATATACTTTCCCCCATCTCCTACCGCTAGGTATTAATAATAATTTGTAGATCATTATGAAGAGCTACGTTACAAAATTGAAGTGTAAAAGCCCATTTTTCCTTTTGTGGATCCATTTGCTAACACACAGCTTGAGAATCGAAATCCCACGCTAAAAACTGCTCTCCTGACGCATCAATTAATAACAGCTTTCTAACCCTTTCACAATCCCCGCAGCATCTTTGCTTCCTTCTGGGAAACGAGGGGAAAATCCCAGAACAGCGCAATAATAATGGTGGAGGACGATTTGAGGAATGACCGCACGCAGGGAGCGCGTTCATGGGGCATCGGAGTGCTCGACTGCGCGTGCGCCATCCTCCCCTCCCGGCGCGTGACTCGACACGTTTGGCAGAGACAAGGATCAAAAGGAATGTTTATATTTTCGACGAAACCCGTCCAAACTCCAAACCTAACACCACCCGCGTGGCTTTGTTGTGAACATCGCTTCCCTTGTTCTATTTTCGAGCGAAATGCTGGATTTCGGTTTCGAGACCAATCTCAGTTTTAAACGTCGACCGTGTCAACCGGTCTCGTCGTGGGTTACGTCCAAATAAATAAATAATTATGGGTGGGTCGATGCAGGATCGATATCCCCGGCCTGCAAATAATTATATCGACGGGATAACAAGGAATAACGAGAGCAACCGGGGATTACAGACCATCGTTCCAATAGTACGTATTTAATTGACGTACTCACAATTCAATGGTACTTAGGTAATATTAATAGACATATTCACCTTCTTTGCGGACAGACAGACAAACGCACAAATGAAAAATCGCTCAGAGACCAACACTTGGCAAAACCAAACATAGTGGAACAGCACTCGGCAGAGCGCATACCTTCGCCAGGTTGAACAGTTTAAGTTTTGTATCCCACTGATGGGCTGGATCTGAACCAAAATCGAATCTGCTAATTGTTCTTGTCACCTAACCAAATCATCCACCGGGTTTTGTCATATTACTCGTCCACAACTTTTTGAGATATCATGATATTTTTAGTTTTTGGCCCTATCAATTTTTGAAATCAGGCCTATGTTGACCTTTTGACCTGAAAAATAATTGGTGGTTGAATTCATTGACCTGATATATATTTGTTGTACACCATGTCGAGGCTCGTGTAAGAGCTAACACACGGAACACCACATACAAAGCTTTCATCCGCAGCTTTTAGCTCCTGACCACGTACAAAGCTTTCGTCCGCAGCCTGATGGAGTACTGCTCTCCCCCCTGGGCTGGTGCTCCTGCCTCTCACCTTTCTCGGCTTCACGCTTTGGAAACCAAGGCGTTTAGGATCATTGGTATCGCCCGCGATGAGGCCGTGTCTTTGGGCCTCTCACTCTCTCACCGCAGGCAGGTCGGTAGTCTTTCTGTCTTCTACCGTCTCCTCTCCGGTCTTGCACCCCCTGCTCTGTCTGCGATTTGTCCCCACCATATTTCCGCAGGGCGCTCAAGGTCCACCAACAACCCCCTTCTGGTAAAACTACCAAAATCATGAATCATTGCTCACCTTCACTCTTTCATTCCTCTTTTTTCCCGCCTTTGGAATAAACTCCCCCTTGTTGTCCCCCTGCCCGCCTTGTTGTGCATTGTGTGTTAGCTCTCATACGAGCCTCGACAATGTATACAAAAAAACCCCACAAAACAAGGCATGAGACAAGAGGGGCAAAAGAGGGAAGCACAAAATAGTGGGGAACAGAGACAATAGGAAATCTGTGGAAGGGAGAGGGATGGGGCGGGGTACACAGGGTAAACAAAATGGTACTACAGGGACTTTCAGGAAGGAAAGCAGATAATTTGAAGGAGGTGTGTTTGGGGTGGATCAACGGGGGTAGAAAAGATCAGGATTTTGGATGGGGGAAGATATGAGATGGTGGTGAACACTTGTTTTGAAGACCTGGAGGGAGGAGTGGGATTGAAGAGAGTGTGGGAGTTTGTTCCAGAGTTCCAATATTGGTGGTTGTTCCAATATCCTGCCAAAAATAGTTGGTGGTTGAATTCAGTGTCCTGATATGCAAATCCGTTTCAAATTTGAAGTCAATCGGATGAAAATTGAGGATTTTAGAAATTTGAAAAAGTTCTTGACCTTTCGACCTCAAAAATAAATAGGATTCTGTTGGACCACCAACTCCACCAATTGGTGACGTTTCGTGAAGATCGGTTTAAAATTGTGACCTGAAGGCGATTAAAGGTGAACGGACAGACAAACTAAGCGGAAGCGATCAACATACTTGTCCAATTTATTTATTTATTTTGCCAAGTAACAAACGGACCCAAATACAATGACCTGTCAATTCGGCGAGAATAACAAGGAAATTTGATGCAGGAGGAGGTCATTCGACCCATCATGATCACGGCTGCGCTGCACCAACATCAAATTAAACTGGAGAGTTCGTAGAACGTCTTACCCTGCCCGTGTAGTAGTGAGCACAAAGGACATGGGAAGGGTCATTTAAACTCTTGCTTTGCGTTTCTGAGCACGATCTATATTTCCTATGAGCCGCCATTTTGTTTGAATCTCAATGTTCCCCTATGCTGAGAGCAGGAGCAGCAAATTTGACTTGTCGAGATTGTATAAAATAGCGTAATCTTTGGTCCGAGTACGACAAAACTGGATTCTTTTGGAAGTGACAACAAGGTGATTTGTCTTCTAGTGCTCAAGTATATAATTAAATTGAAATAAAATAAAGGTTTTAAAGGCTGTAGAAAAAGAAAGAAAAAAAATTTCGGAAGTTTACTGCCGTTGATGGGGCATCTTTTACACCAGCTTATTTAACATGTTATGAGAATAACTTCTTGGTGCCTGTTGTTTGCGTCCTTTATGACGTCATTAAAAAAGCAAGTTCCTGTTTGGAATTATTTTCAGTTTTGTTTTACTTTTTTCACAAGACAGGCAGACAGAGTAAAACGATTACCTTAATCGTTTGTGCGCATGTGCGATTGGGATGAGATTCCGTACAATTCGCCAAATTCGGAGCCAAAGTCCTGCTAGACCCCAGCTCCATGTTCCGATTCATGTTTTGATTCTTGTTCTGCGGTGTTCAAAATTTAACATTCAATTGAAATTAAATCTTTCCTCAATCATAGACTCACATCTGTAGACAAACAGAAAGACAGACGGACAGACAGACAGAGTGAACAAATTGCTTAATCCCGCTTTTCGCTTCATGCTAGCGGGGTGATTAATCCATCAAGCTAGCGACAATTTCATTGAGGGGTCGGGGAAGGATTGGGGATGAGAAAAGTGTGGCAGGCTCAGGGACATCACCAGGATGTTCAAAATAAAAATGGGGAATTTTTTTGTTGTTGTTGGTGGGTGAAGATGGTTTTAGGGTGAAGGATATACAACGCTGATCACACAGACTATCCCTTACCCCCTCACAGACATCACACCTGCCAATATCCCTGTACCCCTCTACCTCCAATGCTTCTAGGTAGTACCTATCTAATTCCAATTTAAACTTATCAAATGTTTCTGCTGCCACTACCTTTCCAAGGAGACCAGGAGGGGGGTGGTATCAGAATGGGGTTATTACCTAGAGTCATCGATGAAAAGTAAAGCTAATGGGGTGTGTATAAAGCACAGTCATGATGGGCCAAATGGCCTCCTCTCCGTTCAAAGGTGTCCCACAAAATGATGACCGTAACCCCCTTTTCAACGGCAATTGTAAAAACTACTGTATATTCCGTTCACCAACTTTGGCCCACAATGTGGGTGAGTTCGTGTTTCTCATGTTTTAAAATAGCTGAGTTCTATGTTCATGGGGTTGAACTTCCCCCTTTCTTCCTCAATTACCACACAATCATCGGTTTTCATTTCCTTCCTGAGGTCGTGCTTTCATATTTAAACCATCCTTTCTATAAGGCTATAATATTGTTTCAATTTCCTCAATTTCAAATCCATGCCCACACCCCGAACCTCCTTCTCCTCCTTCCATTTAACCCTTTGAAACTGTCGCCAACTTCCAGCTTTTACAGCAAATCGAATCAAAATGTCAGACTTGCAGCAACTGCATGGTGCCTCCTGCTGGTCCAATGAGTCGATGCATTTAACCTTCATTGCCATGTCAACCGATCTCCCATTGCTGTTTTAAGGGTCTACCGAGGTGGTTTACACTCAGAATGGGTGTCTGAGCTGCTGTTGGTCTAATTTTACAAGGAATCTTAATTTTGCAACTCCATCTTAACGTCATTGTACATCTTGTCATATACATGATGTTGTATTTTAATGCACTTGTCCTTGTGTATGTACATATACATGCAGGCTGTGTACATTGTACATCAAGACCCTAAAGATTCAGTGAATTGAAGGGTCTTTATGAGGCAAGGTGGTAAACCGGACATTCGAACTCGACAGCGGATTTCGCCATGGTTATAAACTATTGGTGTTGAAAAGGAACTTTGACGCAGGAGACCATTCGACCCGTCATGACTCCGCTACACCAACACCAGACCAACCAAATCCATCCCAGGCCACAGGCACAACCCCAAATGCGGAAGGGGGGGGGGGGAGGGTGAAGTGTCATATATGCAAAACAAAATAGTATTTATTATATAGTATTTTCGGCCGAAGCCATGCGAAGCAGGCCGAGCCATTTATTCCTGATATGTGAAGAACCCTGCAACCCATGCCTGCAGAAAACAGACGTTTTGAAATTCCGGCCACATTTTCCATCCAATCATCATCTACCTTAGTTAAAACATTCTCCGTGGGTAGTTTCGTGTCAATCGCTCAAGCGGTTGCGGAGAAAACGAATTTAAAAGCGAACAAGTCTGAAGACGACGATGGTTCAGAGCGTATTTGACGATGTAGATTGTTTCAGAAGTCAAGATGAGACAATGTGATAATGTTTGACCAAGTTATAAAAATATCAACATTATGTGGTACGAGTGACAGGTTATTAGCTGCAAAATGTCGAAAACCCGGTTTCGTTCAACAACTTTAAAAATTTGACCTTTGCATACCTTTAAAGTCACAAAACAATGTTGACATTAAAATAAGGAAACAGGATATGTGCTATAGCTTATTGGATTAGTTCGTCGAAGAAGGTCGAAACCCGGTTCGATTTCACAACTTTGAAAATTTGACCTTTGTGAACTTTAAAGGTCAAAGTCAAGGATTATGACCTTTGGTGCAAAACTCTCTGGAACATTACAGGAACAATATAACGTCATATAGGCTCTATTCATTTCGCACTCCTCGGATTATCCATACTTTGATGAAATCAGCGTAAAAACAAACTTGAAGGGCGCCACGGGCAAGGTGTTCGAGATAGAGCAAAATGGTTTCAAGACTTCAGGTGGGAATGACCTCAAGATTATGCATAAAAAATATTTGTCATCCTAGCTCTCAAAGTTTGGGCGGTCGTATGATTTTTATGTCAAAATTCACAATTTTCTAAGTTCGTGACCTTGTGACCTTGACCTTGGGACGAAAATGAAAAATCGAGCTCCGTGGGGGCTATGCAGTGCCATTGGGCTACCAAATACTGAAAACCCTGCCAGATTTGACAAACCCTCGGAGAAGATGGATTTTTTAGTCAAAATCGCAATTTTCTAAGTTCGTGACCTTGCGACCTTGACCTTGGGACGAAAATGAAAAATCGAGCTCAGTGGGGCTATGCAGGTGCTATTGGCTAACCAAATACCGAAACCCCTGCCAGATTCGACAAACCCCTAGGAGAAGATGCAAATTGAAATCGGCTACCCCCTAAAAACACAATTCGCAATTTTCTAGTTCGTGACCTTGTGACCTTGACCTTGGGACGAAAATGAAAAATCGAGCTCCGTGGGGCTATGCAGGTGCCATTGCGCACACCAAATACCGAACCCGTTCAGATTCGACAAACCCCTAGGAGAAGATGCAAATTGAAATCGGCTACCCCCTAAAAACAATGTTTTTTGGGCGTGGCTCCGCCCATAATGGGCGCACCACGCCCATTCTCAGGAAAACACAACGAGATCATGATATAAACCTCCACCAAAATTTTATCAGAGGTCGGATCAAAATCCACGGAGCTATGCTCGGGACAGATAGACAGACAGACAAGCCGGTAGGCGGACATGGGTAGTCGCCTACCCAATAGAACTGACGCATGGGCCCGTTCGATGGGAATGACATGATTAAGCGCAAGGAAATTCATGATTCTAGCTTCAAGGTTAATGCTGCATAATGTTTTTTCGTTAAAATACCCCCACATTTAGAGGTTTTCGGCCGTTGCTAGCAACGGAGGGTCCATAGCAACGGTTCTTTCTCACACATAACTAGGACATACCATGAACCTACCATACCAGTTTCATGTATATCTGACTCAGTCTCTGAGATATAACGAACTTCGTTTTTTTATTGTTTTCGACCAGGGTCATTCAAAGTCGATCTTCTCCGACAGTTTTCATAGGATCCGGCTGGAAATTTTTGACAATATGGCTCAATGTACTGCCTACAGTGGCTCGTGGCCCGATTTTTGATTTTCGAAAAAATAAATTTTTTATGATTTTGCAAAAATTTGAAAGTCTCGTTGCTAGGCAAGGCATGGTCCACAGCAACGGTTCTCATTTACACACCAACTAGGTCATGGTATGAACCTACCAAACCAAGTTTCATCGAATCGCCATTGTATTAACTGAAATCGCCATTTTAAATCCTGATAATAAGGGTAGAACAAATCTCAAAAAAAACATTTTTTCAAAAAAAAACTTTTTTGGACTAGATCAACTACCCAACAGACACACACAACAATAACGAATATAGTGGTCACTTATTTTTTTCGTGAATTATTTTTTTCGTGAACCAATAAAGGTGAAAAAGTGAGGGCCTCGGCCGACTTTCCACATCATGGGCAAGGATGGTTGTGGATGCCAATTACTAGTCAAATAAATTAGTGACTAAAATCACGCATCCACACGCATCTCCCTCCAAATCCTGCCAACATCCCCATACCGCTCTATCTCCATAACTTCCAGGTACCTATCAAATTCCAATTTAAACTTGTATACTCTTCTGCTGCCACTACCTTTCCAGGGAGACCGTTCCATGCATTAACTACTCCCTGAGTTGAAGACCCCTGCCTTACTACTGTCCTCACTCTCATCATCTTTACTCGCAGACTATGACCCCTGGCCCTATCACTTATATTCTACTCAAGAATTTGTCTGCACGTATTCATTTGTCGATACCCTTCATTATCTTCAGCATCTCTATCGTATCCCCTCGTAACCGCCTCCTTTCTAGTGTATAAAGTTCCGTCTCCTTCAGCCGTTCCTCAATCCTCATAGCTTAGTCGAGCTAGGCCCAGAATCAATCTCGTAGCCCTGTGCTGAACCCTCTCGATGGTAGATATGTCCTTCCTCAGATGTGGTGACCAAAGCTGCACACAATATTCGAGATGAGACGTCACTAAATTTCTGTATAGTGTTAACACTACCTCTTTTGATTTATAATTTATCCCCCTGTGAATGTATACTATAAAAGCAGCCTTGTGTGTGTGTGTCAGTCTGTCCGAGTTTCACCCATTGGTTGGACAGTTCACCTGACTCCACCCACAATTTCTATATGATGGCCGCCATGTTGGTGCTTACTGCTTTGTGAAGTCAAAGACATCTTCGGAGCTGCCATTTTCACAATCGCCATTCCCTCTCTTTAAGTTTTCCCTTCAATGTAACATGACAGAAGTGACACTTAAATTAATTTTGAGCCGATAAGCATCACGGGTCTTGTGAAGATAGGCCTCAGCGATAGAGACAGCAATCTGTTGTCAAAATACCGGCCAAATGTCCATCCCTGTAGTGTCCATCTTGTTTACCCCGTGTACCCCACCCCATCCCTCTCCCTTCCACAGATCTCCTCATGTCTCTGTTCCCCACTGTTTTTTCCTTCCCTCTCCCACCCCTCTTGTCTCCTGCTCCCCTTCTTGTACGTTCTGTTGTGTTAGCTCTCATACGAGACTCGACAATGTATACAAAAAATGGAAAAAAAACTATGTGGCATTCTCTCAAGCAGAGCTTTCACTATGGAGGTTATGCAGGTCCTTGCTATTATTTTCCACTATTTTCTCTTAAAATTGTGTTGTACGTGGTTCGTGCAAGTGTGAGGGATTTCTGTGAAGTTGGTGATAGCATGATAGGGAGCGTAGAACCCTACAATCTAAATCATTGGTTGTAAATTCTGCTGTTTGATGTGGCTTTGGCTTTTGGGGGAGGGGTTGAGGACTTTGGGTGGGGAGAGGCGAGTGGGGTTTGAAGGCTTGATTGGGAGGGGATTGATGCCTTAGGGCTGGAAGAGGAGAGTGAGTACTTGGGGTTGAGGGAAGGACGGGGAGCAAGATGTTGCAGTGTTAGGAGGGGAAGATTGTGGCTTTGGGTGGTGGGGGTTAGGATTTTTGTTGGGGGTTGGGGGGGGGGTTGAGGAATTGTCAGAATTGCATGTGTAAGTTTACTCACAGTTAAAATAGAACCATCTGTCCTGAAGCTCACCTGGATCAGGAGCAACAGTCACTGAAACCCTCGCGCGAACCCTCAGACCCTGAATTTTTTTTAACGCCATCAACAAACTTTGGTACATCAAGGGTGAATAATATTGTGGTCAAGTTTCATTAAAATCGTGTGTGTAGTTTCGAGAAGAAAGCAAATACCTATTTTGGGAGGGGGGTCAAACCCACCCTGTAGACCCCTGAATGAGTGCAGATTTTGATACAGTCGACAACTTTGGTACATCACAGGTGATGAAGGTTGTGGTCAAGTTTCATCAAAATTGTGTGCATAGTTCAGAGAAGAGAACAAACACCTATTTTTGGAGTTAAAAACCCCTCGTTTACCCCTTTAATGAGCGCAGATTTTGTTGTGGTCGATACATTTGGTCCATCTCGGGTGTGAAGGTTGTGGTCAAGTTTCATCAAAATTGTGTATTGAGTTTCGGAGAAGAGAAGAAAATATCATTTTTTGGGGGGGGGGGGTGGGAGGGTCAAACCCCACCCGTAGACCCCATAAATAAGCGCCGATTTTGATGCAGTCGAGAAACTTTTGTGCAACATGTGTGATGAAGGTGAGGTCAACTTTCATCAAAATTGTATGTGTAGTTTCGGAGAAGAGCAAATACCTATCTTTGAGGGGGGGGGTTAAAATCCCCCATTACACCACCTTAATGAGCGCAGATTTTGATACTGCGTCCACAACTTTGGTACTTCACTGAGCTAGAAGGTTGTGGTCAAGTTTCATCAAATTGTTTGTGTAGTTCTGGAAAGAGAACAAATACCTATTTTCGGGGGTCAAACCCCCTCGTTACCCTCTTAATGAGCACAGATTTGTTGTGGTCAACTTTCACCGAAATCGTATGTGTAGTTTTCGGAGGATACAGAAACTATCGAGGGAGGAACGGGGGTCAACCTCCCCCCCAAACTACAATACCAACCATATCTTGTTACTAAAACCCTGTTTGCCTTTCACCTAGCCTTGCTACTGCCCTGTTTGCTTACCATCATATCTGACTTCCTCTGATGAGCGCATATTTGATGCGGTCAATACACCATTCGGCATCAGATTATGAGCTTTGGCCAAGTTTCCATCAACACCGTGTGTTTATGGTCAACGATAATGACTGAAGTGTTTGCGAAACTGACTGCCTGATCACTGACTCACTCACCTATGGACATGCTCCATCGCTAAGCTTCACCCAACAAAAGTCCAGGTGAGCTAAGAATGAATTGCCACAGGGATGGTCTGTTGTGTGTTTTGTGTGTGGTGTGTGTGTGTTGTGTGTGTGTGATGTGTGTGTGTGTGTGGTTGTGTGCGTGCGTGCGGCGTGCGTCTGCGGTGCGCCTGTGTGTTATCTGGGCCTTAAACTTTTTACCATTTCAACTGTGTATCAAATTTTCAACAAAGCTTTATTATTATGAATGAGAACCAAACTAATAATTTGAGTCTAAAGGTTGAAAGTCAACATAATATTTGTCAACCTTTTCATCGAATGACCTGAAAATGAGCCAAGTTTCCATATGGTCATTGAATTCAACTGCCAACTTTTTTGAGAGTCAACATTGACCAAAAGTTACCACATGGCCAAAATTTCAACGATAGGCCAAGGTCAAAACTAGTGGTATTTCAAATCCTCAATTTTCATTCCCTTGACTTGACAATTTTGAGAGAGATTTCATACAGTCGCTGAATCAACTACCAATTAATTTAAGTCAAAAGGTCAACAGAGCCTAATTCCCAAAATTAGAGTAGATAAGGCAAAAACATAAATCATATCACATATCTCAAAAAAGTTGTGGACGAGTTATGCACAAACAATGTGATGAGTTGATAGTGACAAGAACAGCGGATTGGATTTTGGTTCGGATCCAGCCATCAGTGGATAAAACGTAGAACTGTTTCACCTGGCGAGGTATCGCTTTTACGAGCGCCGTTTACTTTGTGCTGTTTACCAATTGCACTCTTATGATATTTTCATTTATTTGTTTGTTTGTCAGCACAGAACTTTAGTTATGTTCTCCACAACCACTTGTCGGGTTGGACAATTTTCACCATTGGTCGACTACTCATGGGAATTTAAATGATATTATGACTCCCTCGATGGTCACGTGTGTGGCAGGCCGCAGGTGAACGATACGGACTGTGCAGATAACAATATCATTTCAGTTTTCTCAGCAATCGCTTGTTGGAGACAAAGTCTGACCCAGCGAAAGGCCAAGGATTCTCGAAGGACCCTGGTTACCAAAGAATTAGTCTCCGTTTCAATCCCTGACGTCAGATCCCAGTTTCCATCCGGAGAGCAAGACTGGAGCACCAAGACCTGAAGGACCTCGGTTTTGTCCTCCTGCACGGTACGGCAGCTCCACACCCCATGATCAGTGATCCACGACTCCCCAGGCCCGATCAGACACTATTTTGACTCTGACTCACAGCCAGCAGAGACATGAATGCCAAGGCAAATGAATCTCTCGTGACCTGAACATCCTCACCAGAAACAGGTACAGACAAGATATCAGCATCCAAGATGTATTGAAGCCTGGGTCTTGGTTTGACCCAAGGACCAGTAATCCCAGTGGCTCCGACTCCTCTTTCATTACCTCGGAGTCCCCAAAAGGTATCCAGGAGTCTTCGCAAAGATAACGCATCATCTGAGAAATCAAGGTCAGAGATCTTGGACATTCCCAAACCATGCACCGCAGCTTGATCTCTCGACATCCTCCAGAATCAGTCCATACAAGGCGCAAAAATGTGGGGGCCAGATCTCTCTCGG
>CM068964.1:87190564-87206295 GCA_035128595.1 Eptatretus atami
TTTTTTTTTGTATACCTTGTCGAGGCTCGTATGAGAGCTAACACACAACGCACATCAAGGGGGGCATGAGACAGGAGGGGAGGGAGTGGGAAGGACAAAATAGTGGGAACAGAGACATTTGGAGATCTGTGGAAGGGAGAGGGATGGGACGGGGAACATGGGGAATAGAAGATGGACATTACAGGGACTTTCAGGAAGGAAAGCAGGGAATTTGAAGGAGGTGGGCTTGGGTGGATTATCAGGGGTAGAAAAGATCGAGGATTTGGATGGGGGATGATAAGAGGTGGTGGTGAACAGCTGTTTGAAGGCCTGGAGGGAAGAATGGGAATGAATAGAGTGAGGGAGTTTATTCAAAGGCGGGAAAAAAGAGGAATGAAAGAGTGAAGGTGAGCAGTGATTCGTGATTTTGGTAGTTTTAACAGAAGGGGGTTGTTGGCGGACCTTGAGCGCCCTGCGGAAATGTGGTGGGGACAAATCGCAGAGAGAGCAGGGGGGCGAGGCTGGAGAGGAGACGGTAGAAAGACAAAGACCACCGAGCAACCTGCGGTGATTGAGTGAGAGGCCCAAACTCAGCCTCATTGCGGGAGATGCCGATGATCCGAAATGCCTTGGTTTCTACAGCGTGAAGCCGAGAAAGGTGGGAGGCAGGAGCACCAGCCCAGAGGGGAGAGCAGTACTCCATCAGGCTGCGGACAAAAGCTTTGTAAGTGGTCAGGAATCAGGTGGGCCGAGGAAGGACCTTGCACGACGGAGGATTCCCAGTCGGCGACTGGCTTTGGAGGCGAGGTTTGAAATGTGGCTTTCCCAGGAAAGGTCATGGCAGATAGTGAGACCCAGAAGCTTGAAAGAAAGGACTTCTTCCAGAGGATTGTTGAGAAAGTGGATGGGGGGGTTTCTAAAACGGTCCTTTCGGAGAGACATCGTGAGAGTGAGATTTGTCCAGATTGATAGACATGTTCCACGTGTTGGACCATTTGTGATTTTATCCAGATCAGCAGTGAGTGAAGAAGCTGCTGCTTGCCGGTCTGAGGGATGACCGATGGTACGGCAAAGGGTGGAGTCATCAGCAAAGAGATATAGAGGATTTTCTAGAGAGTCGGAGAGATCATTGATGAAACCAGAAAAAGAACAGGGCCAGAACACTACCTAGAGGAACTCCAGCCTGGACAGGAAGGGGGGATGAAAGAACTCCATTTAGGCCACACGTTGACTGCAACAGGAGAGGAAGTCTGTGAGCCATGAGTGGAGATGGCCTTGGATACCATAGGAAGAGAGTTTTGGTGGCAGGGCAGGGTGCCAGACTGTGTCAAAAGCACTTGATATGTCCAGGGTACGGCTCGGATTTCATGTCTGGCATTGAGGGCTTCCATCCATTGTTGGGAGAGCAGAAGCAGCATATCCAGGGTAGAGTGACCTGGTCTGAAACCAAATTGATGATCAGAAATCAAGCCATTGGAGAAGAGGAAGGATTTGATGTCTGAAGCTATGATGGATTCCATAACCTTGCTGATGATTGGGAGAAGGCTGATTGGTCTGTAGTTGCAGGGATCTGTTTTTGCACCTTTTTTGTGCAGGGCAGTGATGTTTGCTGATTCTCCAAGCAGATGGCCTTGAGCAAATGAGAGGGTGAATAGAACAGAGAGAGGGTGAGCAAGAGCAGAAGAGCAGGCTTTTTGCAGAAGAGGGGGGAGTTTTTGAGAGAGGTGAGAGGGAGGCTTGGAGGGAGAAGAGTGGGATGGTTGCTTTGAGAGTGAGGGGTGAGAGGAGTGAGTTGGCACTGAAGTTGGAAAAAAAAAATGGTTGATGGAAAGTGAACATTCATAGCAAACTGGGGTTTTTTAAAAAGTTTTAGGTCAGTTATGCGATTAAACACATTTCTTGAGGGATGCAATAAAGGCGAATTCAGAGAATGGAGAGAAGAAACGCTGTAACAGTTGGATTTTTTAGGCAAGGTATGAAGGAAAGGTCGAATTGAGAGCAGTCTGTTTAAATAGCAGAAGAGTAGTGCATTCTGATACAGTAAAGAGTACCACACGTGTGAAAGAGGAAGATGAAGCATTATAAGAGATCGTTTTTGTTATTATTTTATTATTAATGTTGAGAGAGCTTTCAACAGATTAGGTCATGGAAGTGTTGTAGAAAAAATCGAGGAAGAAGAAGAGATGAAGAAGAAGAAGAAGAAGAAGAAGAATCGGAGAAAGGTAGTGGGTTTTTTTGTTTTGTTTTTTGAAAAGAAATAGAGTGATTAGTTGGGATGGGGACGTTAAGAAAGTGGGAAAGATAGAAATTGAAGATAATGGGGAGAAACAAATACACGATCGTAATGATTGACATACTCTATCCATCCGAAGGGTGGGTGAACTGCTAGAACAATATAAAAATGCTGGAAAGTAAGACAAAGAAGAAATGCATTCATCTGCCCACGTCAAACCTTGGCAGCACCACATCGTCGCTCCGCCCACATCGTCGCTCCGCCCACATCCTCGCACCGCCCACATCGTCGCTCCGCCCACATCCTCGCACCGCCCACATCGTCGCTCCGCCCACATCGTCGCTCCGCCCACATCGTTGACTTTCACCAGAGGAACTGAATTATTTTTCGTCCGGAAGTGACGTAACGGAACTGAAATAATCCGCCGAGGTTTATTTCAGACCAACATGGCGGCGCCCGCGGTGTCGTGTGAAATCGGCTCTGAGGAACGATCGGAAGTTTTTGACGGAGAAGCGCACGTCGATGCTGAGAGTGTCAAGGTAAACAGCTCGGCGGCGGAAAACGACGATGGAGAATTTAAGAAGCCTTCTGTGCCTTCTGTCGGCTCGAGCAGAGTTACTAGGCCTTACCTGACGGACGGTGACGGATCAGGAACACGAACAGTTTCTGCTGCGAGCGGAGACGAGGACAATGAGGTGAAAGGAGCGAAAACGTTCACTGCACCGCCAGCCTTGCCCTACAGAGAACCCTCATGGAGCTCCGTCCCGAACGGAGAATACTCGCTGGAGATGATCAAGGAAGGCGCCATAACGGGCTCCAAGAAACTCGAGGGTCACAGTGTTCAGGTCGTGGGTCGTCTGGCGTGCTGCGACATTCAAATGGACCACCCCTCCGTGTCCCGCTACCACGCCGTGCTGCAGTTCGGAGACATCGACGACCAGGGCTCTGGTTGGGCGGTGTATGACTTGCAGAGCACTCACGGAACGTTTGTAAATAAGGAACGGCTGCCTGGTCGAAGCTACCGGCGCCTCCGGGTGGGGTACACGCTCAGGTTTGGGGGAAGTTCGAGGATGTTTGTTCTACAAGTACGTGTGGCAAGGATTGTCCGATACTTTGGGTTTCCGGGTCCGTCCGTCCGTTTACGCGATAACTCAAGAAGCAAATTGTAGAATTTCATCAAACTTGGTAAAAAGGTAAAGTAAGACGGGGCAATTAAGTGATTAGATTTTGGGCCAGATGTGATAAAGGTCAAGGGTCAAAGGTCAAGGTCAAACTCTGAAATTTTACTGTTTACGCCCTAACTCAAGAAATATTGGATAGAATTTCATCAAACTTGGTAAAAAGGTAAAGTTAGACAGGGCAATTAAGTGATTAGATTTTGGGCCAGATGTGATAAAGGTCAAGGGTCAAATATGTCGATACTCAAGTGTTTGTGTGGGAGAAAGGAGGCATACCCGTTGACTGCGTGCAGTCAAATTCCTCTAGTTTTTAAAATGAGGGTTGATCATTTTATTCGTAGCCTGGTGTTGGCTTAACATTGTAGGCTCTTGACTTCAAGCCCCTTTCCAACCGTTGAATTAACACCAGGCGGGTTGACTCAGCCTGCCGTCCTCCTGAGGTCGGTGACATGAGTTCCGACGTACTGGTAACGGGGCGCTGCATCAGCGGCACAGCCACACCACCAGAAAATGATGCAGCCAAGCAGCTACAGGCTGCGTACGAATAAATAAAATTTGTCGTCATCGAGTAGACGCATCTAAATGCTACTTGGTCCGTCGGTAGGGTCATGATGCTGCAGGAAAACATCTGCTGCGTCCACCATTCCCAACCGCCATATCGACGATCGGTTTACTTATCTTCTGGTTAACTTGTTCTGAATTAACATCCACATTCCTGTTATCCGTTCAAATATAGTGGGTTGGGAATTTAGGCCAGGTAACCACCACAGAAGCCTTCCCTTTTTGAGCTGTGCCGGGGGATCTTTAACATACCCAAGGTGTACGTACGAGGGACGGATGACGTGCAACAAGATGGAGCATCCCTTGTTTGCACTTCATCGAGATGGCAGTTTGAATCATTCACTTGTGCAGGATAACAAATCCCTGGATATAACCCGGTTTAGCATGAAGATCTTCAATCAAAGTAACGAAAGGGGGTTCGACCATGCATAGCCATGGAGATCTGCCAAAAGCAAATTGAATGGAGTCCCATCCTGAGCGTGCACGTGCAGAGGAGTAGGTCAATTTGTTTGTCTGCCTGGATGAGAGTCAAACGAAATTGAAAATCATTCCGAACAGGAAACTTAGTTTCTCGGGATGTCATGAAGGACACAAACTGCAAGTACGAAGAACTAAAGTGACATGGTAAATAAGGTGGTGTCAAAGTTTAGCAGCACTTGGACAAAATGAGAAGCTATTTTACACCATCTAGATTCTAGACCAGTGGCTCCCAAACCTTTTTTTTTTTTTTTGTCCACGACCCAAAAGTTGAAATCGCATTTCCCTCGTGACCCAAATGGTACCGGTACCTACCATAACATTTGTCTGAGAAAATGCTTTAGACATGAAAACCCCCACTTCAAAAACTGGGATTTGTGAGAAAGTTAACAAGGTACCAACATGTGAATCCGGTGTATCGCTGTAAGATCAAGCGGCACGTAATCATCCGCAACTTATCGGAAGGCCCTCATGACTCGACTTTGTGGTTTGGGATCCCCTGATCTCGACCAATCAAATTTACCGCTCATGCTGTCAGTCTCAGCATTGGTGAATATCAAAATTTGGACAAAATTGTGGCTCGTAGGAAATATGTGTATAGATTTTGCTCGGAAACACAAAACAAGAGTACAAAAGACTCTTCTCATATCTTTGTTTGTTTTCTTTTCCTCAAGACTGCATGGGCTAAGGTGTTCTATTAACTCCCGAGTTAGAATATATTTTAGTGAGCAAAGATTAATTGAGGTAAACGATCTGTTTGAATGTGGCGACGTCTTCTTCCAATTTCATTGTTCTTGGTGTTTTGGGTTACCATGCGACCAGGGCCCTGAGACTGACCAAGAGGTGGAATGTGAGCTGAGCGTCACCGAGTTGAAAGCCCTGGGACGGCAACGCAAGGAAAAACTGGAAAGACTTGAACAGAAGATGCTGGGGGAAGATCCGGATGAAAAAGAAGGCCCTCAGGATATTTCAAAATCTGCCCAAGAGGAGAATGCTACTTGCAACTGGGGCATGGGTATGTATGATGTCATATATGTGTTCAAAGCACTGTGAAGGATTTGTGAAAGTTGTAAGATTTTTGTATATTATATATTCCCATCATGCGGATCAGTGTCCGATGAGAGAGTCGGTGTAAGCATTTGTATATCATGACATTGGTACTCATCACAAAACTTTCATTTTCTCTACATCTTTCTTCATAACCTGGAGCAGATGATTATAATCCTGATGAAGACGGCGAGGAAGAGGAACAGTGTGATGAAAACCCGTTTGCTGTCGGTTTCCACGAAGAGAAGGAAGCCTATTATGTCAAGGATCCCAAGAAAGCTCTCCGGGAATTCTTTGAGAGAGAAGGTAAATCCCCGGGTTGCATTGTGGGTAACAGATTTTCTGAGTTGTCTTTGCATTCCGAGACGGTAAAAGTGGCCATTTACGATCAAACATGCACGGGGTAGAAGACGAGAAGAATAATTGCTAAATAAATATTATTATACGGACCATAATTTAATAATTAACGACTTGCAACACCTAAACTTATTTTGTGGACTACTCGATGAAAAACTTTTTTTTTGTTTTACCCAATTATACTTTGGAATCATATTTATTGTTTTGCCAGCTTGTACACAATGAGACTGGACAAATATAGCTCATAGTCGAGAGTGAAGTCTGAGTTACAATTTACTCTGGGCACATGGAAATATACCATCGGCAATACACAAGGGAAATGCAACGTTAACCGAGGAAATCGGAGCGGAGGGGGAACACTGCGTTACCGAGGAAATCGGAGCGGAGGTGAACACTGCGTTAACCGAGGAAATCGGAGCGCAGGGGGAACACTGCGTTAACCGAGGAAATCGGAACGGAGGTGAACACTGTGTTAACCGAGGAAATTGGAGCAGAGGTGAACACTGCGTTAACCGAGGAAACCGGAGCGGAGGTGAACGCAGCGTTAACTAAAGATATTGGAACGTCGGTGAACGCTGCGTTAACCGAGGAAATCGGAGCGGAGGTGAACGCTGCGTTAACCGAGGAAATTCGAGCGGAGGTGAACGCTGCGTTAACCGAGAAATCGAAGCGAGGTGAACACTGCATAACCGAGGAAATCTGAGCGGAGGTGAACGCTGCGTTAACGGGATTGAAGCGGAGGTGAACACTGCGTTAACCGAGGAAATCTGAGCGGAGGTGAACACTGCGTTAACCAAGGAAATCGGAGCGAAGGTGAACTGAAGAATTCTGAGCGAGAGGATTTTTTTTCACATCACGTGACCGCAAAGACTATCATCAAGTTACATTTGTAGACTTTGAGAAATCGCTCAATAAACCTTAAAGGTCCCATGACACTCAAAAGTACTGAAATTGCATATATATATACATATATATATATATGTCCTATAGGAGTTTTTCATCGTGATTTCTGATCTGACAATTTTTTTCACAATACTCGTTCTGTAAAATGTAAAACAAACCTCTTCGGGAACGCCCCTAAAAATTTTGCCAAAATCCACTGAAAGAGGCGTAACCCACATGATGTCATCTCCAGAACAACAAAGGCTGCACGCAAATTACTCGGGTTGGTGGCACTGATCTATGCTTCCTGTGTGTTTCACATTCGATTGGTCGACTCAATCGCTTCGTTCATTTTGCTTAAAAAAATCAAAACATTTGGTTTGAATAATGATGACATGGACTTTGATTTGTCTGGTAGCGACAATGAGTGTGAGAGAAATGGAGAATTGTCGGATAACGTAGTGCGGGAGGTGAAGTTCAGGCAGCTGGAATGGAAATACGGCTTACCAGTTCGAGCCCGAAGCAGGACAAGCAGAGGAAACTGGCGATGAAATTCCCGGCATTCATGATTCGGAGGACATCGAAGGAAGACTTGGCAATAAACTGGTTGGACTAAATCTATTCGTAATTCAATAATGTAAATTCTACTTGCATACTGCTCGAATCATCAGAATATTTTAGTGAGGTGACGTGACCAGCGCAGCGGGCATGTGCACTGGCGAATGAATCGCAAGCAAGGCCAGCGCATGTCATCGGCCGTATCTCTCCGTGCATAAAACGAAGCAATCTTACTGTCCGGATACGATGAAAACTTGTGTGCAGAACACACCTTGCGACACAATTGTCAAGAGTAGTCCGATAAATCTGACGTTCTGTTGCATTTTAATTTATTTTATTCCTTCTGTCGTCATGTAGCGCCAGTAGAAACAATGAAGAAAAGAGAATAATAAAAGAAAGGTACAGCACGACAGATTTATCGGACTAGTCGACGGACGACGGATTATCGGACTAGTCTAGACTCTAGAGTTGACAAGTAACTTGTATTAGCATGCACACAATGTATAAGTCAAT
Source organism: Eptatretus atami (assembly GCA_035128595.1). Taxonomy (NCBI): domain Eukaryota; kingdom Metazoa; phylum Chordata; class Myxini; order Myxiniformes; family Myxinidae; genus Eptatretus; species Eptatretus atami. The sequence continues at coordinate 87,198,350 of CM068964.1, forward strand.
GCGTAAGAGTCCTGAGGCTATGAGCCGTGTAATAGGACAGATAAATTTGTCTTTCATAGTTGTGCCAACATATTTTCCCTTTTCATTTATTACAGCATTTTGGCTAAATTTTAATGAATAGCAAGCCAATGGAAGTAGTACCTTCACTTTAGAATAAACCCATGTATGTCGAGTGCAGCCATACCTGGCTTGCATGTATGTGGAATCGTACCTATCCCAGCAGGTGGTTTCAACGAACAATTCAATAAGCTGCAAAATGTGGGTGCAGTTTTTCACAATTTGATTTTATAATTATCTCCATGCGCCTTGAAATGATGCAATATTAATCTTTAGTATTTTACTTGTGTATGTCCCTGTAAGTTTCTTTTTTAATGAAAGGTTCAACAGTCACATTTTATATTTTGTGGAATGGTATAGCCCTTTATTGTGCATACATGTATTGGATTTGTACACGACCAGACAAGGTAGTAAAGGGATAAATAATTGCCTCGTGATTGTTGTGCATACACGGCTCAGAAGCAGAATTTCTTTTCTGCGAACAATCACAGGAATTAAGACATCAGTGAGATAGCAAACACATGTGCACAATCATTGTACGTACTTTATATGGCGCGCGACATCTAATCAATCCACTCTGTGCGAGTCGCGTTCTGGAGATGTCGTCAACGGTCACGTGACCTGCGGCTCGCTGAACTCAACTTTTTTGAGGGGCGGGGCATAGCAAGTTGTGAAAAGCACTACAAATGTAATATTGGTCTAATTATCCCATTGTTGATTTTAAAAAAGAACATGGGTGATTTCTCACTAGGAAGGTCAAGTTAATATATAAATAACCAGAAACTTTTGAGTGTCATGGGACCTTTAATGAATGGGAAATAAAGGCTGGTTTTTGGCGTCACGGTTGAGGTGGCTGGCTTAAGATCTTAGGGTCTTGAGTTTCAGCTCCTCTCGTGCCGTTGAAATAACACCAGGTGGGTTGACTCAGCCCGTCATCCTTCCAAGGTCAGGAAAATAAGTACTAGCTTTCTGGTAACAAGGGCACTGCATCAGCGGCACAGCTACTCCTCCAGAAGAAATGATGCAAACAGCAGCCACAGGCTGCATACGAAACAATAACAACAAGAGGAAATGTATTACAATGTCCAAAACGATGGATTCAACAGTAAAACGGTGGATAATTTAATCCGACAGCCCCGACCCCACGAACAATGCAGAACAAGGGAAATAACCCCCGAGGCCAAACAACACGCCGTACGGCAGAGCCCGGATCACCATGTGCATGATATAAATATGAGATTTTATTTACCCCCACACTACTAAAGTCGAATAAATTCACATTTTGCATTATCAAAGTGGGTGGAAGCAATGATTCCATCTCATTGGGCGAGAAAATGTTGATTTATCACTCTTCATCATTAACACCCGTTTTTGCTCTCAGGGATGGATTTGGAGTACGATGTCGAAGAGAAGGGACCGGCGTCTTGGTTGTGCAAAGTCAGGTTCGTCTTGCTCTTTCATTAAAGATCGTGTTACTGGCCCGAAACAGGGTATCATGGCTGAGCATCTCATTGAAACTGCTACAAACAAATCTTTACAAGAAATATTTTCCTCGAAACATGATCATTAGAACGTTGTTTTTTTCGTATACACAGTCAAGGCTCATGGAAGAGTTAGAACTTGTACACTGAATGGATCAGGTCTTAGCAGGACAAAAGGAACAGTAGAGAGAGGGAGGGGGAAACACCAATGGCAGAGTTGAAGACCAAGATCGAGGTAGACTTGGACAAACAATGGGAGTGGGTAATTGGGGGCAGGAGAGGATGCCTGGAGAGGCAGGAGAGGAGAGGATTTACCTCCGCTCTGACATAGGGTGGACAAGATGGATACAGAAGGAAACGCTCAGGATGAAAAACTGGAAGTTTGGAAGGAGGAATTGAGGTGGGGTTGGGGGAAGTTAACGAGGGTAGAAGAGTTCATGGTTTTGGATTTATCTAAAGATGCCAATGTGACGATACACATGCTTATTGTCAAGGTGGCCGAAGTATATGAGACATTTCTGCTTGAAAGCATACATTTGTCCTAAGAGCAGTCAGACTTGCCATGCATCATGTCTTTTGCACTACTCATGATAATAGGCTGTACAGAGAGAATGGTGTGTTGGCGTTTTCTAACAACTTGACTGCTCCAGGTCTGGCAGCATTCTGAACGTGATTGTACAAAATAAAGTTTGTATATATATATATATATATATATATATATATATATATATATATATTGTCCTTCTCTGTTGATACTTGCATGCAGGCTTCAGATGGAGAACTCGAATGGCCAAGAGTTGGTGGCTGAGGCAGCAGGTACCGGGCGGAAGAAGGAGGTGGTGGCCCAGTGCGCGCTTGAAGCATGCCGTATGCTGGATGCTAATGGGCTGCTTCGGCAAGAGGCTGGTAATGTAGAACATGCATACTGCAATGGCTCATGCATGATAAATGGTGTAGCATCCACATTTCATGTTTGCACTTCGGTAATGTGCTAAAGGGCTGGCAGGATAGCCTAGAGGTGCACACACTAACCTCAAAGCTGTTTAGCTGGGATTTGAATCCTGACCCAGCTGTAAACTGTCATCCCAGTGTTTCATTGGCAGGGTGATTCATCAATGTGTGTGCTGTCCCTCAGTTGGATGTTAAACTGGGTGTTCTGCCGACATTTGTTGGTGGATGTTAAAGATCCCACAGTGTCCTTCATGAAGAGTAGGCGAGCTATCGCTGGCATCCTGAACAAATTGCAAATTCCTGCCCTAACTACTGCTGGGAAGGAAATGACAAAATACCCAGTAAAACATTTGCCAAGAAATTGCTTCAGTAGCATGGACACACTGTAACAGAGTTTGGTACGTCAGAATTGGAACCAGTGTGCTAAATGAAACTGTGATAAATATTGCTTTGAGAGAACCCTTTTATGAATAAATATTAAATATATATTTATTTATTTATACTGGAATATAGGACCCGTCTCTTTGCTGTGATGGCTAATCAACAGGGCAAGAAGAAAAAGGATTCCTGGGAGTGCGGGGATAACCAGCGTCGCAAGTTGGCATTTGCAGTTTCGCCAAGTGTACCCGTGTTAAAAAAAAACAAAAAAACATTTTCATCACAAACCTTCCCGGGAGTTTCCTGAATCAACCGTAGTTGGATTTATTGAAATCCGTTAATCCGTTCTCAAGTTATAACATGACAGACAAACAGACAGGCCAAATATATATCTAAGATTTTCATGGTTTCAGTTTGGAAAATATAGTTTTGTTTTTTATTTGTAACAAATTATTTTGCAGTTAAAAAAACCACTAACATTTCAGAGGCTTGTTCTGGTACCGATTGGAGTTGGCTGTATGGTTGTGATTAAAGATCGTCCTTTATCCAGTAGTTGGTGTGGGTTTGATTCCCATAGCTACTCACTATTGCCAACCCTCACTGGGCTGGCAGGATAGGCTAGGGCTCAGGGGGTTGACAATTTTCACGGGCCGACCACATAATAATTTTGGTGTGTCGTCGCAGGCCACATACTGCGTCTGTTTTGGAATAAAATTACCTCACCATCGAAATTATTTTCGAATTCATGATGTGTGAGTAGTTAGTGCCATTAAAGTTTGATGTGTTAAGACATTTTTGCATGATAATCCCAGAGAAGTGACAGTGAGTTTGTATGTCAGATTGTCCGAATGTCTGTTAAAGTAAAAGTTAAACGAGAACGGCACTCTTCGACGTCGCAACGTCGACAGGTAGGCCTCCACCCACATTATTACATCATTATAATACTTGTACCAAGTTTTATTTAAATCCCTTCAGTTGTTCTCAAATATCACATTTTTACCTGACATAACCTTTGACCTCTTGACCCCATAATCTAATCAGTTTATGTATACATCATTATCCATACTTGTACCAAGTTTGACTTGGATCCCTTCAGCCGTTCTTAAGTTATCGCGGTAACGAAAACCTATCATGGACTCTGACCTTTGACCTTTGCCCTCAATGCCACCATCTAATCAGTTTATCTTTGCATCATACTGTATACTTATATTATGACATCAAGTTTGGTCAAAATCCCATCACTTGTTCACAAGTTAGCACGGGAGCATAATTTTTTTTTACCTCACATGACCTCCGACATTTGACCTTTTGACCCCAAAATCTAATCAGTTCATCTTTACCGCATTATACATACTTGTACCAAGTTTGATTTAAATCCCTTCTGCTGTTCTCAAGTATCACATTTTTACCTTGCATGACCTCTGACCTCTTGACCCCAAAATCTAATCCCGTTCATCTTTACCTCATTATACATACTTGTATCAAGTTTGGTCAAAGTGCAGTCACTGGTTCACAAGTTAGCACGGTAACAGCATTTTTACCTTGCATGATCTGACCTTTGACCTTTGACCTCTTGCCTCCAAAATCGAATCGATTCATCTTTACATCATTATACATTACTTGTACCAATTTTGACTTGGATTCCTTTCACCGTTCTTGACTTATCATGTTACCAAAAAGTTATTGCAGGGACAGACAGCCGGACGGACAACCTGAAAACCTCATGCCTCCGGCGACTTGGTCAACGGAGGCATAAAAAAATTATTTTGCAACGTAGTCTTTAAATATGTCTGTCAATACGACAAAATGGAGAAAAATAAATTAAAGCTTCACTTGATCCCCCTCATGGGTTCACGGGTCTGAAGACGACAAACTAAAATAAAAAACACAAAACGATAAACTGAATTAAATATCCCCATCGGGAAAACAAAATAAAAAGTAATCCTTTTCAAGAACTTTGTTCTGTTTTTTTCAGTCGAGCAACCATCTCGTGCGATTGTGTCACTTTCTCTTCATCAGACATGTTCTTATATTTGGCTGCATGTTTGCTCTCGAAGTGTCGGTTCAAGATGTATTCTTTGAACACGGCGACACTTTCTTTGCAAACCAAACACACAGAAGAAAACCCTGCTGCATCCGTAAATAAGTATGTTGAAGTCCACTCCTTGTTAAACACTCGGCATTCAGCATCTACGTTTCTCTTCTTCGATAAACTCAGGTTTGTATCCCACCTGTGAAGTGCAACAAATGTGAATTCCTGCAAAACTGAAAACGATACATGGGATGTGAAACTGCAAAACTGAAAACTATACAAAAAGCTAATTTTAGCATAGCTCCCGTGCGAAACCATTGGCTGCTGTGATTAGCATCATAACCATAGCAACCAATCATAGGCCCATACCCTGCACGCAGAAATGCATTGTTTTCCTGCTGTACAACGTTCCCGATATCATCATCGTTTTACGACCATTTCCATGCTTGCCTGTGTTGGTTCACCGAATGGATGCTTTCCAGGCTGCACGATCCCTTGCTCGCCCTCTTGTTAGGCCTTTAACTTTAAGATCGTCTCTCAGCAACACATCCCATGTTTTCCTCGGACAGCCTCCAGCTCTCCTTCCATTCACATTCATATTTATACACCTCTTCGCACAACTACCCGACCACATCCTTTCCACATGTCCGAACCATCTCAACCTACCCCTACGCATAATCTCACTCATGCTTTCCACATTTGATTTCCTAACCTACCTCTTAATTCCACATTTGATTTCTCGTCCTTCAGGGTCACGTCACACATCCACCTCACCATTTCTCATTTCATTTCGTTCACACCTCCGTTCATCCTCCTTTTTGATCACCCATGTTTCACTGCCATACAACATCACGCTTCTAACACAAGCTGCATAAGTTTTCCCTTTAATTGCAGGCAGTTCCCCTTTGATCTCAATCGGGGTAACAACTCCCTAAACTTCCTCCAGCCACTTCTAATTCTTGCATTCACTGCTGCTTCCACACCACCACCTGCACCAATCATATCACCAAGGTAACACAATTTATCGACACATTCCAGAGATATATCCCCATAAACTAACCTTTCCACTCCAACTGGTGGCACTTGTTTACCTGTGCAAACAGCACATTTGAAGACAGGTACCACCTGCAGTCTACCTTGATGCCACTACACCTCTTGTGCACCCAGCACTTGCAGGATTTACACAATATTGAATTGCTACCTACATCTTTTCTACAGACAGCACAGGGCCACCTCCCTCTTTTCTCCACACTTCCTTCTCCCGCACCACTGATCAGTACTTTCGTTTTCCCTCATCACTTTCAGTCCTCTGGCCTCCATACCCTCCTTTCACACTGTATATTTACCCATTACCTCTTCCACACTGTCGGCTATCAGCACCAGGTCATCAGCATATAGGAGTTCCCAAGGTGAGCCTCCTCTAAATCCCTGTGATATAGATAGCCTCAAGAACCATGATGAACAGGATTGGACTCAAGACTGACCCCTGATGAACACACACTTCAAAATCCTCACTCTGCACTCCATTTACCCTCATAGAGGTTTTTGGGCCATCATACATTGTCATGACTTCCATAACTAACCAATCCGCCACACGTAACTTTCTCATGGACCATTGCACCACTTCCTGAGGCACCCTATTGATCGCCTTCTCCAAATCCACAAATATAAAGTGCAGTTGTTTATTCTTCCTCAGATATTTTTCCTGTAATTGTCGAATTATATAAATTGCCAACTATCGTGCCCCTTCCTGGCATGAAACCAATTTGCATTTCATGTGTATTTACACTCTGTTGGGTCGCCGAAATAGGTGACCCTTATTGTCAGTAATTCTGTCTGTTTGTTTGGATGTTTGTTCGTTTGTCATCAGCATAATTGGTCGTAAACGTGGGCGGATTTTGACCAAACTCGGGTGTTAGGTACATCTTATGACCTAGTGCTTTGGAAATTATGATGGTTGTTAGGGATGCTTTGGTTCCCTAGCAACAACCGAAAAACCTTCAAAATCGGTACCGTTCACGCGAAATCAATTCCGAAAGCCATTATCCACGTAGGGTTATGAAATTTGGCACGAATGATCTACAGGTGATGCTCTATCAAATATATTCCGGTTTGTGATATATGGAATACTTTACCCGCAGCGCCCCTACAATTAGGTATGCGCGAAAATTGGCGAAAATTGAAGGCCCCTAGCGACCAGGTGAGTGCATCGATACGAATGAAACTTTGCAGGTTCATGGTACTCAATGAGTACTACAACTTTGCTTCAGGACATATTGACCGATTTCGCTTAGGTCAGGGTCAAAGGTCAATTAGTGCAAAAATCGATATATGCAAGAGCTGGAGGTGCCTTCGCGCCAAATGCTGCTCCTCCTCGGGTTATGGTCGGATGGTCATGAAAATTCACACTAATCGTCTGGAATACATTGTGCACAAACAATCGAGCCGGATTTTCGATTTAGATCTTTGTTCACCCACAGCACCCCCTCGAACTTTGGGGATTTCCGATTTCAAACCGCATTTTCGGTACTTTTCAAATGGATACCGAGTAGTTATCAGGAGATGGAACTGGATGAGATTTGATATGCACAATCTTAAGGTGATTCCCTATCCGCTATATGACATCCATTTTGCTCTATATCTTATAGTTTCCATGCTCGGCGACCCATCGCCGCCTACCGCTTGTCTTATCAATTTATCCATAACTCTCTCTACCACTTTCATTCCATGGTCCAGCAGCTTCAGACCCCGATAGTTGCTCTGAACTCAGGCATCACCCTTCCCTTTATAAATATTCACCATTACCTTCAACCAATCATCTGGGACAGATGTCTCCCTTGTAATTGGATTTATCAATTTAGTGATTAAATTCACTCCAATATCACTAAGATGGCCTTCAGCATCTCTGTGGCACTACCAGTGCTGCTCACCGCTTTACCACTCTTCATCTCATCGATGGCTTTCTTCACCCATTCATTCTTTATCTCAGGTGGTCGGCCCTGCACCGGCTCTACTGCCTCCAGAATATCCCTGTTCCAAGGGAACTC